>OX352772.1:173610613-173930933 GCA_947095535.1 Poecilobothrus nobilitatus
AATATAACGGTTGCTGGAAGAATTTATATTTATATGATATTAGTATACATACTGACTTATATAACTGATATTTATTTACATATCGTATAATATGTCACTGATGAATGAATGATATAATACATATATATAGTATAAATTATTATACATTTGCCGCTTAGTATTAAATTGTACTATAGCATATTTGGAAAAGTTTTGGATTGTTAATCGATATGTGGAAAGTATTTTTTTTTTCCTAAGGTAGGTGGAAATCTTCCAAAGACACCATAGGAAGTGGGAGTGGGACTGTAAGGAAACAATGAATCACCCTATTATTATTATTAGAATCTGCTTTTGAAGAATGTATAAACATATAGTTTAAATATATGTACAACCCATAGTTCTAGAAATTATAAAATTCACCCAAATTATTTTAAAATATGTACAAAAAAATTAAAAAAATTATATTATAAGCAAAGTGACAGGCTATGAACATACTGACAGTTCGTACGGGTATCTAAGAGTTGACAAAGGCAACTGTATTCTTCCTCGTTTTATTATTATAATTAAACGTTTGTTAAGTACAAAAATTTATATATAATTTCTACCGTTTAACTCAATACTTTTATTAAAATAAAAAATATAAACCAAAAGTCAAATTTACATTGTCTTATAACAAAATATTCCATTTAAAAAATTATTTTGTGTACATTTAATCATATATTCAAACTTCAAATCAACTTTTGAACAGTTTTTTTAATTTTTCAGGTACATATTCAATCCAGTTTAAACTTTAAAAACTTTTCATATTTTCACTTTAATTTAGAAAAGGTATTCAACAATATAGCTTAGACTTTTAAAATTTCAAATTAAAATATAATGATATACTAACCGCTAAGTTTTTAAACTTTATTTAAAATATAACTCATCTCAACATAAAAGTTTTGATTTTTTCAATATTAATAAATCTGTATTTTAAACCAAACTATAAAAACTTTTCCTGTCTCCCCCCTAATTTAAACTTTTTTTTTTTGATCTTTTTATTCATTCTTTATTTCTATTTACAATATCTAGTAAAAAATTTGCAAAACTATATTAAATTCTTGTCTAGATTAATTCTTGTCTAGATTACATGTAAAAACATAAGAATTTAAAATAGTTTTGTAAACTTTATTTAAAATATAACTGAACGACAACGTCAAAGTTTTAATTTTTTCAACAATAATAATTCTGTTTTTAAGCCAAGCTTCAAAAACTATTCATATAAATAATCATTCTCCACTATTTTATAAAAATTGTGGAGATCTAAAAGTTAGTTGTTCGGGAGCTACCCGAAGTTTTGGTCGGAACTCAACCAAAAAAAATAGGAAACCTACAAAATGCTCCCAGAATATTTTGTGTAAATTTCAAGATTCTAGCTTTCTTATTTTTTGAGTTAGCGTGCTGACGGACGGACGGACGGACATGGTTTAATCGACTCAGAATTTGATTCTGATCTGATCCATACCTGTGAAGTTATATCTAGCTCGCTTATTTCGAAGTGTTACAAACGGAGGAGTAATTTTATTATACCCGATACTTATCGTACGGGTATAATGATGAACTTATATTGCCTGTGAATATGCTGTTGGCTGATAGAAATATGCTTGAGTGTTTCAAAAAACATGTTGGTTGAAGCTGAATTATGCCATTTTCCTCAAGTTTTAGTTGCTGCAAATTATTGCTACATGACCTTTTATGTAGTCTTTTTAGGTAAAAGGTATATCCAGTTATTTGCAGTATGCATTCTGCTCCATTTTGTAACCATTGCATAACTTTTTATTTTACTAAACGGCGTTAAATTGTTTTCCATATAAAGTAGTTCAATTTCACATTTACTTACAATCCATATAGCGGTAAATTAAATTTGCATAAAAGATTATCCGATTTCCAATGTCGGCAAAATGTAAGATCAGCAGTTTCCATATGTGTATACCGATCATGACATGTATTTACAAGTAGGTATTTACTTAAAGGTTCAATTTACACAAACTGTTTGGAATTATTCGTAGAAATTCATATTAATCGATACATTTTATAATACTCTGCATCAAATAGCTGTACTTTAATTTCCAAGAGTATATTATTAGTAGTTACTCGTGTTTTTGACTGCATTAATGAATATGTTGTAAGAATCTGATTTTCATCTTGATCTCCAGGAATCCTCAAATTTCTAGGGATATGATCTCGAATGATTTTAAGTTGCGAAGAAAGCTGTGTGGGTGTTAATAACAAAGGGCTGATTTTAGCATGATGAATATCTGAAATAGCTCCTATAATATTTTGAATATGCCTGATGCTATTTAAATCTAATGTTACTAACAAAACTACTGAATTGAATTTTCCAAAAATATTTTGATGGTGTTTAGTTCTATTTATTTCGTCTGATAACACTGACAATTGATTTTTATTGTTTAAAAATTGTTGAGAATTCTGCTTCTGTTTTCTTTTCATTAAATTGAGTGTAGAATCAGTAATAGAAGTTTGATTTTGCAAAAGGTTTGCAATCTTATTGTCGTTTTCATTCAGTTCAGTTGTTTGAGCTTCATATTTTTCAGCCATTCTTCATCTAAAACTCCAAATAAACTGTGAGCTATACTTCCAACTATCCCAAGTGCAGCTCTTTTTCGTTTTCCAGTAAGCTTATTTTGATGATGTATTAATTGGTTAGCGTTTTCTACTTCTACATATAGATGACGTAATTGAGATATAATGGGAATACAATATTCTTCGAATTCCACATCGCTTGCATATTTGTCACAAACATCTTTCAGGTAATTTATTCATGATAACAATTTGATTGCTAAATTAAATGAACCAACAAAATACGCTCCTGCTATATATATCTGTATCTGCAACCTTTTCAAAGTAAATTCCTTGTTTATTATTGAAGGATATATCAGTATAAGATTTAACAGTATTTTTATTTTCTCCTAATGCTAATACAAATAAAAAACTAAGTACTATTGTTAACCATATGGAACTGAAATAACTAGTTTTATTATGGCTCATATGTTTCTTTGTGGCTGGAATATGTTTATTTTGAATATTTCTTCAATGTTCTTCTTTTCCTTTTTCTTGCTTCCTGACCTTGAAGAGATCTGGAATTATAATCCATTAATGATTTTGATGAAGTTTGAACCATTAAATTTTCTTCCTTTTTCTGTGTATTAATAGCTTCTTCTTCGTTATCCACCTTTTCAAACAGTTTAATTTGTTATCTAAGACGTCTTCTTCTGGAACTGAAAGGAGTGGTGCGCCAATTAAAAAAAATTGGTACTTCTAAGCTCTCCGGATCATTATTTAACAGACAGAGTGGACGAGAATTTAGACACGTCTCTATTTTTGTCATCAATGTATTTAATTTTCATATGCTAACACACGACCTTTTATAATTCGTTTTAAATGATATTTGGTTGATTTTACTTCTGCTTCCCAAAGTCCTCCGAAATGCGGTGAGTTTGACGGAATGCAGTGCCATTGAGTTCCTTCATTACATAAGATGTCAGATATTTCATATTGATATAGATTTTTGTTAAAAATGTTAGTTAGTATTTTATTAGCTCCTGTGAAATTAGTTCCGTTGTTGCTATAAAAATTTGAAACAGGGCCTCTTCGACTAATGAAGCGTTTAAAAGCTGCTTCAAATTCAATGGAAGTTAGATTGCTCACCACTTTTATATGGATAGCTTTTGTACTGAAGCAAATAAATAATGCAATATATCTTTTAAAAGTTGTTGTACCACGCCCTACTGACGATCTTAAGGGAAATGGTTCAGCATAATCAACACCGCAATTAGTGAAGGGTCTTGCTATTGTTAATCTGCTTTTCGCTAAATTTCCCATTAGTTGCGACGACGATGTGTTGTCTGATAGAATTTCTCACATCCAATTTCTTCAGTTGACGATACCTTTTCTGGATTAAGCTCTTGGCTTTCCCAGAATTTTGACAGTTCTTTTCCGATATCAATCTCACTAATATGAGTAGTAAGGATATGGCGATGCAAATGGCGGAGCTTTAAGCTTTCCTGGTAAAGATATGGCGGTGCAAATGGCGGAGCTTTTAATCAGCAAAGCTTACCAGGTAAATATATGGCGGCGCAAATGGTGGAACTTTTAAACGGCAAAGTTTTTAAGCGGTAAAGTACGAGTAAAAGATTTGTGTCTTTGATATTTTACATGATCATGTGGGGAGGAGCAAAACAATGGCGCTGCTGCTGCAACGGAGTTTTTAAGCGCATGATAATGTGGAGAGGAGCAAAACAATGGTGCTGTGGCTGCAACGGAGTTTTTAAGCGGTAAAGTATGAGTAAAAGGGTTATGTGTTTGATATTTTAAATTTATTTAAAGATTTATTTTTATTAATAAAAGTTTTATTGATTTTGGAACTTAAGTTTAAACTTGATTTAATGTTTATATAAAAAATTTAAAAAAGTTTTTAAAGCTGGATTAAAAATTGTAGAATTATTATTATCTTTGAGAAGCTTAATAATTTTTATTATTAAAAAATTTTCTTGATTATGGAACTTAAGTTTAAACTTGATTTAATGTTTATATAAAAAAAGTTTTTAAAGCTGGATTAAAATTTGGTATTATCTTTGAGAAGCTTTAAAATTTTTATTATAAAAATATTTTCTTGATTATGGAACTTAAGTTTAAACTTGATTTAATGTTTATATAAAAAAAGTTTTTAAAGCTGGATTAAAATTTGGTGAATTATTATTATGTTTGAGAAGCTTAATAATTTTTATTAATAAAAGTTTTTATTTTATTAAAAGTTAATATTTATATAAAAAGTTTTTAAAGCTGGATTAAAAAGTGTTGAATTTTTATTATCTTTAAGAAGCTTAATAATTTTTATTAATAAAAGTTTTTATTTTATTTAAAGTTAATATTTATATAAAAAGTTTTTAAAGCTGGATTAAAAAGTGTTGAATTTTTTTTATATTTGAGAAGCTTTAAAACTGCTAAATATTCAGATAAATTCAAGCACTTCATTTTGAAAAGTTTTTTAAATTTGGTTTAAATACTTCATTAAAAATTTAGTATATTAAAATAAAGCTTGGTTTAAATATAGAATATAGAACGTATTATAAAAATATTCTGTTGACTAGTTCTTTTTTTGTAAACAAAAACCCATGTTGTTTTGAAATGATATTTAAGAAAATGTAGAGTTTAAAAGCTAATATAAAAATAATAAAAAGTTTTTATAATATTGGATGGAAAAAAACAAATAAAAGTAACTTAAACAAATTTTATTTATGAACATAATTTAAATGAATTTTGTTTTATTGCTTATAAACTTTTTATAAATATGATCAAAATGCTTTTAAAGCATAAGTAATGAGTAAAAAAAAAAAAATTTATGTCTTTGATATTTTAAATTAGTGAAATGATCTAGTATTTTATTTAAAGTGCTGAATATTCTAAATTAGACTAAAAACATATGAAAAGTTTAAAGTTGAAAAAAAAGTTTAAAGTTTGGTTTAAATGCCAATTTTTTATTATTAAAATTTAAACTTGATTTAATATTTATCTGAAAAATATTTTAAAAAGTTTTTAAAACTTGATTTGAACACATAATGAATACAAAATAATTTTTAAATGGAACGTTTTGTTATTCTTGTAATACAATGTAAATTAGACTTTTGGTAAATATGTTTTTACTTTAAAAAAAGCTTTGAGTTAACGGTTGAAAGTATATTGTTAATAATATAAACTGTGATTATGAAATACAAATTGAAAACATGATCAAGTTCAAGTAAAAAGTAAACAAAAAAAATGAAAAAAAACTTGGGTTTAAAAAGTTGTTTTTAATATTAAATAACAGCATTGCATTTTTTACTAAAAGTTTATAAATTTTTATTCATTAAATAATATCTCGTTTATTTATCCATGAATCATATTTTTTATCAAAACCAAGCCACCTAACTAAAACTTGATTTCCTTTTTTTCTTATTATTTTTTCTACAAGGTAAACATTAGGAAATTTAACAGATGTAAGTTCAGGTTCATAAAAACTGCCTTTTATTGGTTTTTGTGTGTAATCGAGTAAATTGTATGTTATTGGATCAGTTCTTTTTATTTTTGCTATGGTATAAATTTCTGTTGACCAATCAGGTTGATAACCTTTTGCAAATATACCCTTAAATTTACTTATACGAACAAAATCTCCAATTTTGTATTTTGCTTTTCGGAATGCTTTTAATTTATTGAATACAGTTTTTAATAATAATTTCTCCTTTTTATTTGTAATCTTTTTAGGTGGAAGTTTAATTGTATGATGTTGAGTTATATTTTTCTATTAGCGACGGTAGAATAGTTAACCATTTATATGTACCTTGTAAATCTAAATTGTTTCCACATCGTGTTTTTTAGCGTACGATTGAAACGTTCTACAATTGATGCTTTTAGTTCTGAATATGTATGATAATGGTTAATTTTATTTTTCCTCATTAGATTTTGAAATTTTTTGTTGAAAAATTCCATACCTTGATCAGATTGTAAATTTTTTGGTTTTTTACCAGCTCGCTTAAAAATATTTTTCATTGCGATTAAAATATTATCACCACTTTTGTTTTTAACTGGTTCAGCATACGCAAATTTTGAAAACGTACCAATTACTGTTAATAAATATTTATATCCCTTGTTGAATTTTGCATATGGAATCATTTCAACCAAATCAATTTGCCAAGTATCATTTAAACCCTTTTGAATAAGTTTTCTTCGCGTAAATTTTCTTCTAGCACCTCTATGAATTTCTGATACAACTTGTAATCTTGACATTATTCTCGTACCATTTAATTAAATTTTCCAAAGTGATGCTATAATTTTCTATTGTATGACATTCACATGTGTCCGGTCCAGAAGTAGAATTATCATATGCCCATGGACAAAGGGTAAAATGAGTACCATAAATTGAAGTGTACTTATTTACTCCAGAATAATTTTTAATGTGTGTGTATGATCATCTAATAAGACGGAGGAATAAATATTTAAGAACTCCTCTACTTCCATAATTCAAAATGACTGTACTAAGAATATGTTCGCTGCTTTTATATAATTTCTCAATTGTATTTTAAATTTAGTTTCTTATCAGACACAGACCAAAAATGATTAACTTTATTCATCCATTTACAATGATGATTGCGGAACCATCTGGTTGTGGGAAAACAACATTTGTATATAATTTAATTGAAAATATAGACAGATTGATTTATCCGAAAATTGAAAAAATAAAATGGTGTAACCCAGAAATGTCTGCTGTTCAAAAAAATATAGATTTTCCTGATATAGACTTTTATACCAAAGAGTTTAGTGGGAATGAAAATAGACCCATTTTAATTGTTTTAGATGATTTAATGTTAGATTCTTCAAATAAACAGGTATGCGAATTATTTACTAAAGGTTCGCACCATCGTAATTTATCTATTGTATTGTTAACGCAAAACGTTTTTCATCAGGGGAAATTCTCAAGAGATATTTCATTAAATTGTAAATATTTAGTGATTTTCAAAAACCCTCAAGACAAATCACAGATTTTTCCTCTTGCTAGACAACTATATCCGGAAAATATAAAAGGTTTCCTGGGGGTATATAATGAATCAACCTCAAGTCCACATGGTTATATTGTGTTGGATTTAACACAAGACGTTAACGATTTGTTTCGTATTAGAACTAATATTTTTTCAAAAGAATATTGCATATGCTTCTGTGATACGAGTGATTTGAACAACTGTCAAAAGTATAAATAAAAGTATAAAAAAAGTATAAATATTCTTAAATTTTGTGATGATGATATATGATAATATATTAAATGGTAATAATAAAATTTCACCAGCACAAAAAGCTAAATTAAAAAAACATAAAAAAAATTAAGATTCCTAGCCTGTGCAAAGAAAAGTATAAAAGCCAAACGAAAAATATTATTTCAACATGGTGGATTTTTACCAACTTTAATCGGTACTATATTATCTGGTGTAATAGGAAAATTGCTCAGTAAGACATAATGCAGCGAATGATTGTTATGTCACCAGAAATATTTTCAAAATTTAGTAAACTATTTCAAGATGATAAAAACTTGGATTTATTAGATCAACAAATGAAAAAAGTTTTATATGACGAAAAATTAAAACCATTGCAAAAATGGTACTTATATCGGCAAAATCTCCTCAAATATGGAATTAACAAAAGACACGCAAAAAAATTACCAGAAAAGGCTAATAATCTTACATTTGATATTAGGCATTCAAATAAAATTTTTTTCTAAACGAAATGCATATACAGAAACTGAATTACCTAAATACAAATCAACATCAGCACAGACCGATTTTTTACCCTTAGTTACTGATGATGTGTTTGAATATGATCCTAAAAAAGAAAATTCAAGTATGGATATCGATTTAACACATTATGATTTGGATGATGAAAATTCATTAAAAAAATTAGCTCAAACTGAAATGTTGTAAGATGAAAAATTAGTCGAAAGACCATCTCTAAGTCCTGATTATCGAATGTTTGAAACACCAAATGGTGATGTAATTAATTTTGCTGTACCATCTCCTGAAAAAAAGAAGACACTAAGATCAGCCGGTAGTTCAATTTCCTCAACTATACTTTCACAGTTTCCTGAAACAAAAAAACGAAATCTAAAACCTTACTAAGAAGTCCAAAACTAAGAACTTCATCAACACCGGGATGGACAACATATAAATAGTTCAACATTTTATGTTTTAGTAGAACTTAACAAAGATGGATAGTCAAGATGACTTCTATGTAACATTGTTTACTAATGATAATTTAACACTGTTTCCAGACAGCACTTTAGCTTCATTCGAAAATAAATTACCTATGCACTTTGATTTAAGAAATGGAAATTGGAAAGTTGGTCTTTCAGAAATATATCTGAACGATTTCCTACAAACAGAAGAATTTAACAAAGAGAAATGTGCTTTTATTAATATTGGATAGTATAATGTTTACGTAACAAATATTGAAAAACCTCTCGAAAAAATTTAAGTAACCAAATCTGTAGGCTACACATATTATTCATATGACGATTCGGAATTACATTTGGATGATTGGAAGTTTAATTTTTTGCCAACGCTTATTAAAAATATAATGAGCCGGGTCCCGGGTTTACTGGAAATCAGTTTTCAAAGAATTTTTTAATGAAGTTTTGACATATATCTCTACTCCTAAAAATTATGATGTTGTAATATTTAAAAAAGTGTCAGAACCGAAAAGAGGGGATTTAATTCGAATATCGCAGACTTTTGATGAAGATAGTTTCTATACAAAAGTCAATCAAAGTTATAATGTGAAAACATTACTAACTGAATTATATCAACAGAAAAAAAATATAAAAAATTTCAAAACAAAATTACCTGAACTATTCAAAGTAGCTGTTGCTAATAATAAAGATGAATTGAATGGAATGGTGATGATTTATTCAGATATCGTTCAATCATCTGTTTTTGGAAGTAGCAAAGTCCGGGCGTTGAGAGCTATCAACATAGAAAATTGTGAATACCTACAAATATTGAATTTGAAAATGTTCATTACATACCCATAGAAAAAAATTGTTTTGAAACAATAGTAATTAAAATTTGTAACCAATACGGTGATGTAATAAATTTTGTTTCCAGTTACTATCCAACAAAAATTGTATTATACTTTAAAAAGCCTTGATTCCCCAAAAACAATATAAATACTACTACTCAAATATGGTATCCTATCAAACATGGAAAGAGCTTACGTGAGATATTATTCCTCTCAAGTAGGTGGAGGAGTCAACAATATTGGGCCTTTATTACAATTTTATCCAGCTATACAAAGAGGTCGTGGTTTTGGAAATATATTCGGAAGTTTAATTCGTTACTTAGTTTTTACATCAGGTTGGGACTTAATTAAAAAAGAGGCTGTAAACACAAGTAAAAATATTTTTAATGATATAGCATCTGGTGCAAACATAAAAGAAGCTGTATTTGATCAAAGCAAAGGCGGTATAAAAAATTTACGGAAATCAGTAGTTAACCAACTGCATTCGATGTATGGTGGAAGACAAAGAACTATAAAAAGACAAAGAGCTATTAAAAGACGAACAGTTTCTAAAAAGACACATTTGAAAAGTAAAACAAAGTAAAACATCAAAGCAAAGTAAAACATCCGACATATTCAATTAAAAATGGAATGTATGAAATCTGAACTTGATCTTTTTGAGTCATGATCCTTACAAACAAGTATTTTGCGTTCAGAAGAGGTAGCATACAATCCTTTAGCTTCTTTAGAGGCATCACCGTCAACTATTGAATTTGTTTCACTTGGAAATGGAGATACATATCGAGATTTATCCTCCACCTATATAAAATTTAAAGTTCAAATATTAAAAAAGGATGGATCAGTTTGGAGTGCAAATGATAAAGTAGGAACCGGAACTGAAGCAAGGCCAGTAAATAAATAATGTAATGTAACTCTAAACGGAAAAAACATCAACCCTTCAGGTTCCTTGTACCATTATAAAGCATACTTAACTACTTTAGTAAATTATGGTACAGATTCCAGTCAAACACATCTGGAAGCATCTGGTTGGGAATTGGAGAAACCAAATGTAAATGATTTTAATAATTCTGGTTCTAAATCAAGACAAAAATCATACAACAATTCTACTGTAGTAGAATTAATGGGAAAATTACATGTAGATTTCTTCAATACTCCTAAATTACTTTTAAATAATGTTGACATTCGAATTGCTTTAGCCCTAGAAAAACAGGATTTTTTTATTTTCTTTAACGATGCCGATGAAAGCTATTTAAAATTTCTCGAAGCTACGTTATACATGAAACATTTAACAATTAATCCTAGCATATTGATAGCAATCAAAACATTTACAATTCCAGCTAACACATCTAACATATCATTGGATAATATATTTATAGGGCAAATACCAAAAGCTCTAGTACTTTGTATGATTAATAATGAAAATTTCAATGGTAAGAGATCAAAAATTCCATACCATTTCGACCATCAAAATCTCACACAATTCCAATTATATGTGAATGAAGCGCCTACCCCTACACCAAACTCTGCAATTGAAACAAGTTTTACACCGAATAATTCTTGTAATTCTCGAGCATATTTAACATTATTTAGGGGAACAGGTATACATCATTCTGATAGAGGACATCAAATTTCAAAAGAATTATTTTCAAAAGGTTATACAATACTGGCTTTTGATTTATCCCTAGACGGCTCGGGAACAGATACATGTTAGAGTTTATTAAACCAGGGAGTAGTAAAGATTGAAACAAGACTGAGCTCTCCATTAACTTCAACATTAACTTGTATTGTATTTGCAGAATTCAATGCTAATATCGAAATTGATAAAAATCGTAACGTCCACGTGAACACAAAAAAGGAAGTTTAGTGAACCATCTCTATTCATTTCAAAATGGCATGTGCTCTAGTAGATTTATCGTTCTGTACAGACGATAACAATATAATATTTGTAAAAAATATTGCTAGTATAAAAGAAAAATGTAAAACTATTGTAAAAGAATTAAAGTATAAATTTCCTGTCAGAGATTTAAAAAAAAACAGATATAGAGAATTACTCTTTTGGACATAACGAAAAAATAACTAATAACTTAATAAATTTGCTTGAAAAATTCAATATAGTCTTAACAAATGGAAAACTTAAAGCAGAATTTTTGATAGCATTTATACGACGAAATACTCGACTAATTGATATTTCACGTTTGCAAGGTAATGAATACACTTCAGATTTCAAAGGTTCTGAAATGTAATAAGTTAACACATAAAATATTTAGAGGCGTTTATGCTCTTGATAAATTACCAAAACAAGTTTTAAAACCTAGTATTTTCGTGGTAAATACCGATACTTCTAATGAAAAGGGAACACATTGGTTAGCAATATTTGTTCCAGTTCAAGGGTGTGCAGAATATTTTCATTCATTTGGAAATCCCCCGTTTCACAATGAGATTATAAAATTTCTACAAAATCAATCAACATGTTTTGTTTTCAACAATAAGCGTTTACAAAGTAATTTAACATCTGTTTGCGGACATTATTGTTGTATATATCTATGGATGAATTATTTGGAATGGTATACATTTTATCATGATTTTAAAAACAGTCAAGGAAAATTAAATTCAAAAAGATTTTCGCTAACATTTAATCATGCAGAGCACACTGAAAAACTTACATTTCAGCTAGATGAGTACACTCGTTTTTGTCTTATGCTAGATTTTATACAAGCAGTGATGTTATATAACAATGGAGCTGAGCTTAATATACGAGAATATGTATTCAAATATTTTGATAGATGTATCGCAAAGAATAAATTAAGATTAGAACATAGAGATTTCTATATTCCAATGAATTTACACATAGCTCAGTGTAACTATTCTAGACTATTTTATGAAATACCTATGTTTCTGTCAGAAAAATTATCTTGGTCAACAATAAGTAAAACAAATATTTTTTAAAACCAATTATTTTCTTTTATTAAATACATATAGCATTTTTTACAGCACATCTTTTTAAACTTTCAGTTATGTTATGGTGAGCGCAAATAGTTGTGAAATTCCTTAGTTTCTGAAGAGATGGAATGTCATTATCTAAATTGATAACTTCTACTGAACTCGAAACAAATTTATCTAAAAATTCCTTTTTCTGACACCCCTTTACGTAAACGACATCGAATGAATTTAAATGTTCCTTTAAAATATTTTTAATCGCTAAATATTCTATAAATCCATCATACCAGTCAAGCCCATTTATTTGCATTTTATTGAATTCATTCTGCTGTTTAACATCACTATTTAACTTTCCGAACGAGTAAGGTGCGTTAAACATAAACAGCTTTGCTATCAGTGACCCTTCAGCTATCAAAGCAAATTATTTCAAGAAATATTGTTTATTATTTCCAACAATAAATTGTAGATCAAGTACTGCCTTCCTGTTGTTAATTTTGTACCTTACTATATTGAAATAACTTGAAAACCTCTAATTTATACCTAATACGATTTTCAAAAGAAAGGAAAAAAAAAGAGATCCTTACCCTTAGTGGAGGGATCCCTTAGCAGTAGCACAGGCCCATACCGGACCCTCAAGGACCGATATCGGACCCTCAAGGACCGATACCGGACCCTCAAAGACCGATGCCGGATCCTCAAGAACCTTGGTGGTTATGTTTCGGACCTCTGAAGACCGGACCCTCAAGGACTTACACCGGACCTTGGGGACTATATTTCGGACATCCGGGGATCCCATCCATAATCAAGAGAGGGGGGTCGCCAAAATAAGGCCCCACTTTTAAGAGGACTGGACCTTAAGGGACCGATATTGGACTTTTTCAGACCGGATATCGGCTCGCTAGAAACAAAGGTTGATTTAAATGGATTAACCTGAAAAATATTTGTTTCGAGAAATATAAAATACAAACAATATTACAATTTAAAATTAATTTTTTTTTTTTCTTTTATTAAATAGTAAGGTCTTTTTTTTTATTTTTTTTATTTCAGTAGTTTCTTTTGGGAATCGATACTAGTCATTGGTATTAACTCGAATAGAGCCATGTTCCATCTGGGTTCGTCTCTTTTCAAAAACTTAATATAGAAACGTATTTTGTTTAATTCGCTTAATTCAGAATCTGTTGACACTTTTTTGTTAAATCTATTCGGCATGTAAAACGTTATTTTTTCATTATCGAACCTCCTTTACCTCACAAAGTAGTGCTTTTTGCCCTCGTTTTGTATCTAAAAATTTAAACGTTATAACTTCATACATCTTGTCCATGGCGAGGACATCAATATTTTTAAAAAGTTCTTGTTCACCCTTTCCTAATGCTATTAATTCATTAATGAAAAACTAGAAAACCTAGTTGAAAATAATAAGGATAACATATATAATATTGATTAAAAAAAAATCTTACCATTTTCAATTTATATTTTGAATTGGATTTGATTTTAAATTTATTCGTTTTTCAAAGTAAAGTAAAGAACTATTTTGAATTTTCAAACCATTATATACCTACTGTTTAAAAGCAAATACCCACTACTTCTTTTTTTTTTAGAAATATATAATGCTTGCATAGTTTCTTTATTCTGATTAATTAAAAAAAAAAAAAAAAAAAAAAAAAAACAAACTGCATAAACTAAGTAATTAATAGTTTATATCTAATGCAAAAGAACTATGTCAATTATCATGTAATTTCTTAAATAATTGCATGACACATTTGTACCTTGAATTATTATTTATAGCAACCAGGAACTAAACTAAATTTATTCATAAATTCTTTTGTGGAAACAATAAATCTTTTCATTAACTTACAAGTTCCGTTTTCAACATTGACTTCAATACGTGACACATCTCAAACTTGATATCAAAATAAAAAAAAAATTAATAATACAATGTTGTAAAAAAAAAAAATATATTGATTAAATAATCGTGAGTAGATAATAATTCAATAACACATGGAATTTTAAATGCAACAATTAATTTTTAACAGAATGAAAAAAAAAAAAAACATTTTTTACTTATACATTACATTGTTGCATTTATTTATGTAAATTTAATTTATTTATTCATTATTCATTTTATTTTTAAAAACACACCTAAAACTTGTAGCATAGAATTTAATTTATAATAAATTCAATATCTAATATGATGCAACATTGTTCTAGTATTTGAAAAGTTGTCAAGGACTTTTGTAACATTTTTCTATTATTATAAATTGATTTATGACTTCCGCTTTTATTTTATTAATTAATTTCAAGTGAAATAAAAATATTCCAAATGTATTATTTTTGTAGTTTATGTATACATATATGAATTACATAAAAAAATCTTAAAAATTAACATTATGACATACTTACTGTATTATTTTTAAATCTTAATAAATCCATTATAACAATTTCAAAAAAGCATAAAAGAATTTGTGTAATTTAAAATCGATTCATAACATAAAGTTATATTAATAGCATAACATAAAGTTATTTTTTATAAAAACAAAAACCAAAAAAAATGAACTCACAAAACAAGAGATCAAAATTAGCTTGTGAAATCTGTTCCAAGGAATTCACACTGAAACTTGGTACATAATGCTGAAAAAGAACATTTGTTTTGCACCCCGTGTGGAAAATACATCTCTAAAAAGTTCCAAGCTGCACATCTGCGTACAAATTCACATAAAATGAATTCAGCTGAACATCTTACTAAAAATTTACGGAAAATTAACCAGTCTTTTGATGGTAGATTGGAAACATACCTGAGCGATAATGATAATGAAGCGAGTTTCTCGATTGTATCAAAAATGAGATTATTGCGTTACTACAATGCTCAGTAGGAAAGCATAATGCTATAAAATTCAATCTTGAACTCTTTGCAGATTATATAAAGCCGATTGATGATGATACAGAAAGTTTATTAACCAAATCTTTTGAAACCCAAATGAAAATTGCTACACGTGCGGATGATCTTTTTTCTATATATGATAATATAACGGAGAAGATCCAACAACAAGCTGAAGAATTTCCGGAAAAAGATAGCGGTTGGGCGATAATGCAAATTTTGCGGGTTGAAATAAATATAAATAAATATCAACCAATCCGTGGATCATCATATATCGCTCTCCCAAGAACAATTATTAGAAGGAAAGCCTGTATAAATGTACGAAATGAAGACATATACTGTTTTAAGTGGAGTATGATATCAGCTATGCAACGACTTGCATCACAATCTAGTGAATATGAAACATCATCGTATAAAATTAGTGATATAACATCCCCAACTGTTGATTTAGAACATGGTTATGTACGTCAACTGCATTTTGAGGGTATGTCATTTCCAGCACAGTTAAGCGAATTACGTATTTTTGAAGAAATTAATGATGCTATAAGCATTAATGTTTTTGGATTGGAGTATAAGAATGCAGAACATCAAATTGTTGAACCTTTTTATATAACCAAAGAAGAAAAACTAAATCATGTAAATCTACTATTACTTGAAAAAGATGAGAACTTTCACTTTGTTTATATAAAGCATATCTCGAAGTTATTACGGAGTTCTATAACATATCATGAACATCAAATATACATATGTAATTCTTGTTTGCAACATTTCTATGATCCTGAACAGCTTATTATACACAAGAAGGAGTGTAAGAAAATTGTTGCGATACTTCCTACTGAAGACAACAACACTCTAATATATAAAAATTACCAAGAACAAATGGAAGCTCCTTTTGAGATTTATGGTGATGCTGAAAGTATTTTATCACCAATTTCCACATGTAACCCTAATCCGGAAATTTCATCAACTATAAATATACATAGGCATGTACCAATAGCATTTTCACATTATTTTAAATGTACTTTCGATGATTCTTTGAGTGGTTATGAGGAGTTTGTAGGAGTTGATTATGCTAAGAAGTTTATAACATCGTTGGTTAATAAATGCACAAACATATTTCAAAATCATCACATGGTATCGAAATCAATGGCAAATCTAACATTGGACGAAGAATTACACCAATTAACAGAGAGGAATTGTCACATTTGTAGTAAGTCTTTAGACTATATTGATAGAGTAAGAGATCATTGTCATTTTTCAGGTAGATATAGAGACCCTGCACATTTTTCACATAACATATTATATAGACGACCTAATTTTTTTCCTATATTTTTCCATAATTTTTCAAAATACTATTGTCATTTATTGTTTAGGGCCTTGAATGAAATTAAAGGTAATATTGCTGTATTACCTTTAAATAAAGAACTTTACATTTCACTGACCAAACAAATTAGTCTTGACGGAGACAATCATTTTTATTTACGTTTCTTGATAGTTTTAGATTTATGCCCTCAAGCCTTGACTAATTTTTCCGAAAAATATGTAGAAAAATTTATGAACTAAATCCTGCTAATTTTTACACTGAACCGGGCCTTACTTGGGCTGCTATGTAAAAATATACAGGTGTTGAGTTAGAGTTATTAACTGATATTAATATGTACAATTTTTTCCAAAAAGGAATACGTGGTGGTATTAGTCAATGTTCCTTAAGACATTCAAAAGCCAACAATAAATATATGGGGGAATATTATAAAAAAGAAGAAAATTCAACATATATTGTTTATTTAGATGCAAATAATTTATATGGCTGGACAATGTCTCAATATGTACCATATAAAAGTTTTCAGTGGGTTGACAATCCCGATAGTATTAATGTAATAGAAATTCCAGATGATTCGGAAATAGGGTATGTTTTAGAAGTAGATTTAGAATATCCACAGAATCTTCATGATCTGCATAATGATTTTCCGTTTTGTGCAGAAAATAAAATTCCGATCGGTAGCAAAATACGAAAATTGTTGCTTGATCTAAATAAAAAACATAAATATGTTATTCATTACCGAAATTTAAAACAATGCCTTCAAAATGGTATAGTACTTCAAAAAATTCATAGAGCTCTAAAATTTCAGCAATCTGATTGGTTGAAAAAGTACATTGATTTAAATAACATGCACAGAACTAATGCATTAAAAAATTTTGAGAAAGACTTTTTTAAATTAATGAATATTGCCGTTTTCGGAAAAACTATGGAGAATGTTGACAAGAGAGTCAATGTGAAAATAGCTACTTCATGGGAAGTATAGCTACTTCAAGTGAAGGGAGACATTTGGGTGCTCGAGCTCTAATAGCAAAACCTAATTACCATAGTTCATCTAGATTTGCTGAAAATTTAATTGCAATTCAACTTAATAAATCCCAAGTTCTTTATAACAAACCGATATATTTAGGTTTCTGTGTGTTAGAACAATCCAAAATTCTAATGTATGATTTTCACTATAATTATATTAAACCAAAATATGGTAATAGAGTTTCTTTAAATTATACTGATACCGACAGTTTCATTTATACTATACAAACAGATGATTTTTATTCTGATATACATAAAGATTTAGCCATACATTTTGATACTTCTGATTATACTCCTGAAAACCCATACAAATTCCCTTTATTAAATAAAAAAAAACTTGGATTATTTAAAGATGAATTCAACGGTAGAATTGTTCCGAATTTATTGGTTTAAGATCAAAAATGTATTACCTTGAATCGTTTCAGGGTGATCAGGTAAAAAAGGCAAAAGGTGTGAAAAAATATGTTGTAAATGACCTAAATTTAAATAATTATAAAGACTGTCTATTAAAAAATAAAATTATATATAGAGAAATGAATAATTTTAAATCATATTTACATGTAATTTACACTCAAAACTTAAATAAAATAGCTTTAAGTTCTTTAGATAATAAGAGATATATATTACATGATAAAATTCATACCCTTGCATGGGGTCATTGTAAATTAAATTAATTTATATAAACTTTATTGTAATTATTGTAGACATTATGTAACTAATGCAAGCTTAATTTAAGAAAAATTATAATTAAAATTATTAATATAGTTTTTAATGAAAAAACAAAACAAACTTTTATTATGAAATGCAAACTGTTTTTTACTTATAAAAATAACTTTTTGAACACAAGTTTTACAGTATTAAGAATACTTGGATTTATCATAACCAAACTTTAAAAAACTTTTCATATCTTCACTCTAATTTAAAATATTAGTACTTTTAATTTAACTATAAAGCTTCTCAAAGATCATAATAATTCATCAATTTTAAATCAAGCTTTTAAAACCTTAAATTTTTTAATGAAGTATTCAAACCATATTGAAGTTGTTGAATTTAACTAAACATTTTGCAATTTTAAAGCTTCTCAAAGATAATACCAAATTTTAATCCAGCTTTAAAAACTTTTTTTATATAAACATTAAATCAAGTTTAAACTTAAGTTCCATAATCAAGAAAATTTTTTTATAATAAAGATTATTAAGCTTCTCAAAGACAATAATAATTATACAATTTTTAATCCAGCTTTAAAAACTTTTTTAATTTTTTTATATAAACATTAAATCAAGTTTAAACTTAAGTTCCAAAATCAATAAAACTTTTATTAATAAAAATAAACCTTTAAATAAATTTAAAATATCAAACACATAAGCCTTTTACTCATACTTTACAGCTTAAAAACTCCGTTGCAGCCACAGCACCATTGTTTTGCTCCTCTCCACATATTATGCGCTTAAAAACTCCGTTGCAGCAGCAGCGCCATTGTTTTGCTCCTCCCCACATGATCATGTAAAATATCAAAGACACAAATCTTTTACTCGTACTTTACCGCTTAAAAACTTTGCCGTTTAAAAGTTCCACCATTTGCGCCGCCATATATTTACCTGGTAAGCTTTGCTGATTAAAAGCTCCGCTACTTGCACCGCCATATCTTTACCAGGAAAGCTTAAAGCTCCGCCATATCCTTACTACTAATATGACACTTTATTGAATTTGTTGATTGTTCTCGCATGATTTCTCCTGTCAGGATGTCCGAACTCTGTTTTTTGAGTGATTGGCGTACCGCTATTTCCCTTAATTACATGGTTTAAAATAATCTGCCCATAAACACTAGCTCCGAGTATAATATCTATCGGTTTAGATTGGTAAAAGTAAGGATCAGCCAATGTTAGGCCATTAATGTGTTCCCATGACTGATAAGATGTAATATTTTCCGATGGAAGATAACTCGTTAAATTACGTAAAACAAACGCATTTTCGTATATGTAAGTATTTGGTTCAAATTTTGACCGTATATTTATTTTTATTACTATCATGTATTGAGATATACCACATTTTGATGTACCTACGCCTGATATAGATGCAGATGTTTTATGTTTTTTCAGCTGCAACCGTTGTGCCTTATTTTTTGTTATTAAAGTTGCCTCAGAACACGGATTATTTAGTGCTCTGAGTTTAATGTAAGAGCCGCCTTTTCTTTGTGTTTCAACGAGTGCTGTTGTTTTTTGCTATATGACGAATTAGGAGAGTAATGTACTGGTATTTGAACGTCTCTAGATTGTTGCTTTGCTATCCTTGGTTTGTTACTGGCAATTATATCTCTATGTAAGCTTGTATGATGATGCTTGTTGCATATCTTACACGTAAATGACGATTAACAGTTTATTATAAAATGTCCTGGCATTGAACAGTTTTTGCATAGCTTATGTTTTGTAACGTATTCGAATTTTTGTTGTTCATTATAACCCTTGAACTTTTTGCACTGATAAATTTTATGGTCCTGATAACATACAGCACATTTATGATCAATAGAACTTCCATGATATGTTCTTAATTTTTGCTCCGTTGAAGATTTGCCTTCTAATGATTCCAATGTATGGAATCGATTTTCCAAAAACGCAAAAAAATGGTTTAATGTCTGTAATTCTCGAGGTGAAATCATTTAATGATTGCTCATAATAGTCTGTGAGACTCTTTATCTAATTTCTCCACAACTAAATGTATTAATAGTGGATCCCAATTTTCTATTGAAATTTGTAAGTTTTCAATAGCTAGAAGACTCTCAATTGTAACGTTGTGTAATTTCCTTATTGCTTTTGCCGACTCTTTCAATATCTTGTTTCAGAAGATTTTTTAATTGATGTGCAGTAATCTTATATTATTGTAACGTTTGTCCAAAATTTGCCATGCTGTGTCATAATTTTCAGCAGTAACTGGTAAATGCTTGATCATTTCCAATGGTTCGTTGTTTGAGTTTGCCTTTAAATAGTGGAATTTTTGAGCTCTTCCTAAATCTTTATTTTGTTCTATTAATTCCATAAATAGGTCTCTAAAACTCTTCCAGTTAAATTAACTTCCTGAAAATGTTGGTATATCAATTTTCGGAAGTTGCAAATTTGTTTCTTTATTATTTCTATTTAATTTCGGTGGGTTTTCTTCTGTGATCTTCTTTTCTTGCAATTTTGCTTGCAGTTTTATTATTATCTCTTCGTAGCTTATTTGAATTTCTTCGAATATTCCTTCAGTAAAGTATTCATGTGCCTGTTCACCCTTGCTTGCAACTGCAATGTGGTTTTCGTTGATTTTATTCTAAGCCTCTTTTAATGTTCTTAAATTTTCATAAATATATATGGTTGATAACTCTGTTTTAATTTTATCCTGAATTCGCACAATTTTTCCTTTTAATATTGTTATCAAAAATATTTGCCTATTCAAAAGATCATTTCTTTCCTTGAGTGATTCTGCCGTTTCTTCTTGCTTTATTGCATTGAAAAAAATTTTCTCTAATTCATTTTCCATCTACTCCAACAGGATTTTCATCTTAGCGAAACTTTCCGTTTTAAAATATACATGTTCATCATCATTAAATGCTTGAATGTTCGTGTCATTTTCTACAGCTATTTGCCATAGTTCATCTAGTTTTTTAAGTCTCGCTGATGCATATTCCCTTGTTTTTCTACTTTAAGAATCTTTTTTAAAATTAGTTAACATCTTCTCGACATCTATTTATAATAGCTTCTGATCCTTGATAAGTTGTTCCATGTTTAAAAAATTGTTTCTTTTATTTTTTTTTTTTTATTTTATTTTACAAAACCAAAGCAAGGTCGTTACAAAAAAAATTCTTAAATTAATGTTTATAATTAAAATTAAACAAAACAATGACTTAAAACTACCTTTATAATAACTTAAAACCTAAAAAAAGTTAATTTATTGTTATTGTTATTATTAATTTTTTATTTAAACTACATTAACAACTTTATTTTAACAAAAAAAATTGAAATATGATATCAGTACAGATATGTACATATATATAATGACAATCAATTTAACATTTTATGTAATAACTTATGTAGCAAATTAAACGTAAATAAATATCTTATTATTAAGTAGAAGTAAAATTAAACAGTACTTGAAAGCATTAAATTACTATTTATAAAATGTACAAAAAAAAAAAAAAATTAACTAAATGAAAAACATTAACTGTATTATAATGCAATACAATAAATGTGTTATGTTTAAAATTATATCATAATTAAAAAAAAAAAAAATTTTTTTTTTGCTTAAGTAAGAAATAATTGTCTAAGGTCATTAAATTGGAAAAATGTAGTTGTAAAATGTGTTTGAACGTATTTCTGGAGATGACTAATTTTGTTAAAAGTAGTACAACATCTGTTGATGGGTTCATTTTTACCGTACTCTGTATTATGTTTGTAGTCCATTAAAAATTTAGTATTTCTAGTTTGCCTAACACTATCGTTAAGTCTAAACTTGTTATTAAGAGATTGGATAGAAATACTATTATTCAAAATATCAAAAGTAAAGCATGATGACAATAGTTGTCTACGTAAAGATAAAGAAAGCAAGTTTAATGAATTAAGTCTTGTAGAGTAACTAGGTAGATTAGCAAAATCAAAAGGGTTATATTGATTCCTTAATGCAAATAAAAGAAATTGCTTTTGACTTGATTCGATTCTATTGGAATGAACTGCAAAGGCTGGATCCCAAACAATGTTACCGTATTCTAAGATAGAACGAACTAGGGAACAATAAAGAGATTTTGTCACAGCTAAGTCGCTAAATTCTTTAGCTCTTATGAAACCTAACATTTTATTAGCCTTTGAAACTATTAGATCATAGTGAAGATTATAATTAAATTTATTATCGAGAAGAATTCCCAGATCAGTAATGCTAAAAACCCTTTCAAGAGTTATATTATCTATTTTGTAGTCATATATTAAAGAAGACCGTTTACGTGTAAAGCTAATAACCTTACATTTCTGTATGTTGAGTTCCAATTTATTTGACGTGCACCAAGTTTGTAACACTGATAAGCTTGATTGAAGTTTAACTGCATGAGGATTATCTTTAACCACTTGATATATTTTTAGGTCATCAGCAAACGAAATGTGAGATATATTGCTTAGATATTTCGAAAGATCTGAAATAAAAACATTAAACAGAAGCGGACCTAAATGGCTACCTTGCGGTACACCGGAAGTGACCCCAATGGTGTTGGATAATACACCACGAAATTTAACATTTTGAGTTCTTTCTAAAAGATAAGAATTAAGCCACCCAAGAAATGAACCCGAAATGCCAAAAGTTGATAGTTTGTTTAGCAAAGTGAAGTGATCTACACGATCGAAAGCTTTGCTAAAATCAGTGTAAATTGCATCAACTTGGTACCCTTTCTCCATTTGATTCAGGATTTCAGATGTATAAACCATCAGGTTCGTAGTAGTTGAACGACCTTTTCTGAAACCATGTTGTTGTTCATTTAGTTTTGCATTTAAGATAGGAGTAATTCTATCAACGACAATTTTTTCAAATAATTTAGGTATAGTCGAGAGGATTGCTATACCTCGATAATTTTCCACCGATGCTCTATCCCCTTTTTTAAAAATAGGGGTTAAGTGGGAGGATTTCCACTTTTGTGGGAAAATCCCAATTGAAAGTGACTTATTGAAAATAAGATGAAGAGGGAAGATTAGACTGTGAGAACAATTATGTAAAAAGATTGGGGGAATTAAGTCCGGACCAGCACCCTTTTTTATAGCAAGGCTCAAAATTGCTTCAAGAATATCATTTTCAGAAAGATACACGTCTGTAAGTAGGACATTTGAGCTATTAGATAAGGAATTAGTCGATGTGGTAACTGGTGCTGTTGGACGATAAATTTGTTGAAAATGATCAGAATCAATCAGAAACCACATTGTCTTTTGATAACATTGAATTGGGATACCCAAATAATTTCCGTTTTGTGTTAACAAAATCAAAAAATTTTTTAGGATCAGTAACAAGTTTGTTGCCAATATCTGTGACATAGTTTTCATATGCTACATTGGCTTTTTGTTCAAATTCAATTGCAAGTTGCTTATACATATTCAATAAGTCGTCGCATGGTGCTTGATGATGTTTGAGTTTTTTGTATATTTTATTGCGCCGATTTCTCAAGTTCCTAAGATCTCTATCTAACCATGGTTCTGTTATTTTATGCTTTTTACGAATTTTAGGAACAAAAGCATCAAAAATTTGAAACAGATTAGAGTAAAAGATAGAGATTAGTAAATTGATATCCTGTTGAACTAACAGTTCGTCCCATGTGATTAATGACAAAGCATAATTAATACTTTGATAGTCAGCATTAAAAAAATCGTATACAATTTCATTATTGTAAGATTTGTCCAAGAGTGGGATAGAAGTGGAGAACTCGAAAATAAGTGCGTTATGATGAGAAGAGTTGGTAAAAAGATTATCAACATCATCAGCGAGTTTAACCGACACTCTATCATATGCATTTGAAAATGCAAGATCTAACCACTTATTATTACTATTAGGATAACTGATAATTTGTTGTAAATCGTTACCGTAGAACTCGGTAATAAGACCGAAGTCAATTTCGTCATGAAAGTTAACCGGTAATAACAAATTATCAGCGTCCTCAACAATAAAAGATATAGAAGGACGATTAAAATCGCCAAACACAAAAATTGAGTCATCCTCATGCATTTCTGAAATAATATTGTGATATACACTATAAAAATCAGAATATGAGGAATTGTCAGAGTTCGGAGGGAAATAAACAATACCTAGGTATAAATTATTTGTACCTAATTTAATTTTAACAAATTGGTGATCGAAAGAGTGATGTGTACCAGTGATTAATGGTAAGTTATGGTAAGTAAAGGTAAGTTAATGGTAAGTAAACTAGATAAGTTATTCTTTACAGCAAGTAGAACACCACCTCCTCGCGAACAATTTGCAGATAGATAATCACGATCCTTTTTGTAAATGGACCAATTACCATCCAGAATTTCCTCGTTTGTAAACGAATCGTTGAGCCATGTTTCAGTTATAACTATGACTTGGCATCAACAAAAAGCTTCTTTAGCTTGCCTCTCATACCACTACAATTGTGGTAAAACATTTTAATGTTGTTTATGTTGTTGAAAGTTTGAGAGGTCTTTTTAGAGTAAGTAACGTTAGATAAAAAGATGAGATTTGAAGTTTGGTTGAAACTTGAGTAATTACTAAGAGTTTGGACGAAAAAACTTGTTATAACTCTATTTTAACTGAGAGCTGAAACTAAATTAAGCTCCCCCTATAACGCTTTAGATAATTGATTTGTAGTTGTAGTAGTGGCAGCACACAACAGCAGATACCGTAAATTTAGAAGCAACCACTGTAGATTTCTAATTAAGTAGTTAATTTGTAGCTTTATAATATGCTTTATAATACTGCTAGTAAGCCTACACTTTCTATAGCGCAACCTTTTTATTTATATATCTTTATAGACACTAGTTCTATAGATAGTAATGCAAACACTAGTTTTACAATAAATTATTGAGTTCTAAAATCACTTTTGTTTTTTTTTTAGTCTCGAAGGACCAATGTTTATTGTGATAGAAGAATAAAATAAAACAAATTTTACATTTGTTGATTTACAAAGAATACTTTAATATCTTTAATTTGAATGATAATTTTACATAAAAAGTTGTTCGTTTATATACAATGAAAACAGTTATAAAAATTGTTAATGTTGCATTAATTAAATAAATAAAATTTAGTTACATTGATACAACACTAATTAATGACCTACATTCATATTTGTAAATAAAACGAGAAAGAATACAGTTGATTTTGTCAACTCTTAGATACCCGTACGAACCGTTAGTATGTTCACAGCCTGTCACTTTGCTTACAATATTATTTTTTTAATATTTTAGTATTTTAAAATAATTTGGGTGAATTTTATAATTTCTAGAACTATGGGTTGTACATATATTCAAAATATATGTTTATATGTACATTCTTCAAAAGCAGATTCTAACCTTCCACATAACGATTATCAATCCAAAACTTTTTCAAATATTCTATTGTACCATTTAATACTAAGCAGTAAATGTATATTAAATTTACTTAGTACAAAATAGTAAATATAATTTTAAATATTGTATTATATTAATGCGCACATAGTATATTTATATGGTTATAAGTATATCGCCATACATTGCAATATTTCTTTAAAAATATTTCCATTCATAGAATAATTTCTTATAAGTTCAATAAAATATGTACATATATATATGTAAATACGGCGCTATATAATATATGTACATCTATACCTTATCATTCTTTCTTCAGTAACATATACGACATGTAAATAAACATGATATTATATAAGTATGTATGTGGGAATGCAGAAATCATAAATTACACCACTCTACATTTCACATTAAATTATTACATATGGCACATTCGGACGGTGATCCTAACGTTTAGAAAACAACATTTATTTCATATAAAAAAAACAACATATGACCTTTTTATTTACTGTTCTTTTTCTAAATCTTTATATAAAAAGAAAGAAGTTGATCATTAAGAACGTGGCCGTGGAAGAAGTAAAAAGTCGATTCTAAAATATATAATTAATACATTTTGTTCAATATTATAATAATTTTTATTATATTAAGTACGTAGTGTTGGACATAATTTTAGTTTAAAAAAAAAACATTATTTTGAACTTTTTTTTTAAAATACATTAATATTAAATCTTGAAGAATAATTTTTATTTAATACCAATCAAAGTTTTGCTTATTTAAATTGGAATAGTTGAATAATTTAATATTGAATTCTTTCATTTTGTCAATTAAAACAAAAAAAAAATATCATTAAATATATACTATTTTGTTATTAATATAGAATAGAAATTGTGTTTAATTTTGTTGAGGATTCAACATTTGGGGGCTCAACCGGGATTGAGATTAAAAAAAACGAGGAAGAATACAGTTGCCTTTGTCAACTCTTAGATACCCGTACGAACCGTTAGTATGTTAACAGCCTGTCACTCTGCTTACAATATTATTTTTTTAATATTTTAGTATTTTGAAATAATTTGGGTGAATTTTATAATTTCTAGAACTATGGGTTGTACATATATTCAAACTATATGTTTATATGTAGATTCTTCGAAAGCAGATTCTAACCTTTCACATAACGATTATCAATCCAAAACTTATTCAAATATTCTATAGTACCATTTAATACTAAGCGGTAAATGTATATTAAATTTACTTAGTACAAAATAGTAAATATAATTTTAAATATTATATTATATTATATTTAAATATTCCATTGACAGAATAATTTCTTATAAGTACAATAAAATACATATATGTATGTAAATACGGCGCTATATAATATATATATATACTCTTATCATTCATTCACTAGTGACATATACGATATGTAAATAAACATGATATTATATAAGTATGTATGTATATCAATATCATATAAATAAAAATTCTCAAGCAACCGTTATGTTGTTTCTTTATTTACATTTTTTTGTACTACGCATTATATCCTCAACAATTTCAAATTATCGAGTAAAACAAAATGCAAAAAATTTGTTGAAGAAATTTGTTAGAAAATTTGAAAAAATCAAGTAACACTTTCGTCAATTATAAAGTAATCCTATATTATTAAAAAAAGTTATTAACAGAAATAAGAGTATAATGTTGAAGCTTTAATTTTTGTGTATTACTTCAAAAAAATTCTAACAGGTGTTCAAGTTACAGGTGTTTAAAAATAGGAAATTTTCAGTTTTTGACTCCTTACAGCTCCTAAACGCGGGGTGATACAAAAAAAATTTCTGAAATGACTCATACTTATTTTCAAAGATCTAACTTCTGTCAAAATTTCAAGTTTCCAACTTAAACCGTTTAGAAGATAGAAGGGTTAAAGTATTTTGCAAAATTTTAGTTTCGCATAACGGTAAATTAAGACACCGTATGCCACAAATATATATTTATTGTATGTGTTATCACTTTTAAAGCTAATAAAAGTAGTAATCGTTTGACGTTTTCAAAATGAAGATATACCTTATACAACTTGTGCTATAACAATTTAAATATACAGCTTTTTTGAAGCTTTGGGGAGCTGTAGCTCCGTAACGGGTGGGGCTACAAAAAAAAGTTATTAAAAATAAAATTAATATTTTTATGAGATCTATCAGTAGTTAAAATTTCATAGCTCTATTGCAAAAAAAATGTGGGGATCTAAAAGTTAGGTGTTCGAGAGCTACCCTAAGACTTGGTCCAAACTCAACCAAAAAAAATAGGGAACCTACAAATTACTCCCAAAATATTTTGTGTAAATTTCAAGATTCTAGCTTTCTTAGTTTTTGAGTTAGCGTGCTGACGGACATGGCTCAAAAGTCTTAGAATTTTTTTCTGATCCGATCCATACCTTTGAAGGTATATCTAGCTCGCTTATTTCGAGGTGTTACAAACGGAGGAGTAATTTTATTATACCCGATCCTATCGTACGGGTATAAAAAGCTATTTTATTAAATTTAATTGTTTCACTAAAATAACTAACGATTAAAAAATATATAATATTTTTATGGATATTTGAAAACATAAAAGTGATGACAAATGAACAGTAATTGTAAAATAAAATATAAACAGTTAAAATATGCTCTAAATTAATTTTTTTTTGAACGTTTTAAAACTAGTGTGAGCATTTTAAAATTTTTGTAATAAATAAGCACATAGGTAAAGAATGTGCTAAGACTATTTATTTTACCCAAATTTCGTCGGTATTAAAATTTGGTGGAAGATATAAAGCTGTGGAAGATATGTAAATAAGAAAACTTAACATTTACGTGGAAGATTATAAGTTTAAATTTATATTGAGAAGGTGAATAAACTAAATTAAAAGGTAAAACGGAGGAAAAGAAAGTCTTAAAATACACGCAACACGTGCTTATATAGCTAACGGAGCAGAAACGAAGCGTCTGGATTCCTTTTCAGAGTTATCAGTTACTACGGTAATAAATAAGAAGGTAGAACGCATGGTTATAATACCGCTAATTATTGTCGCTAAATATTTTATGTAAAAAAAAAAATGTCAATAATAAAAAAAAAAAAAAAAAGGAAAAATACAATAAAATAAAATTTCCTTAAAAGTTAAAAATAAAAATAAATTTTTGTAAAGTTATTTTAAATTTTATTTTGATATGGGTAGAAAAGGTAGAAACAGAAGAACCAGTGATTCAGCAGTGCATTTTGATGATGAAGAGACATGGGCTAATTCCACCAGAATTCAGGGAACAACAACTAATCCGACAGTTAGGTTAAATTTTTCAGATTTTGGAAATTTAGTGGCAAAATTTTCTGGAGACAACAAAATTTGCGTGAGAAATTGGATTGAAGATTTCGAACGTTATGCAACTACATTTGCGTGGAATGAGTTACAACGGTTTATATTTTGTAACAAGTCTTTAGTTGGAGCGGCGAAACTTTACATGGATTGTGAAGTTAAACCAACTTGTTATCGCGATCTGAAGATAGCACTAATACAAGAGTTTGGTAGTAGAATAACTAGTGCAGAGGTTCATAAGCTTTTACGGGAAAGGAAGAAAAAGTCAGATGAAACTTTTAGAGAATATTTGTACACTATGGTAGGGCTAGCATCGCAAACGCAAATCGATGAGGAATCGGTCGTCAGTTATATAATCGATGGCATACGAGATACTTCAAGTGGAAAAATGGTTTTGTATGCGGCTAAAAATATTGAAGATCTGAAGGAGAAACTATTTGTATACGAAAAAATTAAACAAGATGAAAGAACACCAACTTTTACAGAGCAAACGCAAAGACCAAATATAGTTCCAAAATTGGAAAGAATTTCTAAACCGGTAGAAAAGGAGAAATATTGTTTTAATTGCGGGGTAAGTACTCACGAAGCTCACACATGTCCAAACAGAAATAAAGGCCCTAAATGTTTCGGGTGCAATGAATTCGGCCATAAACGTCCTGATTGTCCAAATAAGATTAAGTCGGCAGCTCATGTAGTACAAACAACGGAGCTGCACCCAATTAAAATTAATGACATAACGCTAAACGGTCTAATTGATACTGGCAGCAATATTTGTATTATTAAAAAATCCTTAACTAAATTAATAAATCCAAAATACAATTTTAGTAACCAAAGTATTTCAGTGACTGGTTTAGGAGCTAAAGTGGAAACAAAGGGCGCCTGCATAGTTGATATCACAATTAATGGCATAATATTTAATGATGTTACACTGCACATGGTAGAAGAAAATTATATCAACCCAGATGTAGTAATTGGGATGGATTTATTGTCTAGAGCTGTGGTGAAAATTCAAGGAAGAAATGTTACTATAGAAAGAAATTGCAATGACGATATTGCAATCAAAGCTCAATCGGAAAATTCTCAGTCAGAACAGGCAGGATGTTACTTAGCACAGATTGACCCTGATTTGTATGATGAGCAAATCACACCGGATTTGTCACATTTATTAGATGTTAAAGTGAAGGAAAAAATTTATAATTTGATTAAAAGCTACTCACCTGTAGAACCACCCGAGTCGCCAATCAAAATGAGAATCGTGCCTATGAATGAAGAACCAGTTTTCCGACCTCCGCGAAGGTTTCCACCTAAGGAACATCAAATAATAGATATTCAAGTAAAAGAATGGCTTGAAAAGGGCATCATTCGGGAGAGCACCTCAGATTATTCCAGCCAGGTTGTGCTTGTAAAGAAGAAGGATGATTCATACAGTATGTGCCGGGTATTTAAAGGAACCATTTCACCTTCTAAAGCGAAAGTAAAAGCTGTTATAGACTTTCCTTGTCCACGAACAATTAAACAATTGCAGAGCTTCCTCGGACTAGCAGGATATTTTAGAAAATTCATCCGAAATTTTTCATTAATAGCTAAGCCGCTAAGCGATATTCTGAAGAAAAAATCAAAATTTCAGATTAAAGAAATACAACTAGAAGCCATACAAAATTTAAAAAGTGCATTGATCACAACTCCCGTTTTAAAAATATTTCAATATGGATTACCCACCGAATTACATACCGATGCCAGGAAAGACGGATATGGTGCAGTTCTGTTACAAAGAGATGCTGAAGATTCAACCCTTCACCCTGTATTTTACATGAGTAGGAAAACCAATGAGGCATAGCGGAATTATAGTAGATATGAACTAGAGGTATTGGCAGTCATAGAAGCCGTTAAAAAATTTAGAATATACTTATTGGGTCAAAAGTTTAAGCTGGTTACCGACTGTCAAGCTTTTCAATGTACCATACGGAAAAAGGATCTAGCAACCAGAGTAGCCCGATGGGCGCTATTGTTAGAAGAATTTGATTATGAAGTTGAGCATCGACCCGGTACAAAGATGTTACATGTGGATGCATTAAGTCGAAATGCAGTTGCGATGTGCGTAAGTTACGGTAGTACATTTGGAAGTACGTTTTTGTCAAAACTTGCAGAGTCACAACAGAAAGATGAAAGGATTGCAACTATTATGGAAATTTTGGAAAACGGATCATATAAGGACTATCTCATAAATAATGGTATATTATGTAAAAGTCATAATAATAATATTTTGTAGGTCGTTCCAGATTGCATGAAAGCAGGTATCATCCGAGAAGTTCACGAAAAAGGGCACTTTCATTATAAAAAAATGAAAGAATTACTGGAAAAAGAATTTTATATCCCGAATCTGAAAAATAGAATAGATAATTGTATTGCAGGATGCATAAGGTGTATTCTTCCTGAAAGAAAAACCGGAAAACCAGAAGGGATGGTATACCCAATTCCAAAAGGAGATCGGCCTCTCGATACGTTTCACATCGATCACTTAGGACCATTGCAAAACACAAAGAAATATTATCGTTACATTTTTGCTGTAATCGACGGATTTACGAAGTTCTCGTGGCTATTCCCTACAAAAATCTTAAATTCAGACGAAGCAATACAAAAAATGGAAATAATTTCAGAAACTTTTGGATGTCCAAGCCGAATCATATCAGACAGAGGAGGAGCGTTTGCGTCTAACAACTTCCAAGATTTTTGTAAGAATCGAGATATTAAGTTATATTACATAACGCCTGGGGTTCCACGTTCCAACGGGCAAGTAGAAAGGCTGAATCGAACAATTATTGCAGCTCTTACCAAAATGTCTTTGGACGATCCAGAGAAGTGGTACAACTTCACGAAACCTCTTCAACGGGTACTGAACTCAACGTTTCAACGCGCTATCAAAACGACACCAATGGAGCTTTTAGTCGGAGTAAAAATGAAAGACGATCGTGATTTACATATCGTCGAAATAATAGAAGACGAAATCAGGTATGATTTTGAAGAAGAGCGGAACGAAAGAAGAGAAAATGCAAGAAAGGAAATATTGGAAATACAAGAAGAAAATCATCGCCAATGTAGAAGGAAAAGGAAACCGGCACGAATATTTAAAATTGGTAATATGGTCGCCATTAAAAGAACTCAATTTGGCACCGGCTTGAAGATAAAATCAAAATTTTTGGGATCCTATAAAATCGTAGGAGAAAAAGGATTCGATCGATATAAGGTAGAAAAGTTGGGAAACTCTGAAGGACCAAAAACAACAGAAACTAGCGTTGACAACATGAAACCATGATATATGAAAGATGAAAACGAACTGAGCGAAGAAGATGAAACAGTAGTCGGAACTGTTGAAATAAATTGTGATAATTCATTTGAGGCAAATGAATAAGTAGGATGGCCGAATGTGGGAATGCAGAAATCATAAATTACACCACTCTACATTTCACATTAAATTATTACATATGGCACATTCGGACGGTGATCCTAACATTTAGAAAACAACATTTATTTCATATAAAAAAAACAACATAATATGACCTTTTTATTTACTGTTCTTTTTCTAAATCTTTATATAAAAAGAAAGAAGTTGATCATTAAGAACGTGGCCGTGGAAGAAGTAAAAAGTCGATTCTAAAATATATTGTATTAATTATTGTTCAATATTATAATAATCAATATATTTTGTTCAATATTATAATAATTTTTATTATATTAAGTACGTAGTGTTGGATATAATTTTAGTTTAAAAAAAAAACATTATTTTGAACTTTTTTTTAAAAATACATTAATATTAAATCTTGAAGAATAATTTTTATTTAATATCAATCAAAGTTTTGCTTATTTAAATTGGAACAGTTGAATAATTTAATATTGAATTCTTTCATTTTGTCAATTAAAACAAAAAAAAATTATCATTAAATATATACTATTTTGTTATTAATATAGAATAGAAATTGTGTTTAATTTTGTTAAGGATTCAACATGTATATATATCAATATCATATAAATAAAAAATTTTGAAGCAACCGTTCTGTTGTTTAATTATTTACATTGTTTTATACTACGCATTATATCCTCAACAATTTCAAATTATCGAATTAAACAAAATGCAAAAAATTCGTTAAAGAAATTTGTTAGAAAATTTGAAAAAATCAAGTAACACTTTCGTCAATTATAAAGTAACCCTATATTATTAGAAAAAGTTGTTAACAGAAATAAGAGTATAATGTTAAAGCTTTAATTTTTGTGTATTATTTCAAAAAAATGTTAACAGGTGTTCAAGTTACAGGTGTTTAAAAATAGGAAATTTTCAGTTTTTGACCCTTTACAGCTCCTAAACGGGGAGTGATACAAAAAAAAATTCTGAAATAACTCATACTTATTTTCAAAGATCTAACTTCTGTCGAAATTTCAAGTTTCCCACTTAAACCGTTTAGAAGATAGAAGGGTTAAAGTATTTTGCAAAATTTTAGTTTCGCATAACGGTAAATTAAGACACCGTATGCCACAAATATATATTTATTGTATGTGTTATCACTTTTAAAGCTAATAAAAGTAGTAATCGTTTGGCGTTTTTCAAAATGAAGATATATCTTATAAAACTTGTGCTATAACAATTTAAATATAGAGCTTTTTTGAAGCTTTGGGGAGCTGTAGCTCCGTAACGGGTGGGGATACAAAAAAAAGTTATTAAATATAAAATTAATATTTTTGTGAGATCTATCAGCAGTTAAAATTTCATAACTCTATTTCAAAAAAAAATGTGGGAATCTAAAAGTTAGGTGTTCGAGAGCTACCTTAAGTTTTGGTTAGTTTTTGAGTTAGCGTGCTGACGGACAGACGGATGGAAACGGCTCAATCGTCTTAGAATTTTTTTCTGATCCGATCCATACCTTTGAAGATATATCTAGCTCGCTTATTTCGAGGTGTTACAAACGGAGGAGTAATTTTATTATACCCGATCCTATCGTACGGGTATAATTATTACTTAACTAAAATTTGATTATATAGCAAAATTAATAAAAATAATTAAAATTTCTTCCATATTGGCATAATATTCATTATATTGTATTCATTTGTATTCATTCATTTTATTGTACTTATAAGAAATTATTCTATGAATGGAAATATTTTTATAGAAATATTGCAATGTATGGCGATATACTTATAACAATATAAATATACTATGTGAGCATTATATAATATAATATTTGAAATTATATTTACTATTTTGTAATTTAATATACATTTACCGCTTAGTATTAAATGGTACTATAGAATATTTGAAAAAGTTTTGGATTGATAATCATTATGTGGAAGGTTAGAATCTGCTTTTGAAGAATGTATAAACATCTAGTTTGAATATACATATGTACAACCCATAGTTCTAGAAATTATAAAATTCACCCAAATTATTTTAAAATACTAAAAAATTTAAAAAATAATATTATAAGCAGAGTGACAGGCTATGAACATACTAACGGGTCTTACGGGTATCTAAGAGTTGACAAAGGCAACTTCTTCCTCGTTTTTATCTATAATTACTAAGCGGTTTCCCATGTTTGATTTAGTGTAAAGTACATCTTTTTGTTTTAAAGATTTTATTATTTCATTATAGTCATTAACTATTTTTAAGTTTGGTCTATTGATTTTAGATGATTCTAATATTGGTTTAAATTCTTGTTTTAAATTAAATTTAACAAAATCTGGCTGATATTTTATGGCTGTTTCAAATTCAATTACTGTTTTATTGAAATTTGTTGAAATAGGATTAGGAGAAAAATTGAAGCCTTTATATAATAAATCTATTTCTTTTTTAGTAAAATGTTTAGTTGATAAGTTCTTAATATAATCAGCTACATAATCATGCCAATATTGAAGAAACGATAAAAGAAGCAAAATTTGTAAGACTTTGTAAAAATCCAATAAAACAAATGAAAAAAGCTGCAAATACTTGTATATCTAAAATTGTCAACATTTTCAGCATACCAAAATGAAAACTATCAGTCTCAAATCCAATATTACCAAGACTATATGGTCTAAGAAAAATACATAAAGCTGGAAACAAAATGAAACATATTTTATCTAATGTTCAAGCACCATGTTATGGAATATCAAAATGGACACTAACTGAATTTAATAAACTAGATTAACCAAAGGTTTATACATAAAAAATAGTTTCGATTTTGTAGATAAAGTAGAGGATTACAAGTTGGAAAGAGATGATATCATGGTATCTTTAGTTGTCACACCATTATATCCTAACATACCATTTAGAATGCATAAAGCAGTGGTTATTGCAAACTGAAATAGAAACAGAAAAAGCACATGCATTATTCGAAGCAACTAAAATTTGTATAGTTCAGAACCAATTTATATTCAACAACACATTCTACAATTTGTTACAAGGCACAATCCACTATCCTGTTTCGTTGCAAACATACTCATGGCTGATCTTGAGTTAAAATTAAAAAATAAAGCACTATATGTCGATGATGTGTTTACTATAACAAAAAAAGATAACATAAAAAAACTTTTAAACATATTGAACAACCAATTTTCAACTATTAAATTTACTACAGAAATAGAAAATAGCAAACAATTACAATTTTTAGATATTCTTGTTATACGAAATAATGAAAAATTAGAATTCGATATCTATAGAAAATCTACTAATACGACGAAATATATAACAAACGATTCATACACCTTAAAAATCCACAAAATGGCAACCTTTCACAGCATGGTCTATAGATTATACAGGCTACCATTATCCGCAAAAAAATTTAATATTGAATTGAACTACATAAAAATATCGCAAATATCAATGGCTATCTGAAAAATGATATTGATATTTTAGTTAAAAACGAGGAAGAATACAGTTGCCTTTGTCAACTCTTAGATACCCGTACGAACCGTTAGTATGTTAACAGCCTGTCACTCTGCTTACAATATTATTTTTTTAATATTTTAGTATTTTAAAATAATTTGGGTGAATTTTATAATTTCTAGAACTATGGGTTGTACATATATTCAAACTATGTGTTTATATGTAGATTCTTCGAAAGCAGATTCTAACCTTTCACATAACGATTATCAATCCAAAACTTTTTCAAATATTCTATAGTACCATTTAATACTAAGCGGTAAATGTATATTAAATTTACTTAGTACAAAATAGTAAATATAATTTTAAATATTATATTATATTATATTTAAACATTCCATTGACAGAATAATTTCTTATAAGTACAATAAAATACATATATGTATGTAAATACGGCGCTATATAATATACATATATACTCTTATCATTCATTCAATAGTGTCATATACGATATATTGTAAATAAACATGATATTATATAAGTATGTATGTATGTCAATATCATATAAATAAAAATTCTTCAAGCAACCGTTATGTTGTTTCTTTATTTACATTTTTTTGTACTACGCATTATATTCTCAACAATTTCGAATTATCGAGTAAAACAAAATGCAAAAAATTTATTGAAGAAATTTGTTAGAAAATTTGAAAAAATCAAGTAACACTTTCGTCAATTATAAAGTAATCCTATATTATTAAAAAAAGTTATTAACAGAAATAAGAGTATAATGTTGAAGCTTTAATTTTTGTGTATTGCTTCAAAAAAATTCTAACAGGTGTTCAAGTTACAGGTGTTTAAAAATAGGAAATTTTCAGTTTTTGACTCCTTACAGCTCCTAAACGGGGGGTGATACAAAAAAAATTTCTGAAATGACTCATACTTATTTTCAAAGATATAACTTCTGTTAAAATTTCAAGTTTCCAACTTAAACCGTTTAGAAGATAGAAGGGTTAAAGGATTTTGCAAAATTTTAGTTTCGCATAACGGTAAATTAAGACACCGTATGCCACAAATATATATTTATTGTATATATACTTTTAAAGCTAATGAAAGTAGTAATCGTTTGGCGTATTCAAAATGAAGATACACCTTATACAACTTGTGCTATAACAATTTAAATATACAGCTTTTTTGAACCTTTGGGGAGCTGTAGCTCCGTAACGGATGGGGCTACAAAAAAAAGTTATTAAAAATAAAATTAATATTTTTATAAGATCTATCAGTAGTTAAAATTTCATAGCTCTATTGCAAAAAAAATGTGGGGATCTAACAGTTAGGTGTTCGAGAGCTACCCTAAGACTTGGTCCAAACTCAACCAAAAAAAATAGGGAACCTACAAATTACTCCCAAAATATTTTGTGTAAATTTCAAGATTCTAGCTTTCTTAGTTTTTGAGTTAGCGTGCTGACGGACGGACGGACGGACGGACGGACATGGCTCAAAAGTCTTAGAATTTTTTTCTGATCCGATCCATACCTTTGAAGGTATATTTAGCTCGCTTATTTCGAGGTGTTACAAACGGAGGAGTAATTTTATTATACCCGATCCTATCGTACGGGTATAACGATGAAGAATACAGTTGCCTTTGTCAACTCTTAGATACCCGTACGAACCGTTAGTATGTTCACAGCCTGTCACTCTGCTTACAATATTATTTTTTTAATATTTTAGTATTTTAAAATAATTTGGGTGAATTTTATAATTTCTAGAACTATGGGTTGTAGATATATTCAAACTATATGTTTATACATTCTTCAAAAGCAAATTCTAACCTTCCACATAACGATTATCAATCCAAAACTTTTTCAAATATTCTATATTTTAAATATTATATTATATTATATTTAAAAATTCCATTGACAGAATAATTTCTTATAAGTACAATAAAATACATATATGTATGTAAATACGGCGCTATATAATATACATATATACTCTTATCATTCATTCAATAGTGTCAAATACGATATATTGTAAATAAACATGATATTATATAAGTATGTATGTATGTCAATATCATATAAATAAAAATTCTTCAAGCAACCGTTATGTTGTTTATTTATTTACATTTTTATGTACTACGCATTATATCCTCAACAATTTCAAATTATCGAGTAAAACAAAATGCAAAAAATTCGTTAAAGAAATTTGTTAGAAAATTTGAAAAAATCAAGTAACACTTTCGTGAATTATAAAGTAACCCTATATTATTAAAAAAAGTTGTTAACAGAAATAAAAGTATAATATTGAAGCTTTAGTTTTTGTGTATTACTTCAAAAAAATTTTAACAGGTGTTCAAGTTATAGGTGTTTAAAAATTGGAAATTTTCAGTTTTTGACTCCTTACAGCTCCTAAACGGGGATGATACAAAAAAAATTTCTGAAATGACTCATACTTATTTTCAAAGATCTAACTTCTGTCAAAATTTCAAGTTTCCAAATTAAACCGTTTAGAAGATAGAAGGGTTAAAGGATTTTGCAAAATTTTAGTTTCGCATAACGGTAAATTAAGACACCGTATGCCACAAAAATATATTTATTGTATATATACTTTTAAAGCTAATAAAAGTAGTAATCGTTTGGCGTTTTCAAAATGAAGATATATCTTATAAAACTTGTGCTATAACAATTTAAATATAGAGCTTTTTTGAACCTTTGGGGAGCTGTAGCTCTGTAACGGGTGGTTACAAAAAAAAGTTATTAAAAATAAAATTAATATTTTTATGAGATCTATCAGTAGTTAAAATTTCATAGCTCTATTTCAAAAAAAATGTGGGGATCTAACAGTTAGGTGTTCGAGAGCTACCCTAAGGTTTGGTCCAAACTCAACCAAAAAAAATTGGGAACCTACAAATTACTCCCAGAAAATTTTGTGTAAATTTCAAGATTCTAGCTTTCTTAGTTTTTGAGTTAGCGTGCTGACGGACGGAGGGACATGGCTCAAAAGTCTTAGAATTTTTTTCTGATCCGATCCATACCTTTGAAGGTATATTTAGCTCGCTTATTTCGAGGTGTTACAAACGGAGGAGTAATTTTATTATACCCGATCCTATCGTACGGGTATAACGATGAAGAATACAGTTGCCTTTGTCAACTCTTAGATACCCGTACGAACCGTTAGTATGTTCACAGCCTGTCACTCTGCTTACAATATTATTTTTTTAATATTTTAGTATTTTAAAATAATTTGGGTGAATTTTATAATTTCTAGAACTATGGGTTGTAGATATATTCAAACTATATGTTTATACATTCTTCAAAAGCAAATTCTAACCTTCCACATAACGATTATCAATCCAAAACTTTTTCAAATATTCTATATTTTAAATATTATATTATATTATATTTAAAAATTCCATTGACAGAATAATTTCTTATAAGTACAATAAAATACATATATGTATGTAAATACGGCGCTATATAATATACATATATACTCTTATCATTCATTCAATAGTGTCAAATACGATATATTGTAAATAAACATGATATTATATAAGTATGTATGTATGTCAATATCATATAAATAAAAATTCTTCAAGCAACCGTTATGTTGTTCATTTATTTACATTTTTATGTACTACGCATTATATCCTCAACAATTTCAAATTATCGAGTAAAACAAAATGCAAAAAATTTATTGAAGAAATTTGTTAGAAAATTTGAAAAAATCAAGTAACACTTTCGTGAATTATAAAGTAACCCTATATTATTAAAAAAAGTTGTTAACAGAAATAAGAGTATAATATTGAAGCTTTAATTTTTGTGTATTACTTCAAAAAAATTTTAACAGGTGTTCAAGTTATAGGTGTTTAAAAATTGGAAATTTTCAGTTTTTGACCCCTTACAGCTCCTAAACGGGGATGATACAAAAAAAATTTCTGAAATGACTCATACTTATTTTCAAAGATCTAACTTCTGTCAAAATTTCAAGTTTCCAAATTAAACCGTTTAGAAGATAGAAGGGTTAAAGGATTTTGCAAAATTTTAGTTTCGCATAACGGTAAATTAAGACACCGTATGCCACAAAAATATATTTATTGTATATATACTTTTAAAGCTAATAAAAGTAGTAATCGTTTGGCGTTTTCAAAATGAAGATATATCTTATAAAACTTGTGCTATAACAATTTAAATATAGAGCTTTTTTGAACCTTTGGGGAGCTGTAGCTCTGTAACGGGTGGTTACAAAAAAAAGTTATTAAAAATAAAATTAATATTTTTATGAGATCTATCAGTAGTTAAAATTTCATAGCTCTATTTCAAAAAAAATGTGGGGATCTAACAGTTAGGTGTTCGAGAGCTACCCTAAGGTTTGGTCCAAACTCAACCAAAAAAAATTGGGAACCTACAAATTACTCCCAGAAAATTTTGTGTAAATTTCAAGATTCTAGCTTTCTTAGTTTTTGAGTTAGCGTGCTGACGGACGGAGGGACATGGCTCAAAAGTCTTAGAATTTTTTTCTGATCCGATCCATACCTTTGAAGGTATATTTAGCTCGCTTATTTCGAGGTGTTACAAACGGAGGAGTAATTTTATTATACCCGATCCTATCGTACGGGTATAAACATTCTAAAAGAATAAACAAAACACAATCTTTGCACATTTTTTAAAAACAATAAACCAAGTAAAAAAAGAGTTAAATTTAGTTTTGCAAATAAAGTGACAAATAAAGTAAAAACAATTTTCCAAAAACATAATATTGACGTAGTTTACTCCAATGAAAATAAATTAAAAAATATTTTAAGCAACTCTAAAGATAAAATAAATTATGACCATAAATCTGGTATTTATGAAATTACTTGTCCTGATTGTAATGCGAAATACATAGGACAAACAAAACGCAATATTTTAATTAGATTTAAAGAACATTTTTCATATAATCAAATTCAACAGACCGACAAAATCTTCAGTTGTACAGCATTGCTTGGAAAATAATCCTTTAAATATCAATAAAAATAGTTTAAAATTATTAAAAAACGTTACCAATAATAATCAACTGGACGCTTCGGAGAGTTTCTACATAATTAAGTATAAAAAAAGGAAAAATTCAACTTAATGAATAACGAACCAAAGTCAATAAACTCACCACTCTTCAGTATATAACAATAAAAAATTCAATAAATTAAAACTGCGTTTGGAACACATTGAAATTTATTTTAATTATTAATTATATAAAAAAATATTAATCAGTTATACATACTCATTTTTTTCTCTTGCTCGATAATGTTTTTTGTTTTCTGTTAAATGTTATTTATTAAAAAGAAGTTCTGAATGTAAAGTTTATTCGAAAATGATATATTCAAAAACAGTTTTTTTAAATGTTACTTCCCAAATTTTATCTTTTAAATGTTGTAATTATATTGAAATTTGATAACACCAATTTTAAGCATTTTAATCAAACTTTTAATCTTAGTCAGTAGCTGAGGATGACATGTTTTGATGTCGAAATGTATTCTGCAATTTAATAACAACTAGTGTTCGGCCGCCCCTCGAAATTCGAAGTGTTTTAATTAGCAATTACAATATAGTATATACAGTATAGTTTCTTTATGATATTATTTAAAATGTAAAAATACAATTTTCAATAATTAATGCCTTTATGAATTTAAAATTTCTTTACAAATGATATTTGTAAAAACCCGATTATTATTATCTTTTAGAAGTTGCCTTGATTTATTGAGTATTGGAAACTCAATATATAGCTATTATATATGTATATATTATAAGAAGCCTAAGATGGTAAATCATTGAGTAAAAGGGTTTTAAATATTTATCAATACAGATTAAATATTATGATATGTAAGAATTTATTTCGTATAAAATATTAGAAATAAAAAAAAAAAAAAAATAGAATAGAATCAAACTTACAAACTAAAGACTTCTAAAGTTTAAGAAGCGGCCACTCTAACACTGCACCAAACTCCCCACAGAAGTTTCGACGTTTATATTCAATTATATTGTGAAATTTCTATTTCCCAACATGCAAACTATATTTTAAAATTTTTTTTATGTTTTTAGAAAAAAAACAAAAAGCAAAAACAACAAAACAAAATTTAAAATTCAACGGAATAAAAGAGCGTCGTTTTTGAATATGTATATTATAGGTATAGATTATACATATTATATGATACATATGTATGTACTTTACATGGGTTTTTCATAAAAATGGAAAATTATTAATGAAAATCAGAAAATTTTGAAAAAATTTTAATTTTGTAAGATGGCTGTACTCAAATTTATCATTTAAAAAGAAAAAAATTAAAGTTGGTTGGTAAATCATTGAGTAAAAGGGTTTTAAATGTCTGTCATTTACAGATTAAATATTATGATATGATATGTAAGAATTTATTTCGTATAAAATATTAGAAATAAAAAAAAAAAAAAAAATAGAATAGAATCGAACTTGCAAACTAAAGACTTCTAAAGTTTAAGAAGCGGCCACTCTACCACTGCACCAAACTCCCCACTGAAGTTTCGACGTTTATATTCAATTATATTGTCAAATTTCTATTTCCCACCATGCAAACTATATTTTAAAATTTTTTTTATGTCTTTAGAAAAAAACCAAAAAGCAAAAACAACAAAACAAAATTTAAAATTCAACGGAATAAAAGAGCGTCGTTTTTGAATATGTATATTATAGGTATAGATTATACATATTATATGATACATATGTATATACTTTACATGGGTTTTTCATAAAAATGGAAAATTATTAATGAAAATCAGAAAATTTTGGAAAAATATTAATTTTGTAAGATGGCTGTACTGAATATTTATCATTTAAAAAGAAAAAAATGAAAGTTGGTTGGTAAATCATTGAGTAAAAGGGTTTTAAATGTCTGTCATTTACAGATTAAATATAATGATATGATATGTAAGAATTTATTTCGTATAAAATATTAGAAATAAAAAAAAACAAAAAATAGAATAGAATCGAACTTGCAAACTAAAGACTTCTAAAGTTTAAGAAGCGGCCACTCTACCACTGCACCAAACTCCTCACTGAAGTTTCGACGTTTATATTCAATTATATTGTCAAATTTCTATTTCCCCAACATGCAAACTATATTTTAAAATTGTTTTTATGTCTTTAGAAAAAAAACAAAAAGCAAAAACAACAAAACAAAATTTTAAATTCAACGGAATAAAAGAGCGCCGTTTTTGAACATGTATATTATAGGTATAGATTATACATATTATATGATACATATGTATATACTTTACATGGGTTTTTCATAAAAATGGAAAATTATTAATGAAAATCAGAAAATTTTGGAAAAATGTTAATTTTGTAAGATGGCTGTACTGAATATTTATCATTTAAAAAGAAAAAAATGAAAGTTGTTTAGTAAATCATTGAGTAAAAGAGTTTTAAATGTCTGTCATTTACAGATTAAATATTATGATATGATATGTAAGAATTTATTTCGTATAAAACATTAGAAATAAAAAAAAAAAAAAATATAATAGAATCGAACTTGCAAACTAAAGACTTCTAAAGTTTAAGAAACGGCCACTCTACCTCTGCACCAAACTCTCCACTGAAGTTTCGACGTTTATATTCAATTATATTGTGAAATTTCTATTTCCCACCATGCAAACTATATTTTAAAATTTTTTTTATGTCTTTAGAAAAAAAAACAAAAAGCAAAAACAACAAAATAAAATTTAAAATTCAACGGAATAAAAGAGCGTCGTTTTTGAATATGTATATTATAGGTATAGATCATACATATTATATGATACATATGTATATACTTTACATGGGTTTTTTATAAAAATGGAAAATTATTAATGAAAATCAGAAAATTTTGGAAAAATGTTAATTTTGTAAGATGGCTGTACTGAATATTTATCATTTAAAAAGAAAAAAATTAAAGTTGGTTGGTAAATCATTGAGTAAAAGGGTTTTAAATGTCTGTCATTTACAGATTAAATATTATGATATGATATGTAAGAATTTATTTCGTATAAAATATTAGAAATAAAAAAAAAAAAAAAAAATAGAATAGAATCGAACTTGCAAACTAAAGACTTCTAAAGTTTAAGAAACGGCCACTCTACCACTGCACCAAACTCCTCACTGAAGTTCCGACGTTTATATTCAATTATATTGTGAAATTTCTATTTCCCACCATGCAAACTATATTTTAAAATTTTTTTTATGTCTTTAGAAAAAAACCAAAAAGCAAAAACAACAAAATAAAATTTAAAATTCAACGGAATAAAAGAGCGTCGTTTTTGAATATGTATATTATAGGTATAGATTATACATATTATATGATACATATATATATACTTTACATGGGTTTTTTATAAAAATGGAAAATTATTAATGAAAATCAGAAAATTTTGGAAAAATATTAATTTTGTAAAGTGGCTGTACTGAATATTTATCATTTAAAAAGAAAAAAATTAAAGTTGGTTGGTAAATCATTGAGTAAAAGGGTTTTAAATGTCTGTCATTTACAGATTAAATATTATGATATGATATGTAAGAATTTATTTCGTATAAAATATTAGAAATAAAAAAAAAAAAAAAAATAGAATAGAATCGAACTTGCAAACTAAAGACTTCTAAAGTTTAAGAAGCGGCCACTCTACCACTGCACCAAACTCGCCACTGAAGTTTCGACGTTTATATTCAAATATATTTTGAAATTTCTATTTCCCACCATGCAAACTATATTTTAAAATTTTGTTTATGTTTTTAAAAAAAAAACAAAAAGCAAAAACAACAAAACAAAATTTAAAATTCAACGGAATAAAAGAGCGTCGTTTTTGAATATGTATATTATAGGTATAGATTATACATATTATATGATACATATGTATATACTTTACATGGGTTTTTCATAAAAATGGAAAATTATTAATGAAAATCAGAAAATTTTGGAAAAATATTAATTTTGTAAGATGGCTGTACTGAATATTTCTCATTTAAAAAGAAAAAAATTAAAGTTGGTTGGTAAATCATTGAGTAAAATGGTTTTAAATGTCTGTCATTTACAGATTAAATATTATGATATGATATGTAAGAATTTATTTCGTATAAAATATTAGAAATAAAAAAAAAAAAAAAATTGAATAGAATCGAACTTGCAAACTAAAGACTTCTAAAGTTTAAGAAGCGGCCACTCTACCACTGCACCAAACTCCCCACTGAAGTTTCGACGTTTATATTCAATTATATTGTGAAATTTCTATTTCCCACCATGCAAACTATATTTTAAAATTTTTTTTATGTCTTTAGAAAAAAAACAAAAAGCAAAAACAACAAAACAAAATTTAAAATTCAACGGAATAAAAGAGCGTTTTTGAATATGTATATTATAGGTATAGATTATACATATTATATGATACATATGTATATACTTTACATGGGTTTTTTATAAAAATGGAAAATTATTAATGAAAATCAGAAAATTTTGGAAAAATATTAATTTTGTAAGATGGCTGTACTGAATATTTATCATTTAAAAAGAAAAAAATTAAAGTTGGTTGGTAAATCATTGAGTAAAAGGGTTTTAAATGTCTGTCATTTACAGATTAAATATTATGATATGATATGTAAGAATTTATTTCGTATAAAATATTAGAAATAAAAAAAAAAAAAAAAAAATAGAATAGAATCGAACTTGCAAACTAAAGACTTCTAAAGTTTAAGAAACGGCCACTCTACCACTGCACCAAACTCCTCACTGAAGTTCCGACGTTTATATTCAATTATATTGTGAAATTTCTATTTCCCACCATGCAAACTATATTTTAAAATTTTTTTTATGTCTTTAAAAAAAAAACAAAAAGCAAAAACAACAAAATAAAATTTAAAATTCAACGGAATAAAAGAGCGTCGTTTTTGAATATGTATATTATAGGTAGAGATTATACATATTATATGATACATATGTATATACTTTACATGGGTTTTTCATAAAAATGGAAAATTATTAATGAAAATCAGAAAATTTTGGAAAAATTTTAATTTTGTAAGATGGCTGTACTCAAATTTATCATTTAAAAAGAAAAAAATGAAAGTTGGTTAGTAAATCATTGAGTAAAAGGGTTTTAAATGTCTGTCATTTACAAAATAAAAATTATGATTTTGATGAATATATTTGAAAGATTTTTATTTCATTTGGTTTTTATTTAATACAGTTTATTAAGAAAGATAAGTAAAATCAAAAATTGGTGGAAAAAATTAATTAAGAAAAATTTATTATAATTTTTAATAATTCGTAAATTTGACCTTTTTACTTTTTTTTATCGCCATATTGCTCTTCTTCATAGCTCTCTTCAGATGAATTTGAAATTTCGCCAGAAGCAACTGAAATATGACCTTCCTTTTCATCGCTCTCATCAGATGAATCTGAAGCATCAAGCCAACTGAATAAATCTACAACTTCATCCTTACTCATCTTGAAAATAACTAATTAAAATACATCTCCCTTTAACTCATTAATAAATAAAACAAATAAAGCAAACAATAAATGTTCAAATTGTAAAATTTATATTCTTTATTTTATATAATAGGTAGTTTACAAGTATGTATACTTTTATTATAACCTATTTTATATTTTTTTATATAATTCCATTAGTTTGGTACAGTGTAACATGCATTGTTCTGTTGAATGGCATCGACAGATATCTTGCAAATTTTCAATATTATCTGTTGTATAGGGACATATATCCCAATGATATCAATACTTCTTCGTTTAAATATGTAGATAATTTTTAATGAACTTTGAAAATTTCAAATGGTCTTTCAACTGCTCGTAATGTTCCCCCAATAAAATATCTTCATATTTATTTTAAAAAATATTTAAAGAATATATAACTTGATATATATCCATTTTGGAAGTTAAATGAAAACTAATCAGTAATTACTATTAATTTCTTAATTATTAATTAAATCCAACGCTGATTGACCTTTAGTTTCAGCTTTTTCTAATCTCGCATTAATAAATCTAATTGGATTTTAAAACATTTCCAAAAAAATTTTGAAAAAATGTGCTTATTAGTTTCACTCTGTCCGTCTGTCCGTCTGTTTGCAAAACTTCTACACCGTTAAAGATAAAGAAAAAAATGTTTAACCATAGGTAGGTCTTATAAAACAATTCATTTTGTGGAACAACTTTTTCATATAGCCCCATCCCTTACGGAGCTACAGAACTTTGAAAGAGCCCAATTTTTAAATGCATATATCTCATGTTCTGCTTAAGATTTTTTCAATCCGAAAACGTCATTGGACAGGTATTTTATTTATAAATTAATGTTGAAATTATACATTTTTTTAAAATTTAGTATTTAAATTTACCGTTATGTGAAAACCAAATTTTGCATGATTTTTCTACTTTCATAACACTGGAACGCTTTCAAATAGGGACTTGAAATTTTGAGAGCAGAAAGAACTTTTGGAGTTAGTATAGGTTTCCTCAGAAATTTTTTTTGGACCATCTCCTGTTTATGAGGTATTAGGGCTCAAAAATTTGTTAATTTTAAACACCTGTAACTTAGACACCTGTACACATTTTACTTCGGCAAGATATTAAAATTAAAGCTACAGTAATATATTTCACGTGTGTTAAAAGTTTCTTTTAGTTCGATAGGGTTCCCGAGTTACAGCTCCTCAAAATTTCAAAAAAGCCCCTTTTTCAGATGTATATATCTCAGGTTCTGCGTAATGGTTTTGCAATCTAATACTGCCAGAAGCCGAATATTTTATTGTATACATAAAGCAATATCAAAATTTGCTATATTTTGTAATTTACAATTTAAATTTACCGTTATGTAAAAAACACATTTTACATTAAATTTTTTTTTTCATAACTCCGGCACGCCTTTAGATAGAAACCTGAAATTGCGACAAGAAAGAACTTTTAGAATTAGTATAAGTTTGGTCAGAAAATTTTTTTGCACCACCCGCTTTTTAAGAGCGATTAGGGCTAAAAAATTGAAAATTTGTCATCTGTAACTTAAGCACCTGTACAAATTTTTCTTAAGACATAAAAATTAAAGCTCCAGTAATATATTGTTACGTGTGTTAATGGGTTTTTTTACTTGTATTGGTTTCCGGACTTCAGTCCCTCAAAATTCCAGAAAAGTCTTATTTTCACATATTTTCTTACTACAAAAAATTTCTTAAATTTTCAAATTTTTGTGCAAGTAACAATTCTAAACAGTTGAAAATGTGCGCTTTTAAAAATCGTGGGTTTACATTCTACCTTGTTTTATTTGAAATTCAATAAAATCATTCATTTTTGAAAATTTTTCATTTAACATTGTAGAAAATTGGTGATGAACTATATCTAAACTCTCTTGTACTTGTTCTTCTAATATTTTTAAATTTTCTTCTGTTAATTTAAGTTTACTAGTCAAATTGATAAACATTTCTCCTATGTAGTTTTTTATTAGTTCTGAAAGAAAATTTGGTTATTCACAAATATTTGTGTTGCTGCATTATTTCGGTTAACTGAATCTTGAACATTTGATAAAGTTTTGTTACCTAAATCATAATTTCCTTCGGAAGTTACTTTGAAACCTATATCTGGAGTATACCTGGAGTATGCAGTTTTCTAGAAGAAGCTGTACTAAGTCCAAATTTATCAAGTGCGATTTTGATACTGATTGCTAATGTAAAATACTATTGAATTATATTTGCTTCTCTCAATTCTTCAATTATAGATACAATTTCATTATGATGATTATTGTTACCAGCTGATTGTGATATTTCAAAATTAGCATTGCCAAGTTTTCGCACATTTAATGATTCATCAAAATAGGGTCCATATGTCTTATCGAGTTCTGACTTGTTTAGAAAATGCTTTGGAATTCTTGTATAAGACTGACACAAATAAGAGCTATCAACTTCTTGATGTCGTCCCTTGCAAAATAATTTTGTATGCTATCATACTTATAGTAAGCTACATCGTCGCAAATAAATATTGAATTCGGTTGTGAGTCTGAAGGTTTAATTACATTCACGTTATTTGAAAATTCATTATATCCCATTCCTTTGATTGTTTTTATTAATTTTTTTAAATATTCATATTTAGGTTGATGTAATGATTTCGAGTAAATATATATGTTTTAAAATTTAAGCGCTTTAGGATCTAAAAGCATACTTATCATAGCATTAGTTTTAACACAATTTGCTGGCCCAACTATTAATCCTCTTACAGTATCTGGAAAGTATTCGCCATCTTTTTTTATTTTTTTTCTTTAAATTTTGATCAAAATTTTTGACTTTAACTGCGTTATTTACTTTTACAAATTTCATTTCTTTAACTTAGTAAAATATTTTTTCTTTTAAATGATTATGATGAGTTTTAAAAGGTGATTAGTGTATGATTGACTTTCTTAAACTAAACTGCATATTATGCTTTTTCACTATAAATATTTAAACAGTAATAAAAAAAACTGTTAAAGGAAGAGGAGTTATTGATTCATTAATTAATAAATTACCAATTGAAGCACATTTACCTAGCTATAAGTATTGCGAGCCGAGAACAAAATTAGCAAAACGATTAGCTCGTGGTGATAAAGGGATTAATGGTTTAGATTCCCTTGTGTCGTTTGTGAGGTGCGCACATGAAAATTACTTTTGTACCTACATACTAGAAAAAAAAAATTTTATTTTTTATTTATTGTTTATGTCAACTAATAGAATTAATATCTAGTAAGAGTATCTGAATTTATATATATATATTTAAAATATAAATAGTATAACTTAGAATTAATATAACAATTTGCAAAAATGCAATAGAAAATGCAATCATTAGACGTAAATCATTGCATGGTGAGATTGCAAATGTAAAGAGTTCAATTCAAATGAGCGGAAAGAACAGCTACAGCGCAAGCGCAAATACTTCTAACTCTACTCTCTCTCAGCTACAAATTGGCAGTATCCCATCTTCTATAATAGAAGTGACTGACAGAACTACAACTCAACCAACCACTTCAAATTCCTCTATGTTGGAAATAAATAACACTACGGTACAATGTACAAGTGCAGTACTTCAATCTCAATGTAATGAGAGAGTATTCTCAATTGAGAATTCTCATCAAACAAATAAAAATAATGTTACACTTCAAATATTATATGCTGAAATTATGGATTTAAAAAAAATTAACAAGAACTTTCTCTTTACAATGAATGAGCTTAAAGAAAAAAACAAACAATTAACAAGCAAAATAATTTCCTTAGAGAATAGAATGTGTTGGCTGTATCAAAAAGAAAAGAGTAAAGTTATTGAAATTAGTGGTATTTCAAATGTTAGTAATGAGAATGCAGTTGCTGTAACAAAAAATGTATTTAAAAATTGTTTGAATTTAGATATTAAAGATGATGAAATTGAAAAATGTTACGTGAAGAATGGAAAATACAAAAACAACAACGAAAAAGATATCATATTTGTGCAATTATTAAGTAATAATGTTAAACTTAAATTAATGAAAGCAAAAGCAGCGGTTAGTAACAAGTTAAAATCTGGAACAATTGGAGATGCGAATAATAATAATATTTACATTAATCACAGTCTTACTAACTTTGTACAGGCGTTATTTTTAGAAGCTAAAAAAAGGAAAAAACAACTCGGTTACAAATATTTATGATTTGTAATTTCATCTTCTAAGATGAAAAAATCTGATGGTGGTAAGATTATTTACATTAGATCAATTGATGATTTTGATAAATTAGTGTAACATTTTATTTTTAAAAATTATTATGCAAAATAAAAATAGTTTTGTTATTAATGATCTTCCCATTACCAGAAATTGTTTAGATTTTAATTTGTTAAATGTAAATAATAATTTTCATGTCATACATCAAAATATCAGGAGTTTAGAAAGAATTTTGATTCTTGCTTGGTTAACCTATATTCTTTAGATAATTTCTCTGAAATTTTACTTACTAAAATTTGGATATTTAAAAACGAAATTAATAACTATTCAATACCTAACTATAATTTTTACGCAAATTGTAATGATAAATATGCAACTGGTGGTGTTGCTGTTTTTATTAAACCAATATAAAATATGATGTCTCATTTTTAAATTTTACTAGTGCTGATATTCTTAAAGTTCTATGTGTTATTAATGGCTTATCGTATGACGTATGACGTACGTATTATACGAGTGGCGTATCGTATACTATATGAGTATTGTATTAAAATTTTTTTAATTGAATTCTCTAATTTACTTTCTGTTTTAAATTATAGGAATTGTATTATTTTGGGAGATCTTAATATAGATATTTTAGGTAATTCTAATTATATAGATAACTATTTAGTCATGATGGCCTCTAATGGTTTTATTTCTTTAGTTAATGAACCTACGCGAAATACTTCTACAAGCTTTTCTTGCATTGATCATATTTTTTATAGATGTAATAAAAATAATTCTCACTCGCTCATTACATTTATTTCTGATTTAAAAATATCTGATCATATGATGCTTATTTATGATAATATTTTCTTTACAGATACGTTAATGAATAAAGGCGATAAAAATGTTAATATCAAGTCCCGGAATATTGACTTTAATTCTTTAAAAAGCTTTCTCAACTATGAAATGTGGATCGATGTTCAGCCAGAGAATGACGTATCTTTGGCATTTGATAGATTTATTGAAATATTATGTAATTATATTGAAATTAGTAAAACAAGTTCATTCTTGTATCCTAACAATAAAATTAAAAAATTAAAACATGGATGTGTAATAAATTACAGTACAAAATTAGAAAACGCAATAAATTTCAAAAAATATATGTCGAAAATATCCAAACAATAACCGTTTAAAAAAATATTATCTTAATCTTTGTAACGAAATTAAAAATAAAATTATTAATTATAAAGATCAGTTTTACTAGCGGAATTTCAACAAATAAAAGGGGAATACAAGAAAAGAATGGAATCTAGTCAATAGTCTTTTAAATAAATGTAGTAATAGTAATAATATAGTTTTAGATATTGAGGATAATTTAGTTACAGACAATAATGTGTTAGCGAATTATTTTAATAAATATTTTGTGGAATTTTCTAAAAATTATATTTTTAGTACTGGATATTCTAATCCTTCTAATTTAAGTATTGTGGAAGATACTCATCAGGCAAATAGCTTCCTCTCTCAGCCGATCTCTCCTCATGAAATATTGACAATTATAAATAGTCTGGATAATTCTCATTCGAAAATTTCTGATGGAATGTCTAGTACTATTATTAAAAGAGTATCTTTTCAAATAATTGATATACTTTCATTTATTTTGAATAAATTAAAAGTTGCTGAGGTTCTTCCTCTTTTTAAAACAGGCAATTCTACAAATGTAAACAAAATGTCAAAATGTAAACAAAATGTTTTCAAAAATATTTGAAAAAGCAATCAAACCCAGAATGCTTGGTTTTTTAAATAGAAATCATTTCTTTAATATTAGCCAGTTAGGCGTTTTAAAAGGCAAATCAACTGAAGAGGCTCTGCTGAAATTTTGTGCTGAAATTTATGATGGTTTAAATAAGAATAAATCATGTTCTGCTCTATTTATTGATATAACAAAAGCCTTTGATTTAGTTGATCATAAATTGCTATTGTCAAAATTATATAATATAGGTTTTACAGGATATGTTTATGACTGGCTTAAATCATTCATATCTAATAGAACTAATAGAATAGAACAAAAAGTTAAATTAGATAATGCTATGAGTTTTATTCTTGAAATATCTTGTGGTGCCCTTCAGGCTTCTGTACTAGGTCCAATTTTATTTTTCATTTGTATTAATTCTATTTTTTTACAACCTTTTAAAGGGAATCCTTCAGCTTTTGCAGATGATACTGCTTTTTCTTATACCTGTGATTATACTTCTGAAATTTGTGAAAATATGAACTTTGATTTAGAGCTTCTTAGAATCTGGTTCGGGAAGCACAAATTAATTATTAGTAATAAAACAAAATATATGTACTTCAATATTTATAATTCACCTTGTGTTGACCTGAATCTATATTATCATTCGCCTCATTGTAATAGGTTTCCACTAGGCCCAAACATAAGTCATTCAGCTTGTCATTCAGATTGTTTTAAAATTGAAAATGTAAAAAGATTTAAATATCTAGGAATTCTCATTGACAATAGACTATCATGGAATGAACATACGACTTATTTAAAAAAAATACCTAAATAATGTTCTTAGGCAGCTTTATAATGTAGACCTATACAGTTCTAAGAAAGTTAGTCTAATGGTATATTATGCACTCTTTCATTCAAAGTTGCGTACGGCATTACATGTTGGGGTGGCACTTATTTAAGTAAAATTGAACAATTGCTGGTCTCGCAAAAATATGCCATAAGAATTATTTGTAAGAAACATCGGTTAACACATACTCATGAATTATTTCTTGATTTAGGTATCCTACCAATTAGATACTTATATTTTTATAAAACCCTAAAAGTTTTTTTTATTAAGTCAGGTTATTTAAATGTCAGATATAAGGTCCTGCATACAACTTAGGAACGAATAATAGATGTTTCGTTAATATATCTCCCGAACGTATATAAATGGAGAGGAAGCATGCATTTTACATGAATTTTCTATTAGTGTCAGTCCTGGCTATAAAGTAGTTGAAGTTCCTAAAAGTGTAATCTATCTACCAGTAACTGTTGATCAGATAAGATCTGTCACTATTAAATTACTCGATCAGAACGGAAATTTAATTAATTTTCGAAAAGAAATAATAACAACTAGATTGCATTTAAAAGTTTAAAATGCTAATGTTTGATCAAAATCAAGATTCTTATATATATTCTAAGTGTCGATCTTCACATTTGTCGTAAGGAAATTAATCATAATAATAAGGTTGAAATGAAAACGAAAGCAGTGCTTTATTCAATGCGAGTTAGTCACCAAAAACATCAATTCAGTTGGAAGAGCATTATTTCAACTTTTACGTTCCTTTAAAGAGATTTTTAGGATTTGCGGAAGATTATAAAAACTATATTCCTAATGCACAACATGAATTGATATTTACACTCGCTGGAAGCAACAACAATTCATTAATATGTTCAAATGCTACTGAGAAGCCTGGTTCTGTTTAGAAGTTGGGACTTAAACGATAATCCTTCATTACTGCCAGCAAATCACTTCATTTGGAATGTTAAATAATATTCACAATTATAAAAACCTCGTTTTATTATTTTCGCTCTACAAACTAGAGATTTTAAACCGTTAACAGATGAAGTAAACAAAATTATTTAAATTTCTAAATAAAAATAAATGATCTACAAAAAAAAACTTGGAATCTTGCTGTATTTTTGAAATCGCCGATTTATTGGTGATATATTTTTTATGATTGCATTACACTGTATAAGTTTATAAGTAAAATATTTTTTGTTGAATAAAATAAAATATTTTACTATGATAAGGCATACAATGTAAAAAGATTTTTCCATTTATAATATGCAGAGCGTTTAAGTATTTTTGTAATTCGCGTAATCAACTTCTAATATATACCCAACATTTGAATCATCAGAAATATCAAATTTAAAATTATCATCAAATTCAATAAATTTTAAATTTTTGTATGGTAAATATTGGGTCATAGCCAAAGAATACATAGCGTTGATGTCATAGTACATAAGAAATCTGGAATCATCATGCTGCTTATAAGTTTCGGTATATTTGTTGTTAGCTTTTGCAAATCTTTGCGAACACTGAGTTAATCTTCCACGTACCCCTTTTCCAATAAACATCAACATATCCACATCATTTTATCAATTCAATTTCGATGCCAGTGTATTTTAATAAAACATCCCAAGCAAAGCTTGGAAAGGTGTAATAATGTGCTGAATCCAATTTATAGTTACTAATACAAGCTGTTCTAAAGCTTTCGAAAACATCAGTTTTCAAATAAATGTCACTATACTCGCCTAGAGTTTTGATGTTAAACTTTTGTTGCGTGGTGATAATCTTCAGTACCTATGTGACTATTATTTATTGAACTATAAAAATTGCTTTTGCTTGGTAATGATGTTTCATCCAAATTACACCAATTTTTGATATATTCGTATGGAAAGACGCCCTTTCTTGTTAATAAATTTAAATTTTCATTGCTAATATTAGAAAATTCAGAACTTAAAATTTTTTTTCTTTTAAATACGACGCTAATTTATCCAACGATGAGGCCATAAAACGAAGTGAATTAATAAATTTAAAAGATATCACAAAATAAAAAATTTTCTTTATAATAGATATATATTTTTCTGTATTAGTTGGTATAATATGAGTATATCCTTGAATATTATTTGACACATCCCTTATAAGTAAATTTACATCAGTTATGGAAAACTACAGGAATCACTTTTAGAGTGTTATAATTTAAATTACAACTTTGGTGTGTTGCCCCGCGATTTTTTCCTGTGAGATGACAGTTATTTTTTACTTTAATATCATATATAATATTTCAAATTTACTTTCAACTTTATTAGCTATCTCTAATAATTTCTCAGTAAGCCATTTTGCGCAATTTAAACCTCTCTAACTTTTATAATAAGATAACGTATCATCATAGAAACTTAAAATAATATCCTATACTGTGCGCCTGATGTTCTTGAAACTGCTCTGTATTTGCTGTTATATTACGTACGGGTTTTAATAAACATTCAAAATCAGCATATATAATAAAGGGGGTATTTTCTTTATATCTAAAATTGTCAAATTTGATACCGCTATATTGGGGAAAACTTACTTTAGATTCATTTGATTTTTTAGAAATTTTTAAATTATATTGAAGTTTTTGCTCAGAATGAAAAAAATGAAGGCATCGATCGCAAATAAAATTTCTATGTTGATGATTTGTTAATTGAGTTGATAGACGCCAAGAAAAATTCTTAATACAAATATAATGACAAATAATTGGTTAACTGGTACTATTGTGTATCATCATATCGTCTTCAGATTGATAACGCCTTTATATTATAAGCAAGTTGTATTATAAGACATGTCTGTCATTTTTTTCTTTAGTCAACCTGATTGGTCTTACTGAAATTGTTTTCCTTTTTTTTATTAAGTTGATTTAAATTAATACTTATTTTATTCAATTTTTCAACTTTTCCAATATCTTCTCTAGCAATGGAAAATGAAATATCATCCAATTTCAAAACTGTGAATAATGCGGGTACTGACTAACACGTTTTGAATTTCGATACATTGGATAAAGGTCTGAAACCAACGCCCAAGCAAAACATGCGTTATCTGTGTTTTCACATTAATACACGCTTTTTTCTTTTTTATCCATTGGGGTAACTCGATAAATGATGAGCCAACCATCGGAGTGTATTTATAAATGTTAATTGTGAGATTTATAATTTCTTTCAACGCCCATCCGGAATCTTTTTCTTGAAAGTCCTCCAATTCATTAATTTTTTTTTTTTCAAAACTTGTTTTAAAAAATTCGTTTAAATTGTCCACGAGTGAAATAACAAAATTTTTTGTGTTCAAATATTTTAAATCCTCGATTTCATTATCCCCACTAGCTGTCACAAAATTACCGCAAAACACAACATTAATTTTTAAGAATGTGTTATCTTTCAAAATGTTATTAATTTTTTCTTCAAAAATTGTTTCACAGTCTTTTAAAAACTCAAAAATATGTATATGCCATAAATTTATTATATCTGCATCTTTTATTCGGCTTTCAAATGCACTTTGTATGATTTTCCATTTTACATGGTTTTTAATGTTATTTAAATTGGGCTCATAAAGGTCTCGTCCTTGTTTTTCTTAATAATTTTTTTTAGTTTAATTTTATAAGATGGAATTATGCGAACTGCATTTGAGAGAAATATTTTTTGATCAATTTTTTAATTTTTTTGAATAATAATTTTGATTTTTTTAAAAATTTATAACACTTCTTTATAGTTTCATACACTATTTTTAAATTATTTTTTTTTATTTTTAAAAATAAATTTTAATTGTTTAATGATCTTTTTAAATTGCAACATTTTTAATAAAATTTTTTAAGCACTAAAAAAAAATAGGTTTTTATTTCTATTATTGGAAATTAAAACAGCTATTTTCATTTTTAGCATATTTCCAACAAAAATTTGAAAAAATGTGCTTATTAGTTCCGTTCTGTCGGTCCGTCCGTCCGTTTGTTTACAAAACTTCTACACCGTTAAAGATAGAGAAAAAAATGTTAACCATATATAGCTCTCATAAAAAAATTAATTTTGTGGAACAACTTTTTCATGTAGCCCCATCCATTACGAAACTCAAAGCCCCTTAAACTTTGAAAAAGCCTTATTTTTAAATGCATATATCTCATGTTCTGCTTAAGATTTTTTCAAACTGAAAACGTCATTCGACAGGTATTTTTTTTAACATTGTAAATCAATATCAGAATTACACAATTCTTTTTAAAATTTGTGTTTAAATTTACCGTTATGTGGAAACCAAATAACCAAATTTTGCATGATTTTTCAACCCTCATATCTCCGGAAGGCTTTTAAAAAGGGACTTGAAATTTTGAGAGCAGAAAGAACTTTTAGAATTAATATAGGTTTTGCTCAGAAAATTTTTTTGGACCACCCTCTGTTTATGAGCTCAAAATTTGAAAAGTTGCTATTTTTAGGCCCTTGTAACTTAAGCACCTGTACAAATTGTTCTTCGGCAAGACATAAAAATTAAAGCTCCAGTAATAAGTTTTTACGTGTGTTAAAGATTTTTTTTTAGTTATATAGGGTTTCGCACTTACAGCCCCTCAAAATTCCAGAAAAGTCCTATTTTCACGTTTTTTCTTATTTTATGAAATTTTCAAATTTTTGTGCAATTCACAAATTCTAAACAGTTTATATTGTCTTTTGGAAATGTGCGCTTGTAAAAACCGTTGGTTTATATTCTACCTTGTTAATTTTTTGTTTAATTTTAAGTTTTTTTCTTATCTGTATAAATTAAAATTGAAAAAATCATAGAAATAGAAATCACAGAAATTCATTTTAGAATTTTTAGAAAATGTAGAATGAAATCCCCTGACGTCATTCTATTTAAAAATATTGCTACTTGCAAGTGAATTTTTCAATACTTTACGTTAAAGTAAATTCTAAGGAATCCCCTGACGTCAGCACAAATTCTTCTTTGTCAGTATAATTTCAAAATTATAAAGCCGCAGAAAAAACATTGTTTAGTAGATAGATATATTTAAGAAAATAAATTTTTGATTCCTCACAACTATATGCAACGCCTATCAAGAAAAGGTCAATAAGTATAATATAAGGTATCTAAGTAACACAGTGCTATCTCTTTCGCTCTAATCAGAATTTTTTGAAATTCGACTTTTATAATTTTTTTTTTTTTTTGGAACATACCCATCTGTGCGTTTCCTTATATATTTTTTCCAAATGGTAAGTGGAAAAGTAGCAGTGCAAAATTAAATTGTTTTTAGCTTTACATATTAAAATTAGTTTCATGACGCTATATTATTTACATTTATAAAAAAGTCTTACCTTTATTAGATGGTGCTAATATAATATTGTCAGTCATGTTTTCAAATATTATTTTTAGCAGAGAACAACAGCAAAAATTAAATCAAAATAACAAATTTTTTATATTAACAAGCAAAAAAGAAGAATTTATAAGAATTAAGATTGTTTTTTTTACAAAATTTTTTCTAAAACAATTTATATATTATCTATTATTTAAAAACATTATTTTATTAGTTACTGAAATCGATATTAGTACTGTAACTGAAATCAATATAAAAAACAATAATGTACAATTCTTATGAAATTGATCGTATGATATTTCATAGAAAATTCCAAAAATTTCAAATGTATACATATTTTGTAAACATTTTAAATTGAAGAAAAAAGTGTACAATTCTGAGAACTCAAATCATATGGTGCTGAGATAGGCAATTTAACTATATTGTCTTTTTTTTTTTTTTTGTATTTCACTTTTATTTCTTTTAATATAATCATACATTTCTCTTAACCTAGTAAAAAGTTAACAAAAAACAACGTTTATTTCTGAATTTTTTAATTAACATTTAAAATTATATATACATTTTTTATTGTTAATCTTAGACATAATTATTTATTTTGTTTTTTAATATTTGTATGTTTTATCTTATTCTAGCTAATAATTAATTTCTTCTTTTTTTTTTGCATTGAAAAATACAAAAACAAAAAAAACAATACATTATTCTTCTCATTTTTTCTTTTAATGAAAAATTCCTAATCCTAATTAGGTTTAATAAAAGTTATTCTAATCCTAAGAAACTTAACCTACCTTACGATTAGCAATTATGATACATCTAATTACCAATAACTTTTTCTAATTTGGGTATCTTTCGTAAGTATACTCATATCGTATTTAAGATTATCTCCTTTGATGTTAGCCGGATTGTAGTCTACTTTTTATATGAAGCCCGTCTACTATAATGATGTAGTAAGGGGACATGATTCTCGGTTTGTATAAAACCGTTTTTGTCAAGAAAGATCAAATGCTCAGGGGTAATAAATCCCGTTAGCAAAGTCTTTCTAATGTACTCCTCATTGTGGTAGAATATATGTGATATTAAACCATTCTTTGGAGAATTTAAAGCTCTTTTATAATGATTTCAAATAAGTTTTATCATAAAACTATAGATTTTATTTATGTTTCATTCCTTATACAAATATTTATTTGAATAAAAATATTTGTAATCAGATTCCGGCTTTCTGGATTTGTTTATGTATACTCTTATACACTTTCTGTCAAATTTTCTGAGTTTCTCCATCAAACTAGCACTTATATTGTACCACACGGGCACAGCGTATGCCAATGTTGGTCTGATGAAGAATTGGTAGGCGATTACTTTAACTCTTGTACTTATTACTTTATTATGGAACAGCTTTTTGCAAGCCAGAAGTGCTTTATTTCCATTTTGCAGTGTTGTCTTAATGTGGGTAATATATTTTGAATTTTTCTGTAAGTACACTCCCAGATATTTTACAGATTCTTTGTTTTCTATTTCTATAGCATTAGGTCCTTTAATTTTAAATTTCTTCCAGTTAGCTTTTATGTTTGAATTGAGATGATTGTAAGTGTTTTTAAATAATATAGTTTGGCATTTCTTATAGTTGATTTTTAGGAGCCATACTTTGCAGTAATCTGTAACAAAATTCAGCATTTTGTACTCAACATTGTGTTTGTATTTATCATTTTGTACATCTCGCTATATACTTTCTACATTATCGTTGGCTGAATATACTATTACATCGTCGGCATACGCAATTGTATAATTTGCACGTTTCATCGTTTTTAATATTTCCAGAAGCTCTAAAATATATTAAAAATAATAGAGATGAGTTTACTTGTTGTACGCCATTAGCTATGTTTCTAATATTAGTTCTATTCTCTATATTGTTTTACGCTATGTAAAATTTGTTGTTGTTTACCATAGTTTAGATTAAGCTAACTAAGTGTTGTGGAAAATTAAGCTTTAATAATTTATATATTAATCCGTCGATCCATACTGAATTAAAGGATTTCTCCAAGTCTATTAGACAAGCGCCTACCCGAAATTCTTTATTGATGTGCCACAAACATCAGACGTTAGCTTTGTTATTGGATGTATCGTGCTGTGCTTGTACCTAAATCCAAATTGGTTTTCGGGTAAGATATCATTTTCGTCTAAGAAACGATCGATTTTATCATTAATTATTGCTTCATATCATTTATCTTATAGTAGGTAACAAGCTTATGGTCCGATAGTTGTTCGGGTTGTTCGGATCTTTGTCCGGTTTTTAATAATAACCACACGTGTTTTCTTCCATATATTTGGAAAGTACGAGTTATTTAGAGCGTTATTGAATATTATAACATATTTGTGTATAAGTTTATCGCTTAAGCTTTTCAACACCACATTCGGGATAACATTCATTCCATATAACGTTTTATTTTTTAAGCTCTTAATTTTCTTTTTAGTTTATCGAACTTTTGTGAAGTAACTGTTTACATCATTTTACTGTGATGATTTGTTGTTTTCATTAAAATTACAAAGCGTTATGTTATTTGCCTTTTTTTTCATTACTTTTTTAAATGAGTTTATTTCACTTTTTATTCTGTTGTGAAAAAAGTCATTTGGAATAGTAGTTTGGTGAGTGCTTTCAATAAAAGAGCTTAAAACGTTATATATATCAGTTTGCTCATTTAGGATATATTTGTTTTCCTAGTTTTATTCAATTTGGTTGGGTTGATGTTGTTTGTTGTCAGCGGTAAATTGGAATCGATACGTAGACTGTTCATATTTGAGTTATGTTTAGCTTTAAATATTTTACTTATTTCGGAAAACATATTCTAATTTTTCGAAATATTCGAATTGTGAGATTTTGCGAATTCTATTTTGCCAGTATTTATTTATTTCGTTTTTTATATTTTCTTTGATTAATATATTAGTATTGTTTAAAATACTCTTTAGTAGTTGTATTTGTTGTGTAGAAAGATTAAGGTTTAGTTTACGTATCTTGTGCATATCATTTAGTAAACTACTTATTTTCTTTAGTAATTGTTTTATAACTGGTGTGTAGAATTTTTTTTACGTTGTAGTGATTCTTGTTTTTGGGTATTACTTCATTCATTGTTTTTACTATTATATTGTCCATCTTTCTCAGATGATATTTAATGTTTTCTAATGTGAGGTTAGAATTATGCGTGTCAAATCTCAGGTCTTGGGAATTAATATTAGTAGGATAAAATTCAACTTTTTTGTATGTAGCCCGTCTATTATAATGACATAATAGGGGCACATGGTTGTGATTTTGCAAATACCCTTCTTTATCCAAATAAATACAATTTTCGGGTGCAATGTAACCCGATATCAATGTTTTCTTTATGTACTCCTCGTTATGATAATATATGTGGGATATTAAACTATTCTCAGAAGTTTTCAAGGCTCTGTCAAAATGATTTATAATAAAATTGTCAATTCGTGTCATGTTTGACACTTTGTATATATATGTATTTATTTGAATAAAAATGTTTATAATTAGTCTTGAGTTTACAGTATTTTTTAATGTATGTTCTTATACACTTTCTTTCGAATTTGCAAAGTTTTTCCATTGTACTGGCACTAATATTGTACCAGATTGGAGATGCATAGGTGATAATTGGTCTTATTAGTGTTTTATAACGTATGATCTTGACGTTATGAGTTATCGTTTGATTATAAAATATATTTTCGCACGCCATGAATGCTTTGCTTGCTTTATCTAATGAATTATTTATGTGTTCGGTATAATTTAGGTTTTGGTGTACTATTATATTGTCGATAGTTCTCAGATGATATTCAATGTTTTCCAATGTGAGGTTAGAATTATCTCGAATTTTATTATTAGCATTTAAATATTCAGTTTCTATATTTTTATCTAAGTTTTTTCTAAATTTTATCCATTGACTGTTTTTGAACAAAAATTTACTATCATCTGCCGGCTCTCTTAATATAATTTCATTGTTTCTTATAGAAAACTCAATTGAATAGCGTTATGGTCGCTATCATACGGCATAGTAGTTAGTTTATTACTAGAGTTATGATATACAACATTTATTCTTACATCTGTGGATACTAAATCAATATATAAATTAGCTCAGGTTGAGATCGGTCCCTCTGTTTTTTGTAATTTTAATTTATATGCAATTGCTTTATTTTGTATCCACTTATTTAGCTGAAATCCGCGCGTATCGTTATATAAATTACACCAGTTTTGGTGTTTAGCATTGAAATCTCCGCTCATTATATAAAAATTATTAGGATTTGTTAAATCTAATATATTAAACAATTTGTCTAATTCCTCTATAAAGTTAGTTGAATTTCTGTTTGGCGCATAAATTGATATAATAAATATTTTTTTATTTTGTTTCAGCTTTACATAAGTTACACATGGTTCTATGCATGTAAAGCCATCGAAAATCTGATTATTAATGAATTTATATTTAGCACATTTTTTAATATATATAGCAACGCCACCACCATTAATTAGGCATACTAGATCTCTTCTAATGATGTTATAAATTTCAATCGACATATTGTTCTTTGCTTGTAGTTTTGTTTCACTTACGCACATACAATCAGGTTTGATGTTATCAAGAAAGTACATAAGAGAAGGCTTTTTGCTGTTGGAGATTAATGAGTTGACATTTATTGATATTAATTGGAGAGTTTTATTATTATTATTAGTCATATTGTTGTTGTTGGTTAGACGTCGCATTAAATATTTCGTGAAGAAAATTAATTTTATTTGAATGTTCTTTTATTTGTTTTTCAATTTTATTAATATTATTGTGAATATTTAATAAAGAATTTTTAATATCCATTAATATATTATTATTAAAATCTATAGTGTTAGTAAAGTTAGTGTTTTAATTGCTATATATTTTATTAGTATTATCTTTAATGTTTTTGTTATTTGAATTATTTTTTACAATATTTGAAAATGAAATACTTTTTTTAATAAAGTTTAGTGTTATGTGCCTACTTAGAATTTTTGCTTTGTATTTTTTAAAGTTTCTTTGTGATATTCAGGTCTTTTTTTATATACAGGACAGCCTCTATAAGAAGCCGGATGGCGGTTTTTGTCACACAGGATACAATATATTTTATCTTTTGGATCTTCTGGGTTGATACTACATTGTCCGGAAAGGTGATTTTTACAACATTTAACACATTGTGCTGCCAAACTGCAATTTGCTGATGAATGTGAAAATAGCTGGAACAATATCATTTTTTATTGCTCTTTTTTTTTGTTAACCTGCTCACTTTTTCAAATTTAGTGCTTGATGTTTCATGTTCTTTTTAAAATTGTAAAACTTCATCAGGTGAGTAGCTGTTGTTTAAACCTTTCAATACCATTGTAATTTTCTTATCACACTTTGGAGTTTACGAAAAATGGTTAATATTTGCTTTATTAAGAAAGTCTCGTGATTTTTTGTAATCTTCGATCTTATAGGTATATATCTCCTGTCGTATATAATGCGTGCTCGTCAGTAATTTCTTTAACAAGGAAATTATTTATTTCTAGTTTATTTTTCATAAGGTTTTTTAGTTGATTCACTTTGCTGTTATAGAAGTTTATTCGCGGCATTTTTTTTTAAATTTGTGTATTTTCTGTGCTTTTCGCGGTTGATGATTTTTTCTTTAAAAATTATTTCTTGCTTTTTGTTGTTGTTGTTATTGCGAGTCGATTTATCAATTATAGTTTTTTTGAGGTTAAAGATATCCTCTCATTCATTTATTTCTGTAAAATCAACATGTATCGCTAATCTTGCTGGCTGCTTTCATCAGGACTTGATGTCGAAGGTAGGTATTTTCTTAAAAGCTGCTTTAGCTCTGCATTTTCTTTCTTTAAATTTTCTATTTGACTTTAAAAAGTATTATTTTCTCTATTTGTTTTTTGATTTTCCTTACTTTGATTTTTATTAAAGATGTCACAAACTTTAGCACTATATGTTTCTTTATGAACATTTTTTGGCTCTTAATTTTTTTCCATTTTTTCTATTTTCTTTTTTTGGTCATGGTGTAGCTCAAGAGAAAAAGCTACCCCCTCCCCAAAACACGTTTAATGATTTTAGGTTAATGTTTTTTATTATTTAAATAAAAAAAATTTTTAAAATACAAATCTAAAATTTTTCATTTGTTATTTTTTTTATATTTTTCTTTTATATCCTTAATTCTTATATAGATTGAGAGTTCATTGAGAGTTCAAATCGAACTTCAACGTTATTGTTTTTTTTAAGTTTTATTTGCAATTTAAAAATTCGTACATTTTTAATCCTAAAAAAGTTTACAAAATAGATATTTTTTCTTTTTTTATTAATATAAAGATTAACATGTAAAATATAGTATTTTGTTTGTTAAATTTCATCTATATTTTAATTTTTTATAATATTTTTATTTTTATGATGACATATTGAGCATATATATTTCTAAGCTTTAATTATTGTTGAAAAGTTAGAAAAAAACTATTACTGCATCTTACTTATACTTTAACTTAAAACTTATTCTAATTAACCTTAACAAAATTGTAACATAATTCCTGAAACTAATTTGTATATTGCTAATGTAATATACTATGTTCTATCTAACCACCAAACATTTATTTTATCTATAGTATCCATGTAGGAGACATGCGTGTCAAATCTCAGGTCTTGGGAATTAATATTAGTAGGATTAAATTCAACTTTTTTGCATGTAGCCCGTCTATTATAATGAAATAATAGGGGGACATTGTTGTGATTTTGCAAATACCCTTCTTTGTCCAAATAAATAAAATGTTCGGGTGCAATGTAATCCGATATCAATGTATTCTTTATGTACTCCTCGTTATGATAATATATGTGGGATATTAAGCTATTTTCAAAAGTTTTCAATGCTCTGTCAAAATGTTTCTGATCAATTTTATAATAAAATTGTTAATTCGTGTCATGTTTGACTCTTTGTGTATGTATTTATTTGAATAAAAATGTTTATAATTAGTCTTGAGTTTACGGTATTTTTTAATGCATGTTCTTATGCACTTTCTTTCGAATTTGCAAAATTTTAATGCATTATTTATGTGTTCGGCATAATTTACATTATTGCGTTACATTATTGTGTTGTTTGATAAAGTAATTCTCCCAATTTTTCTCATGTTTGTGTTAAGCTTATTTACTGTATTGCGAAAAGAAATCGTTTTGGATTTGCTGTAATATATTTTTAATAACCACATTTTACAGTAGGCTGCAACTATATTGAACATTTTTTGTTGAGAACTTTGTATACTTTCTATATAATCATTTGCTGAGTAAACTACAAGGTCATCTGCGAAAGCAGGAATATAGTCATCGCCTTTCATTGAATTAACTAAATTTAACAAGTTAGGGAGTTTACTGTCCCTTCTTGCAAACCATTTTCTATTATCGCAATTTTCCTTCGCAATAATTTGATCATTATGTGTCATCATAGTTTTCATATATCATATTCATTATTAAAATGATTATATGTTCTGGGAACTTATATTTGACAAGCTTATAAATTAGTCCATCAATCCAGACGCTGTTAAAGGCTTTCTCAAGATCTATGAGACAAGCTCCTATTCCCCAATTTTTATTTAGACAAATATCGGTAGTTATTTTTTTAATGGCATGTATATTACCATGTTTATATCGGAAGCCGAATTGATTTTCCCGCATGACATCTTTATCTTTTAGAAACAAGATATCTTTATCTTTCAACGATATTGTCTTAAAGTGGTAATACCATTTTAATAAGGGACCTCGGTGGTCTAGTGGATAAACATATGGCTAATTAACCGAGGGAGTGCGGGTTCAAATTCTGCACACCTGTGCCTTCCAGGAGCACTTATAGTTGCTAGAGCCTATATAGAAAAAGATTCGGAATAAATCAAGATCAGAAAAAACACTGGTAAATTACAATCAAAAATGACCAGAGATCTCATCAACGACGCTTGAGTAGATATAGCAAAAATCGGATGTGGCATACCAGAGCTTCAACAGTTTCATCTGTATTTAAAAGATTATAAATTATTGTTTACCAATATGAAACTAAAGACAGAGATGTTACATTTGAGGAAATGAACCTCCTATATCATGAAGGTTATTACAACGTTGTGACATCATTAACAGATGCATTATACCGTAGCTGTTATTCTGAACTATGTCACATACCGTACAACAGCAAAAACAAACACAGATTCTTTGGTACATGCCCACAATGTCAACAATCTCCGGCATGTCCAAAAGATCAAAGAAATATTTTATATAAAGGTTTCAATCGTTATTTTATAACAATGCCTCAATAATCACAAGACTTTGGCGTCTTCAACAAAAAGTATATACGATACGGTGATAAGATGTTCTGAGTGTTTAAAAACACATTTACAAAATGGAAAATTTTTTTGGAGAATACTTTTGCAAAATATGTGAAACACATGTTCATCAAGAGCATATAATATGTTATATAAATCCAAATGTACGGCAAGGTAAAACAGAAGATATATTATTTATATTTTACAATTTCGAAAGTCGTCAAAAACTAATTGTACACGAAAAAAATTAAATGAATAAATTGACTAAATGAAATATGCTAACCTCTGCATATTTCAACAACGATGCGATTTATGTATATATGAAGAAAATATTTTCTTCTGTCAAAAAGTAAATTCCGCAATACCATTAAAAAAACAATATAATAAGCGATTTTTTAGCTTATATTTATTATTATTAAGCAAAACGATATTTTAAAGGAAAGAAAAAATTCAAAAATATAATCGTAATAGCACAAATGGTTAAGCATACGATCACCAATTTATATTAAACCATATTTTAGGAAATACGTCGTTGAAACCAGAACTTGTAATGCGGAGTGCAAAAATAATGTTGATGATATTAGAAAATATTAAGTTTTTAGATTCATTAAATTATTTTATAATGGCGTTATCAAAATTCCCAGAAGCCTCTGATTTACCATCAGTACTGAAAAAAGGATATTTTCCGCATTATTTCAATACAACTGAAAATGAAAATTACATAGGATCCCCCCGCCTGCTGAATATTACAAATCAAATAAAATAAAAGAAGAAGAACGCAGTGCTTTTTTTAAATGGTATGAAGAACACAAAAATTACCAGTTTGATATGCAACGCGATATAGTTCAATACTGCATTAGCGATGTAAATATTCTGACAGAAGTGTGTTTAAAATTTAGAAAACTATTTTTGTGCAAAGTTGAGCCTTACCTTGAAGCAACAACAATTGCATCTGCTTGTAATCTTGTATATAGGCGAAATTTTCTTAACTGCAATACAATTGGAATAATTCTCAGGAATGGTTACAGATATGCTGACAACCATTCAAATGAAGCTTTATGCTGGTTAATATTCGAAAGAAAAAAAGAGGAATTAATATTCGTCATGTAGCTAAAGGACGGGACGCTGTTATAAATAGTCTTAAAATAGGCGGATATTGCGAGTAGACTAGACAAGTTTCTGAATTTCATGGATGTTATTTTCATGGTGATCCAATTTGTCTGCTGCACAATAGGGACACTTCGCTGCTAAATGATCCCAATGACACATAAAAGAGCGATATGAAAAAACTGCAGGTAAATCAGAAAGACTAAGAAAATTGGATCATGTACATATTATACTTTTAAATATCTTATTATATATTATAATAATTTTATTTGGTTCTTTAAAGGTATGAAGTAATTGAAATGTGGAATTGTGAATTTCATAGAAATTTAGCAAAGCTGAAACAGAATGCTTAACCAATCATCCTCCTGTGAGTACACTGTACACCATTAAATCCATGAGAAGCACTTTACGGAGGTTGTACAGATAACATGTACGGTTATTATAAATGCAAAGATGGTGACAAAATTAAATATAATACATGTATGTTCGTTGTATCCGTGGGTTTGTACATATGGAAAATTTCCAGTTGAGCACCCGACAATTTATATAGGAGATTCAGAGTGTTCTAAGTTAAATTTCGAACATATTGATGGACTTATTAAATATTACCACCAGAACATTTATTACATCCTGTGCTTCCTCTCAAACAAAATGGTAAACTTATATTATTTTTATTTTTAGTTTATATATTTTTAAATCAAACAACCTTATAGTCTTCAATTCATTAATGTTTTTATTATTAATTTTTAACTTGTTCACCTACAGATGAAGAAAAAGCCCTATTGACTGCATGGGTTGTTGATGAAGTTAATAAAGTGGTTAAATTGTGTTAGAAAATATTGAATACTTAAGAAATATGGAAATACAATGTCGTACAATATGATAAATTAAGAAATATTGATGGATTATTCACTAATATGATGGATAAGTTTTTGAAAATGAAGCATTGAAGCAAAAATACATTGAATATTTCTTAAAAGATTAAAACATCAAAGTAGAATCTTCTAAAATTTGTCATAATTCTGATTAAGATCTTTTGCAAAATTAATGTTGAACTCTTTTTTTTTTTTTGGGTAAATTTGGTCAGAGAGAGAATCGACAAAAATAAAGATAGTAAATGATCCATCAGAACTTTATGAAATTATAACAAGCCTTAAATAGAAGTGTGTCATATTTTACCTGTGAATGAAAAAAATATTGTAATTACCTGTCCCTATGAAAAGGTAGTAGTAGACATACCGTATTACCTACTGTAAATGTATGTATTGCTGCCTACACAACTACTCAGACTCGTCTAAAATTATATAATTATCTTTAACATCTTGGTGATGGTGTACTATATTGTGATACAAATTTTGTAATATATATAAGCAAAGAAGGACAATATGAACCAGAAATATTCAAATTTATTGGTGATATGACTAATGAGCTAAAATGTTATGGGGTCAAAGTTACATCACAGAATTTACAAGTGGTGGGCCAAAAAATGATGCTTACAAAGTATGTCGTGCTAAAAATGGAAAAGAAAAGATAACCTGTAAAGTCAAGGAAGTTAATCTTAACTACTCAGCTTCTCAAAAGGTTAATTTCAATTCAATTAAAGATGCTGTGCTCAACTCGACAACATACTTTCTTATAATATCCGACACACTCAAAAACATGAGGTTCTTACGGTCCCCGAAATCAAAAAATATAATAAAACGTAAATTCTTTGATGATTTCTCTTCTCAAGCTTTTGAATATAAAAGAGTAAAAGACAATTAAAATAATGTAAAATTTGTTAGAGAGCTGTAATGAAATATTTTATATAAGAAGAAAAAACAAAATTTTTTTATTTATTTAGTAGTAAAACTTATATATTTGTAAAAAAATTTGTAAGTAAAACTTAGTAAAACTTATAAATTTGTTGTGGTGATATTTCTTATTACCATTTAATACATTGATAGTAATTTCAGCAATAGTTTTTATAATGTCCTCATCACAATATTTAAGAATATTTTCACGAAATTTGTTTCTGTTGCAATTTCCTAGTACATGTAACGGGAGCGAACCTTTTCGCAAAATCTATTTATCAAATTCCCATTTCACCTAATGCTATTTGGCATAATTTTTTTGTTCCACAAATTTCATTTTAGCAAAATTACCACATTGCAAATAGTTTACTTCTCAAATAGGCCAGGAATAGGATAATACTTTTTACAAAAATCCACTTAACAAATAACAACTTTAAGTAATAATTATTTTAATTCGATAATGAAAATAAAAAAAACGAGTTTAAGATAACGGCTTTTATTTTCTAATTTTTGTTGTTGTTGTTTGGGATAAAAGTAATTTATTTTATAATAATTTTTATTAAAAATTTTTATCATATTTATTACAATATAGTGTGCCCAGGCTTCCCCTTTTAAGAAGTTAAAAACGTTTTTAGAAAAAGTGCAGCAAATGGAAAAGAACAGGAAGTAATAGCAATGACTAAAAATATATTGAATGTTTACATAAGATGCTTAAATTATCTAGAAATGTGAACAAACTAACTTTAGGAATTTAAATTCAGTTCGAAATTCGTATTCGGCTTGAACGGTCAGGTTTATACTGTGTTAATATTTTTTAATTTTCTTCAACTTTCAATAATTGTTAATTTGTTATACTATTAATTTTATATAATTATTATTTTATAGCATTTGATAAATATCTTATTTTTGTTTTTTGCAAATTTCTTTTGATTCAAATATTATTTAATAAAAAAAAGAAAAAAAATGTTCGTTGCTGAACAGTATTTAATTAATTTCTTTCGAATTTAAACAGTTTTTATAGAGATGTAGTTTATTATTATACTCTTTGATTTATGCATAGAGTGCTGTTTTGGAAAGAATTGAAGGAATTAAAGGAAAAAAATATTATATATAACGAAATAAATTTTCTTTTGTCTTTTATACAATTGAACTTCAACAAAATTAATTAATAACACAAAAAAAAAAAAAAAACTAATAACAATAAAAAATATTCACTTTTACATAATTAATTTTTTTAAAACAATATGTGCATTTCTCACTGGACTTTTAACTTTTATTTAATGTAGTTTAGAAAGTAAACAAAAATATAATTAAAAAAACAACATTTTAACATTAATTTTAATAAAATGGTGGACTTTTGTAATTTGTGATTAAGTTTATAGTAAATGATCACAGAGGTAAACAAACTAAATTAAAGTCTGTCTTGTTCTATTGGAGAGAATTTGAGAATGGTGAGTTTTGTTTATATTTTGTTCCATCCTCTATCGGCTGATAGATGAACTAATACGTTTGTGTTACCATCTTGTAAGCTATATAAAAATATTTAAACAATTTTTTTTTTTGCGCATTTCTCTGGCACATAAATGTGAACGGGAAATTACACCTTTCCTTTTCAGGTTTGGTTGTACGTAAAGGGGAATAACTCTTACGACGTGTGCGAGATTCGAACCCACACACCCTCGGTGTTTACAGCGTATTTTATACCCACCCACCATTTATACCCTACCCACTAGGCCACCGAGGCCCCTATATTTTAACATATTACATTATATATTCAATTTAGCTACGAATCAAAGCATTATTAAACCAGTAAAAAAGAATATAAAAGAAAATACATGAAGTCAAAGAGCATTGAAGTTACAGTGGGTCGCTAATAAGACCAATAGCTCTGTTTTGCACATTATCTAGATAACCCAGCGCTGTTTGAGGGCCTGAAAAAAATTATTATTATTTTTATTTTATTAAATTATTTTATTTATTTATTTTTTATATCTTTATGTTTCCCAAAATTATTATATTTATTTTATTAATATTTTAATTTAATTTACTAGTTTCGTCTAACTCGACATATTCAGAATACATTAATTAACATAAAATATAAAAAATAAATAAAAAAAAATTTTTTTTTTATATATTTTTTCAAAAAATTATTTTTATTTTTAATATTATTAAGTTTTATAGATATTAAGAAGATCTGATGGTACAGCGGTACAAAATTCCTAAACATTTCGCTGCATCTTTAGCTATACCAAAAATGTGATTCGACCAAGTCAATTTTTAATTTAATTCGATACCAGTATGTTTAAATCTGTTGAATGCTGCAAAACTCCTCCCTAAAATAGTAGTTTGTGAATAGTGGTGGTAATTTTTCGCGAGACCGGTCAGCATAGAGTTTTTTTTGGTGTTCAAAAACCAAAAAACCAACTCTGTTGACTTCACCCCATTTTTTAATTTTTGGTAAATTATTAATTAGCTCACTAATAGTGAAATTTTTTGTTGTTGTAGTAATTAGGTTATTAATGTTACAGCGACTATGAAACTCCTGGAAGCCACCAGGTTGCTGTCGTCTGCGAGGCTATGGATCGGATTGGAGGTTAATGAAAGTATGTCATTGATAAATATTAAGAAGACGGAGGGTGATAAAACTGATCCTTGAGGGACGTCAGCATTTATTTTGAATTTGTCAGATGAATATCCATCGACCAGTACACAAATAGTACGATTCGAAAGGAAATTCCCAATCTATTTTAAGAATACCCTACCTAGACCTAATCCTTTGCATTTTGCCAATAGAGCGTCGTGCCAAACTCGGTCGAAAATCTTAGAAATATCAATAGCCACAACATCGGACTCACCAGAATGATGGAGACTGATGTTTAGCTTCTCACAAAGGTAGGTCATGAGATGACCGGTTGAATGACGGGCTCTGAACCCATATTATCTGTCATGAAGCAAACTTTTGTGGTAAAGGTATTTCAGAAGCTTTTGATTTAGAATTTTTTTCATTACTTTGGAAAAGACCGAAGTTATAGCAATAGGGGGGCTAGTTAGAGGGATCGCTTTTGATACCTTTTTTGGGAATTGGGAAAACTGGAGTAGGTAATTTTGAGCACCATGGTAGTTATACTATCTGAACCGGCAGACTTATTTGTATCAAGATTTTTCAAGATTTTAATCACCGCCCGTGTCCTAAAGTAAATTTTACCGAAGGAGCTGTCAACTTCTGGAATGGAGGGTGGCATCTGAGGTGATTGTGGCAGTGCGGATTAGAAGCGAACTGCTTGCCAAATAAGTTCACTTTTTCTTTAGAATCTAATACGGTTTTGCCATTATTATCAACAAGTGGTGGAAAAGAAGACCCTCTAACGTCTTGTCAAATGGCAAATGTCCAAAAAGATTTGTTATTTTTTGGCATGTGGATAATTTTACGCTTCAGCTTTTGGTTGAACAAGAATTTTTGCTTGTTGATAACTCTCTTGCATCTGCTTCTAACCACTATATAGTTAGCCCTGTGAGCCTCCGACATGTTGTTTTGGTACCGTTTAAAAACCCCATCTTTTTTAGAAATGGCTTTCTTGCAAATGCGATTAAACCAAGATTTGGGCCTCATTTTGACAGTTTTCATTGAATGATGAATGAATAATCTCATTCCAAATAAAATAGTTTCACTAGTCGCATTTGCAGCAAAGTTAACCTTTCTATTACGGAAGCAGAATGACAAATCAAAGGTTCTAAGAAAGTTGGTAAGGCTCTCACAGTTAGCATGGCTGTAATGTCAAACTAATTTTTTGGAAAGGACCTCTGGTTGGAGATTGGCCTTACCCGAAAACTTGTGTTAATCAAACAATGGCCGGAATTGCCCAGGGGGCAACCAACTGAAACCACATATTTTTCAGGGTGTGGTGAGAAACAGATCCAAGAGGTGACCTTCTTAATCAGCACGATCAGGATCCTAGTGGGATTTTTAATAAGTTTAGAAAGGTTGAACAATGTGGAGAATAGTTCATTTTGTTTCCCAATTGAGTTTTGACTCGGAGAAGTGTTACTAGCGAAATGAAGGCAGTCCCTGTTATGAATGTGGAAATCTTCCGTCAGAACAATTTAAGTTTCTGGAGTTGAGGGCAAAATTTCATTGATTTGGTTCGATAGATTTTCGATTTCCATAGTAATTTCTTGTTCATTTGAGTTGGGCGATCTGTATAGGAAACAGAAATGTATGACTTGCTTTTCAACGAGAATTTTGACCCAAATATAGTTTCACATAAGACTAAGATGGCTGGTTTAATTGAACTAAGATGACAATCGACTGCATGAAAATTCGTTTGCAACCCGCGAATTTTACAAAAATTAATATTAAAATTGGTAACTTTGTTAAAAAAATTAATATACGAACAATTAATAGAAACAAAATTTAAATCAAAAGTAAAATAAAATCAGGGTTGAAATTGCAATTAAAATCAAAATTTTTCAACAAATAAAAAAATTGTTATTCATGAAAAATTAAAAGTTATTAAAAGACTCTGATATTAAGAACTTGATGTTTTTTAATGCTTTATCTAACAATTCTTTGCAAATTTTTAACTATACTAAAAAATTAAAAGTTCAAAAACTTGAACCCCAAAATTGAATGGGGGGGTTCAATTACATTTTTTCTTCGAATGGACGTGTTTTTGCCAAGATAAAGGCCGATTTTAAGCCTGTAATGCTGAACAGTAAGGACGATGTGGATAAAATCTTATTCAAAATGTCATCAGTTCCTTCTTTTTCTCTTCACTCTGCTCAATCTACAGCTGGAACTCAAATAAATAATATAACAGATGATGACAAATATGACAGTTTTGATGAAAATTGATAGTTATGTAGATATATTTATTTATATTTTATTTGTTTACTTTTAGATTTTTTCTTTGTATATATTCGTTAGTTCTTTCTTATGGATTTTTTAAATATTTATAGGTTTAATAATTTTTACTCTAACTTTGATTATAATTTTAATATTTTATCCTTGAATGCAAGAAGTTTATCATCTTTAAACAAAAACACATTTAGACAATTGGTATATTCTCTTGATAAATTACCAATGATCATAATGATTTAAGAAACTTGGTCGATGAAAAGTTAATTCAGCTTTATGATATTCCCAACTATATTCACGTTTCTTCTGTACAATAATGATTCTTATGGTGGCGTTAGTATATATGCATATGAACATATTAAATATGAGGTTGGCATAGAGCTAAATGTAAACTATTGTAATGTTGTTTGTATTAAAATGTTTGATATTACCCTAAATGGTAAAATGCTGCACTTAGTTTGTTATTACAGTTCTAAAAAATGTGGAATTTTAGTTTTTCAGAATATAATGGACATCATAATAAATAAGATATCTTCTTCGGGAGAGGTCCGAGAACCTTTGTGGAAAGCAAACACTGTAAAAAGAAAGTAAATCAATTAAACTTTAAGCTATTGTTTAAATTAAAATAGAAAAAATATAGCTTTTTTTTTATTTTACAAAGGTACAAAAGAAATAGTTAATATTATTTATATAATTAATAATACATAAGAACAAAAAAAAATTTATAAAAAGTTAGATAATAGATTTGTGATTGCTGTATCACATGGCTAGTGTGACAGTACAAAATAGTCAAAAAATTAAAAAAAATGTAAACATAACCTTAAAATCAGTGCAAAAAAAAAAACACTTATTATGAAAGAAAAAAAATAAAACAAAAGCAATGAAATTCAAAAATGGAAGCAAAAAATTTGAAATAAGTAATGATAAAATACAAAATGAATTAGATAAAATGCGCGAAAAAGTAAATAGTTTACTCGAACAAAATTTACAAACAAATAAATTACCTGATGATAATTTCTTTGCCATATTTAATGATATGGAACTGAACAAATGATATGGATGAAAATGTTAGCCCAGACTCCGATTTTATAGAAGTTTAAAAAAAAAAAGCACAAAAAACCAACAAACTAGTAATAATCAAAATTAAATTCTTAAAGAAAATAACAAGTAAAATATAAATAAAAATAATAACAATGATAATAATAATAGCACTAATAATAAAAACAACCAAAATAAAATAAATAACAATAGTAATCAATCTAAATCAAAACTTAAAATTCCACTAATCACAGTTTTTAATAATAATATCACAATTATAAAAAAACTTATAAAAATTCAATTAAAAATACATAACTTTTTAATAAAATCTTCGAACGAAAATCGGCACTCAATATGCTGAACACTTAGAAGATCACAAAATTATATTAGAAAATTAAAAAAAAGAAAATATCGAGTGTTTTACATACACCGCGCAAACACCGAGAAACCGACAAACCTTATTCTAAAAGGTCTTCACGGAGCGTACCAACCAGAAGAAATTATGAATATTCTGAAACTAGAAAAAATCGAACAAGTAAACATCGTAAAAGTTGTAAGATTATCAACAAAAAAATCAAATGCAGAAAACAACAACTTACCAATATATATCGTTCAAGCGGGACCGAATAGTCTTATTTCAAACTTATTAAATAAAAAATATTAGATAACCAGCTAATTAAATGGGAAAAGTTAAAAAAATCAGCAGTAAGGCAATGCACACGGTGTCAACGATTTAACCATTCGGCATTTAATTGTAATATGGAGGTAAGATGTGTGAAATACGGTGGAAACCATCTTGCATCAAAATGTTCTATCGAAAAAAACACCCCGTGAATCAACTTTACTGCACATTATGTAAAAGTAATGGTCACTCAGCATCTTATAGGCAATGCCCTGTGCATAAACAACTATTAGAAAAAATGAATGAAAATAAGCAAAAAAAAATAAACAAACTAATGTCTTAGTAGGTAAAGCTAATATCTTAGTAGGTAATAAAAATGTAAGTAGACAAAATATTGTAAATTATGAAATTTTGGATGGAGTGAAAACATCAAATAACGATTATAATAATATTACATTAATTCTTACAGAACTTAGCAAAAATGTAGCCAATCTTTGCGAAAGTTTCAAAACTTTAGAAAGCTTCAAAACTTCAAAACTTTAGAAATAAATTTAAAAAAATTAAATATTAAAAATAATAAAGTCTTAACATTAAATTAAAAGTAAGAAATTAAGAAATTTTAATACTATATAATAATTGTAAAAATAAAAAAAAAAATTTCAAAGTCCAACTGAACGCGCCAAAATAGAGTTTATAAGTTTACTAAAATTGTTGATCTTAACTTACATATATTATGATTACACATATATGATGATTAACTTACATATATAAATATTATAAAAATAAAAATTTTTCAATATCTGAAGAAGAAATCAATAATTTTCTATTATGAGCAAACTATGTAAAATTTGCAAAAAACAATTCCATCGTAAAACAAAAGGAATACAGTGCAGTGGTGTTGGCCGAAACGTTTTCCACCTAAAATGTGCATCGGTTGCTGATGAACTTTTTAATGCTGTCCAGGCAGGAAGTACGACTTGGAAATGCAATGACTGTCCTAGTAAAAGTAATGAATCGTTCGTTGTGCTGGGTGACAAAGAAAGTGAAGACGAGTTGAACAATGAATTCTCCACTATTAGTAATAACGAAAAGGATTTAACCGTACCCAAGCCATCCGATTGTGTAGGAGAAAATCTATATAATTGCTTGCAACAATTAGCGTCCGCTGTTAATGGCATTCACAACACATTAACTTTTGTTAACTTTAAAATAGAGGAAATTTTCCAACAAAGTAAGCTGATATTGGAAGAGAATAGCACTCTCAAAAAACAAATTAAACATATAAACTAGAAACTTTGGTAAACAAATTGCAAGGGGAAATAAATGGAATTGAACAACATAAAAACCAGTCCAATATTATAATTTCCGGGCCACCTTCTAACTTAGACAATACAAAAAATACTGTATGTACCATATTTAATAAAATTCAAGCCAAAATTCCTAAGGAAAACATTTTAAGTGTTACTTGTTTAAATAAGCATAACAATAATAAGGAAAATAAAAATACTTTATACTTGGTAAAAATGAAAACCGATAAAGATAAAGAAGAAGCTATGGCGAAAAAATCTACCTACCGAAACCTTTTCACAGTTGAAGTAGGCCTTGAAAAATATGGCAGCAAGCTAATTTTTTTTCGTCCACATCTTACTTCTCTTCAATCTAAATTACATTATGAGGCTCGGCAGCTTAAAATCGCTGGAAAATGTCAATATCTGTGGATCAAGAATAATAAAATTTATTTACGACAAAATGAAAACATAAAGGTATTTAGAATTGAAAATTTTAATGACATTAACTTTTCTAAAACTAAACTTTGCAAATAAATACAATATAGATAAAATAATTTTTCCAAAACATTCATTTTTGATTAATAAAATTTCTTTCTTTGTTATTCTCACATTATTACACATAAATTAGGATTTAATTAACTTTTCAAGTAAAATAACTTTAAATAACATAACCTATAATATTATATTAGTAATTTGTTCTTTTTATTTTTACATTCTAATTACAAAAACAACTTTACAACTTTAATTAACATAACCTATAGCATTGTCTTAGATCTTTGTTTTTTTTTTTTTCCTTTTTTATATCTACATAATTCTATATTTAATTTATATTTCATAGCAAACAATTTGTCAAAATCAGCAATTTCAGTTTTATACAGTATACAGATTAACTCATTTATAAACAATTGGTCAACTAACGTCTTTAAACATAATTTATTATTTCTTATATATTTTAGTACAATTTATATCTCAACAATAACAAGTAAAGATAATATAAACTTAATCTATTTTACAATTTTTATAACTCCTAAAATTATATTTTGCTCTTTCAGACTAAATTCTTATCCTTTAACTTTAAATATTAATCTTAAACAATTACACATTGCTCGTATTTACATTTCATACATTTCAAATTTTTCTACATTATTATATTTACGACTAAATCTATTTCACTTATTATTTTATTGAAATTTACATTTTTACATTTCAAATTTTTCTACATTATTATATATACGACAAAATCTATTTCACTTATTATTTTTTTCTCAAGATTATCTATTAACTTTAAACTTTACAATTTTAAACACTAATTTTAAACAATTATACTTTGGCCATATTTACATTTTATATATTTCAAATTTTTCTACATTATTATACATATTTACGAATAAATGTAATTCACTTATTAATTCTAATTCAAATTATCCACCTATGATATTATATAAATACATCTTAATACTATATAAAAATATAATATATATAAAATACATATCAATCTTCTTTTTTTTTTTTGGTCAGCTGTTAAATTTAATATTACATAAAAATATAATAAATATTAATTTTGACAGATTACAACTCTTAATTTTAACTCATGCTATACAAATTATTACTTTATACTTTATATGCACTTAGATGAAATAGAAGACGTAGAAAGCCATTTCAAGGTGGCACATTACCTAAATTACGACCATAATTCAATGAGTATAAAGTATCAAAATAATTTTAACATTTTGTACTTAACATACAAAGTTTAAGAAAAAAAATCTTTGAATTAGAAACATTAATCGAGAATTTTAAATGTAACATAGATGTAATTGTTCTAACTGAAATATGGCTACTTTCTTCTGAGAATAAATTTTTCAATCTATCAGGATATGATTCATATTTCATTATTAGAGACAAACCTATATGATGGAATCGCTATCTATATAAAAAATCACTATTCTGATAATATTACTATTACTGAAGAATTTGACAATAGCCAAATATTAGGTATTAAGATAATGAAGCAAAACTTTAATATTGTTGGAATTTATAGATCGCACGAAACACGTCCTACTAACTTTGTTAATAAAATCGATGAATTGATTCCAACTACAAAAGATCTATAATAGTAGGTGATTTCAATCTTGACTTGCTAAATATAAACAACCCGGATATAGTCTCATATAAAGATATGTTGCTAAGTAATGGTTTCTTTATCTGCAATAAGATTTCTGAAACTTTCGCTACCAGATTTGGATCACAATCTAAAACAATAATTGATTATTTTCTAACCAACATTGTAGACAAAAAATATAATTTACATGTCTTAGATTGTTCCTTATCTGATCATCAATTGCTTTTAATCAGTACAAAACATATAAAAAATAATAATTGTAATAATATTCAATACAAAACCGTTTTAAATTACACCAATATTACTAACAATAATTTCTGGCTAAATTCTGAATCATACAATGATGTTGATCAAATCATTGATAATCTCTCTGCTTTAGTAGATAATAATACGGAGCGTATTGAAATAAAAAATGTTAAAAAAAAAAAGATATGGATAACTGAAGAGATTTCATGTATTATGAAAATCAGAGATTCCTTTTTTAAATATAAGAAGCAACACGTGAATAATACTCATATTAACAACTCGTATATTCAATACAGAGATAGAGTTAAAAAATTAGTTATTGAGGCAAAAAAAAAATATTGCTCGGACAAAATCTCTTTATATCCGAGTGATACAAAAAAACTTTGGAATTTATATAAGGAGATTATACTTAATACTGATACACCCGTTTCAAAAAACCAAGTTAAAACTCTATGCCAGAATGAAAAAATGTTAGATAATCCAAAAGACATTTCCGAATGTTTCAATAATTTCTTTGTCAATGTAACCAAGGAAATAAACATCTCTAATACAATTATTGATCATGTTTATTTAAGCCAATTCAGTCGTACCATATGTTCAGAATTCCAATTAACTCCAACAAATCTCGAAGAAGTAAGCACGGCTATCAGCTCATTAATCAGCTCTACGAAACTCATCAAACGTTTTGCGGACCGATTAGTCCCTATATTTGTTAAATTAATTAATAAATCATTTAGTAAAGGCATTTTTCCAAAAAAAACTCAAAACTGCAATTGTAACTCCTATTTATAAAGACGGATATAAAACTGACTGCTCAAACTACAGGCCTATTTCTATTCTCCCAGCAATTTCAAAAATTTTTGAAATTGTGATAAAGAATAGATTATCTAACTTTTTTTACTCTAACGATATCTTGAGTGAACAGCAGTTTGGGTTTCAATCAAAATCTAACACCACAGCTGCTTGTCTAAATCTAACAGATTTCATATCAAAAAGTATTGACAGGAAAAAATATATCAGCTGCGTCTTCCTTGACTTGAAAAACCTCCTCATGAAATCTTATTGCTGAAACTTTCCAACTTTAATTTTTCAAGAATTCAAATACAATTTTTCGAATCTTACCTATTTAATAGAACACAAATAGTTCGCATTAATAATATTTGTAGCTCTGAGAAAAGCATATATAAAGGGGTACCACAAGGTTCTATTTTGGGACCGGACCTCTTTAAGTTATACATTGATGATCTAACTCGTCTAGCCCTAAAAGGGGAAATACAGCTGTATGCTGATGAAGCGGTCTTAAAGTACTCTGAAAATAGTGAAGCAATTACAAAAACTTCAATTCAAAATGATCTGAATGTCATTCAAGAGTGGTTAAATAAACATAGGATCAGTCTAAATATTAAGAAAACTAAAATAATTCTCTTTGCCAATAAACCATGGAACTTAGGTACAAGTATTCTCTTTAGAAATGAAAAAATTGAAATTGTCAAAAACTTTAATTATTTAGGTTTAAATTTAGATTATAAACTTAACCGGAGCAATCGCATCGATTATGTAAAAAAAAGAATAGCGCCATACATATTTATCCTGCATAGATTGAAAAACTTTTTATCTAACAAATCCCTATACACGATCTACAATTCCTATATAAAATCTCATATTTGCTATCTAAACCTAATCTGGGGAAGAGCTGCCAAAGATTATTTGAACAAGTTAGACATTTTACATAAAAAAAGCATAAAGATAATTAATCGGTACCAACAAGTTTATTATATTCTTCCCAATATATTATTTTAGCAAATATTTGTAAATATGAGCTATATGTCTTGGCTTTCAAGGTTGTAAATAATGATATAAAGCATAATTTTATCTTGAATTGTAAAGTTAAAAATAAATAAAATAAAGAAGTAAGAAAATAAGGGGAAGGTCGAGGGAATGTTATCTGTTATATTAGTTGTTGTATTCTATTTATGCATGTCATATGTGGATTAAATTTAAATTTATAGTCTTAGATTATTTAAAAAAAAAAAAAAAAAAAGTAAAAAATGAAAAATGTGTTTTTATTTACAAAAAAAAGGAGGAAGAGTGCAGTAGAGTAGACTGTGTCAACTCTGGGATACCCGTATGAAAGTAATATAACCTGTTTCTATAAAACTTGATCATCTTTTAAAAACATTCAGATGTTTTAGTAAGAGATATATTTACAGAGATATATTTATGTAAATTGTGGAGTTGTATGACAGCTACCCGAATCTATTGCGCCTAGCTTCTTTAAGTTCCAAGAAATGCAAGAAGCCTGAACCGGTTGCTTTAGACCAATCAAATTTTACAAAAGTTTTTGGCATGCAACTCGACACTTTTTCACTAAATTTCAGATAGCTAGCTTCAATAGACACTGAGTTATTTTCATTAAAAAAGTGAAGTTGTATGGCAACTATCCGAACCCGTCATATCATCACAACCAAATTTTGTAGAATTTGTTGCCATAAAACTTGATCATCATTCGTAAAATTGCAGATATCTAGATTGAATAGACACTGGGTTATTTCCATTTGTAGAAAGAAGTTGTATGGCAGCTACTCGAACCCGGCGGTCGAAAATGCTGGAGTTAAATAGCAAAACTAACAATTTTGTAAAAGTCACGTAAAAAAAATGTCAGCCTCATAGCTCCTTTATTTTTTGAGTTACCGTGTGGACGGACACTGAGTTATTTTCATTTAAAAAGAGAAGTTGTATGGCAGCTACCCGAACCCGTCGCACCACCACAACCAAATTTTATAGAATTTGTTGCCATAAAACTTGATCATCATTCGTAAAATTGCAGATACCTAGATTGAATAGACACAGGGTTATTTCCATTTGTAGAAAGAAGTTGTATGGCAGCTACTCGAACGCGGCGGTCGAAAATGCTGGAGTTAAATAGCAAAACTAACAATTTTGTAAAAGTCACGTAAAAAAAATGTCAGCCTCCTAGCTCCTTTATTTTTTGAGTTATCGTGCTGACGGACACTGAGTTATTTTCATTTAAAAAGAGAAGTTGTATGGCAGCTACCCGAACCCATCGCACCACCACAACCAAATTTTGCAGAAGTTATTGCCATAAAACTTGATCATCATTCGCAAAATTTCAGAAACCTAGCTTGAATAGATACTGAGTTATTTCTAAATAAAGATAGAAGTTGTATGGCAGCTACTCGAACCCGGCGGCAGAAAATGCTGGAGTTAAATAGCAAAACTAACAATTTTGCAAAAAGTGACGCAAACAAAATTTTAGTCTCCTAGCTCCTTTATTTTTTGAGTTATCTTGCGGACGGACACTGAGTTATTTTCATTTAAAACGAGGAAGAATACAGTTGCCTTTGTCAACTCTTAGATACCCGTACGAACCGTTAGTATGTTCACAGCCTGTCACTCTGCTTACAATATTATTTCTTTAATATTTTAGTATTTTAAAATAATTTGGGTGAATTTTATAATTTCTTGAACTATGGGTTGTAGATATATTCAAACTATATGTTTATACATTCTTCAAAAGCAAATTCTAACCTTCCACATAACGATTATCAATCCAAAACTTTTTCAAATATTCTATAGTACCATTTAACACTAAGCGGTAAATGTATATTAAATTTACTTAGTACAAAATAATAAATATAATTTTAAATATTATATTATATTATATTTAAATATTCCATTGACAGAATAATTTCTTATAAGTACAATAAAATATATATATATGTATGTAAATACGGCGCTATATAATATACATATATACTCTTATCATTCATTCACTAGTGACATATACGATATATTGTAAATAAACATGATATTATATAAGTATGTATGTATGTCAATATCATATAAATAAAAATTGTTCAAGCAACCGTTATGTTGTTTATTTATTTACATTTTTATGTACTATGCATTATATCCTCAACAATTTCAAATTATCGAGTAAAACAAAATGCAAAAAATTCGTTAAAGAAATTTGTTAGAAAATTTGAAAAAATCAAGTAACACTTTCGTGAATTATAAAGTAACCCTATATTATTAAAAAAAGTTGTTAACAGAAATAAGAGTATAATATTGAAGCTTTAATTTTTGTGTATCACTTCAAAAAAATTTTAATAGGTGTTCAAGTACAGGTGTTTAAAAATTGGAAATTTTCAGTTTTTGACCCCTTACAGCTCCTAAACGGGGGTGATACAAAAGAAATTTCTGAAATGACTCATACTTATTTTCAAAGATCTAACTTCTGTCAAAATTTCAAGTTTCCAAATTAAACCGTTTAGAAGATAGAAGGGTTAAAGGATTTTGCAAAATTTTAGTTTCGCATAACGGTAAATTAAGACACCGTATGCCATAAAAATATATTTATTGTATATATACTTTTAAAGCTAATAAAAGTAGTAATCGTTTGGCGTTTTCAAAATGAAGATATACCTTATACAACTTGTGCTATAACAATTTAAATATAGAGCTTTTTTGAACTTTTGGGGAGCTGTAGCTCTGTAACGGGTGGGGGTACAAAAAAAAGTTATTAAAAATAAAATCAATATTTTTGTGACATCTATCAGCAGTTAAAATTTCATAGCTCTATTTCAAAAAAAATGTGGGGATCTAAAAGTTAGGTGTTTGGGAGCTACCCTAATGTTTGGTCCAAACTCAACCAAAAAAAATTGGGAACCTACAAATTACTCCCAGAAAATTTTGTGTAAATTTCAAGATTCTAGCTTTCTTAGTTTTTGAGTTAGCGTGCTGACGGACGGACGGACATGGCTCAAAAGTCTTAGAATTTTTTTCTGATCCGATCCATACCTTTGAAGATATATCTAGCTCGCTTATTTCGAGGTGTTACAAACGGAGGAGTAATTTTATTATACCCGATCCTATCGTACGGGTATAAAGGAAGTTGTATGGCAGCTACCCGAACCCGCCGCACCACCACAACCAAATTTTACAAAAGTTGTTGCCATAAAACTTGATCATCATTTGCAAAATTTCAGAAACCTAGCTTGATTAGATACTGAGTTATTTCTATATGAAGATAGAAGTTGTATGGCAGCTACTCGAACCCGCCGACCGAAAATGTTGGATTTAAATAGCAAAACTAACAATTTTGCAAAAGTGACGTAAAAAAAATTTCAGCCCCCAGCCGATCCATACCTTTGACACTATATCTAGCTCGACTCCTTTAAGGTGTCACAAACGTAATGGCAAATTTATTATACCCTTGAACATAGTTCATACGGGTATAAAAAGAAAAAGTAAAAAATAAAAAAAATGTAAAAACTTTTCATGTACATATATAGATGATAGGTATTATTATTTTTATTTATTTTATTACGTTTAATATTACTTTTTAATGAACTTTATTATTTTTAATGAATATTATTTATATGAACTTTGTCAGACCAGACAGCTCGGGCTACGGTCAAATAAATAAACTTGTATTACTAAACACTTTATATAAAATAATAATTAATGTAATCTAAATTATAAAATACGATAATAAAAAATAAAAAAAAGCCAAGTGCAAAATCAATTAATGAGAATTGACTTTCTGTATGAAAATCTATATGAACATTAATGATAAGCAAAAAAATTAATTTAATATCAATTAATGTAAATTCAAATTCAATTCATATTAAACTATCTAATAAACAATTGTTATTGATTGATTTTTAAACAAAAATTACCCAGATGTTGTTGCACTTTGTGAACAATATAAATTTAACAATAAATAATTTAAATAATGTTCTCAAAAATAACCTGAAAAATGTCTTTACCCTCGTCAAATTTAATGACCAATTTCAAACACATAAGCTTACAGTAAACCAAACTAAAAAAAACTACTTTACGACAATGAACAATCTAAAAGAAATTTTTTCAAATCTAAATAATAAATCTCCGCAGCTTTGGATAACATACCAAACATTGTGCTAAAGTATTTACCTATCGGTCAAAAATGCATAGACGCATGCTCCATTGATTTCGAAAAAGTATTTGACACTGTTTGGCTCGATGGTTTGGTTTATAAAATGTTAAGCTATAAATATCCTTTGCATCTTGTGTTTCTAATCAATGATATGATTCGATATAGAACTTTTAGAGTAGCATCTTCCAATAAGAAATACTCTAAAGAGTTCTATGTAGACAACGGGCTCCAACAAGGAACGGCTAATTCGCGGATATTATTTAACATCTTCATAAGCGAACTGCTGAATTCCCTAAATAATAATTTAGGGCCTAATTACAGCATTGCATTCGCAGATGATTTAACAATATATGCCGCTAACGAAAATTTAATAAGCGCGCAATGTAGTTTACAGAAACATTTCAATAAATTTAATAATTACTGTAACATATGGACACTTAAAATAAACTACGGTAAATGCGAAACAATGTTGTTTCGAAACACATATGCAAAGGTCAATAGCAGCGTAAGAAAAAACTGGAGAAGATTTAATATTAAAACTCCAAACGGAACCAAAATCAAAAATTCAAACAGTGTGAAATACTTAGGTGTACATTTTGATTATCTAATGAAGTTAGGAATCAAATATTAAAAGCAAACAACATATTTATGTCGTTGAAAAAAATGTTTTATTCGAAGTTTCTTTGTAACAAAGTAAAAACTCTATGTCACAAAAGTTTTATAAGACCTATACTAACGTATGACTGTCCTATATGGTTTAACATAAGTGCTTCAACAATGGATAAAATGCGTGTATTTGAACGAAAATACAAAAGATCCTGTACTAACTTATACAGAAAAACTCAAACAAACTATATACATTTTCACTCGAATAAAACTATTTATCAACACACTAAATTAATTAGAATAGATAACTTGATAATTCGGCTAATCCGAAATCATATACATAGGAGTAGTCGAGTTGAAGAAAATTTTTTAATATATCTGTCGTAGTATGGAAATGAGGAATACCTAATAAAAACTCTAGAATTTGGTTTTACTCTACCCGAGAGCTTCATTTTACTAGATAAAAATAATTTAATAGAAAATTCTAATAAAATATGAATTATTTATCATTACAATAGACATTCACTAAGAAAAGAAATACCAATTGATACAAAAGGTCTATATAATTAGGTATTAGATAATAAAAATTAAAACAAAAATCCCAAAAGATATAAGCAACACATGGTCATAGTTAGAACAAAAATACAAACTCATCAAAAGGTACTGTGCTTTTAAAGTTGTAAAAGAAAAAAAATTGTTTTGTAATAAGATACGTAACAATAATTTAACTAACAAAAATTGCAATATAACAAAAAAAACTGTAACTAAACTTTTATATTTTATTAAATAACATACGAAATAAAATTTAAGCATTTATTTTTTAACGAAAAAATGTATATTTAAAATTATGTTGGATTACAAGTGAAATTATAATATGTATGATTGAGTTGGATTGAAATGTATAATTATAATAAAATATATAAATGGTATGCAGTGTGTTCTCCACACCCTTACCGTTAAGAAGGAAAAAAAAAAGGTTTGAACATAAAAAAAATAATTTTTTTTTTGTTTACTTAAATTCTATTATTATTGTAATTAATTTACTTAAAAAATATATATATATATATATATATATATTATATATTTTAGTTTTATATTTGCTTATATCTTATACTTTATAAAAAAAAGAAAATGTTAAATTATATTATGTACTTAAATACTTATATGAAATTATGATTTTTTTTTTTATTGAAATTTCTTAAATATCTTAATATTATTATTGTGTATTAGTTTGTTTTTGTTTTTTATTTTTATCATGGAGTTGGTATTATTAGTTTATACTATTTCATATTGTCCGTTATATGGGCTATCTAATTTTATTCTTTTTTCATTTTTTACTAGTTCTAAATCTCCTATATTAAATATACATGTTCGTTTTACAGTAGCGTCGTATTTTGTTTTTCTATTTAATTGTTTGGCGATATTTAACATTTTTCCTGCTTGAAGAGCAGCAAATTTAAGTCTAGTTGTTAATTCTAAAACGTAATCATCTATACTTGTGTTTGTATACAGATTTGTCGGTAAATTCGTCATTCGTCCAAAAACTAGTTCAAACGGTGAATAGTTAGTGTCTGTGTGTGTGGTGTAGTGTTATAGCAAAATGTGAAGTATGGGATCCATTCATCCCATTGATAAATGTGTAAAGGATAATAAGTATTCATTTAATACCCTATGGTTACGTTCTATTGACCCTAAAGTTTCGTGATGATACGGCGTTGATTTTAGATGTTTAATGTTGAAAGTCTTGAATAAGTCTGTAAATAGTTCATTGACGAATTCTGTACCACAATCTGTCTTTATACTTTTAAAATTTCCATACCTCAGAAAAATGTTGTTAGCTAGTGCTTTAGGAATTGTATTTGCATCTTTACTCTCCAGTGGAATAGCTTCTTTATATTTTGTTAATTCGCATTGTACCGTTTTAGTGATCCAACAGTGTCCATGCTTATCTGTTCAAATGCTGCAGTTGGTGTATTAGTTATAGCGAAATTCTCTTTATTATATCTTATTATCTTATTTTGTGCACATTTTTCACATTTATTTATGTATTTCTTAACCATTTTATTTAGGTTTTTCCAAATGAATCGCTGTTTTATCTTGTTTATTCATTTTTATTTTTTTTTTTTTTTAATTTTTTTTTATTTATTATGTAAATAAATAAAAATAATATTAATATTATAATATTATTACCAAATTTTTTGTGAGTACATAATTATTTATAAGAGCTTGTACTATTTGTATTTACACCTTAAATGTTGATTATTTTTTTTACAAAACTAATTTTTTTTTATTTATATATTATAATTTATTTTTAAGGTAAAAATGGCAAACAAAAAACCTTTTTTGACTTAAAATTTAACTAAAAATACCTAACCCTAACCTAAAAATACTAACACTAAAAATTTAATACTAAAAATTTAATTCTAAATTTAAATACATCATTTTAGGATTGATTTGTTAAATTTCTGATGAGCGGATTTTTTGAGTAATAACAGGAATCCAAAAAAGTAAGGGAAAGTATTTCGATCTGTTCAGAAATACATAGTGGGAAAGTAGAAAGGTTTTACTAAAAGTAGTTTTAAACGAGGAAGAATACAGTTGACTTTGTCAACTCTTAGATACCCGTACGATCCGTTAGTATGTTCACAGCCTGTCACTCTGCTTACAATATTATTTTTTTAATATTTTAGTATTTTAAAATAATTTGGGTGAATTTTATAATTTCTAGAACTATGGGTTGTACATATATTCAAGCTATATGTTTATATGTACATTCTTCAAAAGCAGATTCTAAACTTCCACATAACGATTATCAATCCAAAACTTTTTCAAATATTCTATAGTACCATTTAATACTAAGCGGTAAATGTATATTAAATTTACTAAGTATAAAACAGTAAATATAATTTTAAATATTATATTATATTATATTTAAATATTCCATTGACAGAATAATTTCTTATAAGTACAATAAAATACATATATGTATGTAAATACGGCGCTATATAATATACATCTATACTCTTATCATTCATTTACTAGTGACATATACAATATGTAAATAAACATGATATTATATAAGTATGTATATATATTAATATCATATAAATAAAAATTCTTCAAGCAACCGTTATGTTGTTTATTTAATTACATTTTTTTGTACTGCGAATTATATCCTCAACAATTTCAAATTATCAAGTAAAACAAAATGGAAAAAATTCGTTAAAGAAATTTGTTAGAAAATTTGAAAAAATCAAGTAACACTTTCGTCAATTATAAAGTAACCCTATATTATTAAAAAAAGTTGTTAACAGAAATAAAAGTATAATATTGGAGCTTTAATTTTTGTGTATTACTTCAAAAAAATTTTAACAGGTGTTCAAGTTACAGGTGTTTAAAAATAAGAAAATTTTCAGTTTTTGACCCCTTGCAGCTCCTAAACCGGGGGTGATACAAAAAAAATTTCTGAAATGACTCATACTAATTTTCAAAGATCTAACTTCTGTCAAAATTTCAAGTTTCCAACTTTAACCGTTTAGAAGATGGAAGGGTTAAAGAATTTTGTAAAATTTGAGTTTCGCATAACGGTAAATTAAGACACCGTATGCCAAAAATATGTATTTATTGTATATATACTTTTAAAGCTAATGAAAGTAGTAATCGTTTGACGTTTTCAAAATGAAGATATACCTTATACAACTTGTGCTATAACAATTTAAATATAGAGCGTTTTTGAACCTTTCGGGAGCTGTAGCTCCGTAACGGGTGGGGCTACAAAAAAAAGTTATTAAAAACAAAATTAATATTTTTGTGAGATCTATCAGTAGTTAAAATTTCATAGCTCTATTGCAAAAAAAATGTGGGGATCTAAAAGTTAGGTGTTCGAGAGCTACCCTAAGGCTTGGTCCAAACTCAACCAAAAAAAATAGGGAACCTACAAATTACTCCCAAAATATTTTGTGTAAATTTCAAGATTCTAGCTTTCTTAGTTTTTGAGTTAGCGTGCTGACGGACGGACGGACGGACATGGCTCAAAAGTCTTAGAATTTTTTTCTGATCCGATCCATACCTTTGAAGGTATATCTAGCTCGCTTATTTCGAGGTGTTACAAACGGAGGAGTAATTTTATTATACCCGATCCTATCGTACGGGTATAAAGACCATTCTGTTTTTTTTGCAGTATATCTATGTTAGTTTTTGCAGTGCTTTTCCATACAAGATAGCCATATAATAGGACACTGAGAAAAATTGTTTTAAAAATGAGCATGCGGATAATAAAGTTATTTTTTTCAATCGTTTTTAGAAGATGAGGTTTAAAAGTTAATTTTTTATCGATGTGAATGCCGAGTTACTTGATTGTTTCAGGTTCCCAGGGTATTTGGTTGTTATTGATAATAAGATTTCCGTTTGGCAAGAAACTGAATTTCCTTTTTTTGTGAAGAATATAGCTTTTGTTTTTTCACCGTTTATTTTCCTTTTCCACTTAAAGAAATAGTTTTGAATAAGAGTAAAATTGCTTTCCAGCTTTTGCATAATTTCATTTGGGCACTTGGAGGTACTCAGCAAAGCAGTATCATCTGCATATAATCTAAGCTCGCAGTGAGTAGGCTTTGATCTGCTATGAAAATATTATACAGAATAGAAGACAGTGATGGACCTTGAGGTTTAGCTGAGCCTATTCTAACATGAAAAAATCTGTCTTTAAAAAAACTTTGTATTAATTTAGCAATATATGTAGGAAACCCGAATTTTACAAATTTGTGAATTAGACCATCATGCCAGACTGAGTCGAAGGCTTTTTCGATATCTAAAGTAATCATACCTACAGAATTTTTAAGTTTAAAATTCTTTCTGATGAAGTTACTAATTCTATAAACTTGGCGAGATGTAGAATGTTTGCTCCTGAAACCGAATTGTTCGTTAGGTAGGAAGTTTATAGTTTCTAAGAACTTTTCAACTCTAAGTCTAATTATTTTTCCAAAAATTTTGCCAATAGTATTCAATAAAATAATTGGGCGATAACTATCTATTTTGACTAGGTCCTTCGCCTGTTTTGGAATGCATGTAACTAAAGCTATTTTCCAAATTTTTGAAAAGTAGCCCAGTTTTATGCATTGATTGAAAATGTCACTTATAATTTTGTAACTTACTCTAGGTAAGTTTTTAAGTACAATATTGGGAATCCTGTCTTTACAGGCCGTTTTTACTTTTAAATCTTTTACCATTAAAATAATTTCTTTCTGTGAAGTGACTTCTTCTGTGAGTTGAGAATTTAATTCATTAATGGATTCTTGAACAATGTCAAGTCTAGTTGCGTTGCTGAGATTATCAGTATTAGCATTGTTTTGCCGAGCAAAAAAATCTGCATAGGCATTCCATCTCGAGTTTCTTAATACGTAGATTTATTTTTTTATTATGTGGTTACAGTGGTTGTAAATTGCTCTGTCAACTAAATTTCTTGAACGTTGCCACCTGCGGCGTATTGAATTTCTAAGAGCAATTAAGTGTTTTATACGTTCTGGTAATTTTGGTAAATTATCAGACTTATGTGAAACTTTTTTTGGGACAACTTTGCTTATCGTTTCCTGAAGGCACTTATGCAAATATTTAATAGAATTTTCAATATCATCGGGAGAACTAAAAGAAGTAAAGTTATATTCACATGTTAGATTATTTAGAATTCTACCAAACTTTTTCCAGTTTGTTTTTTTAAAACATAGGGTTTCCGTAGCATCTTGGAGAGTTATAGACTGCTTAATTCATTTATTGTAAAAGGATCACATAAATACAATGGAAAGTTTGTTAAAACTAAGTCTAGTGTTGAAGGTTTTTGCCTCGTAGATGCAGGAATATAAGTTGGCGTAGCTGGAAAAAGCAAGCTATAATTACTATGGCACAGTTTTTCATTTAATAGTTTCCCCCAAGTATTGTTTTTTAGACAATTCCATGAATTGTGCCTGCAGTTAAAATCATCAGCTATAGTAAATTTTTGAGAAAGTTTATTAAATAAACTTAAATCGGACTTAAAGTTTCCACATTTTTCTTTACTGTTACCAACTGCAAAGTACGCGCCTATTATAATTATTTCGTTAGAATTAATTTCCATTTTAATTGAAATTGTTTCAAAAATTTTTGTTTTTAGATTGGGTAGATGTTCTTGTTTAATATTTTTTTTATGAATATGGCAAGATCCCCTGCTCTTTTGGAATTTCTATTACATACATAAATATTATAAATTAAATCATTAATAGTTTTTTCTTTAAGCCAAGTTTCTGTTACAGTACAAATATCAATATTATATGTTCTCAACATATTTAAAATTTCAATTTTTTTGTTTGCAATGCTTCTTGCATTCCAGTATAACATTTTTACATTATTTTTATGTACTGACATTACTGAATAAATATTTTAGTGTTAGTTCTGTTATTTTATTAAATTGTTCTAATCTCGTATGACAGTTTTGCAATCCCGCTATCAAATCTTGTGAGATTGAGAGCAATTCAGCATATGTAAATAGTGTGTTATTATTACTATTAGGGTTAAGATTAGTATTATTGTTATAATTATTGTTAGCGTGTGTTAGATTTGATTGAGTAAATTTAGCTATACCTGCGTAAGAGTAATTGTTGTTGGCATTACTACTGTTTATGAGGTTGTATTTCTGACTAGTGTAATTCATTGTATGTGATGGTCCAGAATGGAGATTAGGAAAAAGTGTTTTGTCTTTTACATTGATTTGGTGTTGGCTTCGTTGTAGTGAATTTTTGTTTCTTTTGTTGTTGTTTCTTTCTCTCAATGATTGCATTAGTTGATTATATATAATACGTTCTGGACAGTTGTAGAAATTAGTTCCTTTACAGTTGGCACATTTCAGCTTTTGTTGCTCTAACGATATAGAAAATTCTGTACAGTCTGCTCTTTTATGGTTATCCGAACATATGCCGCATTCTCCTTTTTATCCCAATATGACCTCCTTGTGTCGTGGCATGAACTTGTGTTTAGTTCATTTAGTAGATTTTGTTGGCTACTGTTTTTATTCAGTTTTGTAGTTAAGATCATATAATTTTTTAGTGGTGTGGTTTCCAATTTTAAGTTTCAAGTTATTTGACTATTGGAAGTATTTAAAATTTTGACGTGAGGTATACCTTTCACAGGTATTATTGTGTTGGCTATAAATATACCTTTTCCCAGGTCTTTGCTCAATATTACACTATCTTCTTCTATTTTAATGTTTAGCGGGTGAATCATTTCAATTCTCGCTGGTACCACTATATTATGGTAATTTGGTATATGGCTTTTGGTAGGTAGGGTAATTTTATTATCTTAATTCTTAAGTGTAATTGTGAAAGTGTCAAAATCTTAGTAGTTATCGTAGTAATGTATAAAGTCTGTTCCTAGTATTCCATCAGTTGGTATAGGATAATTAGAATCTACTACGTGGAATTTTTGTTTTAGTATTTAATTTTCTATTTTTAAATCGGTATATATAATACCTAAGGACGATACGACGTGTTCATTGACGCCAGTTATTTTACAAATATTGTCTGAGTTTATATATTCTGGATCATCTATGAATTTTACTTTTACTACGGAGATCTCTGCTCCGGTATCTAATAAAAAATTGAATGGTTTTTTTGTAAGTTTAGTTGTTATAGAGATATAGTTTATTTTTTTATTGTCTATGTAGAATATATTTAGTTTATTGTCATGTTGTCGATTTCCTCAGCACGCTGTTGTACTTCGAGGCTCATCTCGTTTTCCTGAATTGTTGTTATATTTCTGAATATTTCTTCAGTTGTTTCTGTTGTTGTTATTTCTATTATTATTGTTTCTGTAATTATTAATTACTTGTAATTATTATTAATTATTAGTTTTTGTAATTGTTGTAATTACCATTATTGTTATTATTTCTATAATTATTATGATTGTTTCTATAATTATTATGATTGGAACTAATTATTATGATTATTGAAATTGTTCTGATTTCCGTTTTATGAGAACATGACTTTGTTTGTCTTATTTCTGCTAGCATCAAATTCTGTAACAACTCTTATTGCCGTGGCTAATGCTTTAGGTTGTGCGACGTGTACGGTTCCTGCTAGTGTTTCATTAACTCCTTTTTTGAATATTTCAATAGAATATTCATCGTTGAGAGCAGTGATAGTTTCTCTGTTGCTTTTTCTTAGTTGAATAATTTGGACTGCGTTTAATTCGGCGATTAGTCTTTCTATTCTTTCGACATATTTCTGCAAAGGTCTTTGTACTTGTACACTAGATATAAGCTCTGCCTGTATTATCGCTTGTGGACGTGTGAATAAATATGCATCATTAAAAGGTTTTGTAAATTCTGTCAATGTCTTTGGTATGCTAAAGCCTACAAGTTTATTCTTTGGCTTATCTGTCAGTCAGGTACTGTATATAAAATCTATCAGTTTTTCTTGATCTGCTTGTTTTGTAGTATTATGAAGATATTTAATCAAACTCAAAAAATTAGGAAGTTTGACTTTGTCACTGTCAAATAAAGGTACATTTTTTAAGGTTTTGTCAATGTCAAATTCCATTTTTTTTAAGTTCTTAATTTTTCTTGTATAAATTATTTTTTATTTGTTTATAGCACCCTAGAAATATTATTCTTATATGTTCTTTATCTGTTTCTGTTATTTCAGCGATTTCTAATTTTTCTGAAAATTTTGTTTTATTTTCTATTATGAGGTTTTTTGTTAATTTTCGTTTAAGTTTAATAATTTTATTTTTTTAATATACTTAGGTTTTTAATGTTGTCATTATATCTTGATATTAGATTTTTTTTTTTTTTGTTGAAGAAATATATAAATTTTATTTTGAAAGAGCATTATTAAACACAATGTTTTCTTGTTTGGGTAGATGATTTCCCATATTGTTTTCTCTTTTTTGTAGTTTAATTTAGTTTTTTCTTGTTTTTTTTTTTGGCTATGTTCTTCATTCTTCTTTTTACAGGTTGCTTGGTATAGGTTTTCCTTCGCTTCGTCTGGTTGAGCAGGGTTTTCCTTTAGTTCGTCTGGTTGAGCAGGGTCTTCCTTTAGTTTGTCTGGTCGAGCAGGGTCTTCCTTTGATTCGTCTGGTTGAGCAGGGTCGCCATATAATATGCGTGTGATATATATATTATATAACTTCGTTGGTAATACTGCTGCAGATAGAACCTGTGTTTGCTTATAAATTCGAATCACTACTTGGTCACTACTACTACTATTACTTGGTCACTTTTAGGAACACGTGTGCTTTACAGCACTTCTTGTGAACCTATTTTCCTCGGTGTAGCTATGCTACTTATTAGAAATCAGTTAAGTCAATTTTGAAATAAAATAGTAATATTTCTTTTAATCTTTCTTCTAATTACTCCAGAAGAAGATTGTAATTAAACTATATCTTCATTTAGAAATGTTCATGGTATTTATACAAAATTTTAGTAAAAATAAGTGTATTACAAAATTATACTTTTTAAATCTATTGATTACATGTATTGATAATTACAATTATTGGCAAATTACCTAATTTAGAAATTCTTTAATCAGCAATTTTCTTTTAATAATTAATATCTAAATTCTTGAATGACACACCTATGGTTCATTGTATTTAAAATTCTTTATAAAATTACAATTAAAATTTATGACATTCTTAAAAGTTACTGTTTTTTTTTTGTTTTATTGCAATTTTTGTTTTAATCTTATTATTAGATTTTTGTTTTAATCTTATTATTAGATAATACTTTATTATTTTATACATAACTTTTTAACATAAGAAATTTAATCGTTTATTTTTTAACTTAGACTGGTACAGTGCTATGATGATAAAATATACTTTAAATTCTGAAAGAGATACCTGGAAAGAAAATGTTTGCACTAGATGTGCTAACAAAGGGTGTTCAAGTAGTAAGTATGCTTTATCATTCAAATATCAAACAGGTTCTCTACTGGAATATGCACTAAAGAAAGAAAAACTTATGCTAGAAGTGAGAACCTAAATTAATCAAGGAACATTGATTGACATAATTGCAGCTGGTTTACCAGATTCTATTTCTGACAGAATAAACAGAGAAGCAATACTGGAAACAAAAGATTTGTTCAATAATATTGGAAGGCACTTAGCAAATAATAAAAGTTTTAGCAATAAAAAAAACTTTAAGGTCTGACTATAAATCAAAAATTGAATATAAAAAGCCATGTGGAGTTTGTGAGGGCTTAAACAAAAAAAATCGCTATCATTCTGAATCAATATGCTAAATAAAAATGATAAAGGAAGAAAAAATCAAATTAAAAATGTGAATAATTCAGTAATTGAAGCTGAATTAAATAACACCGATCAAAAAAACTATTAAAGTCAAACTATTATTAGAAAATAAATTAGAAGTATTTGGAATATACGACTCAGGATCTAATGTTTCTTTGATAAATTCAAAATTATTGAAATTAAGAAAGAATACGAGGAAGAATACAGTTGACTTTGTCAACTCTTAGATACCCGTACGAACCGTTAGTATGTTCACAGCCTGTCACTCTGCTTACAATATTATTTTTTTAATGTTTTAGTATTTTAAAATAATTTGGGTGAATTTTATAATTTCTAGAACTATGGGTTGTACATATATTCAAGCTATATGTTTATATGTACATTCTTCAAAAGCAGATTCTAACCTTCCACATAACGATTATCAATCCAAAACTTTTTCAAATATTCTATAGTACCATTTAATACTAAGCGGTAAATGTATATTAAATTTACTAAGTATAAAACAGTAAATATAATTTTAAATATTATATTATATTATATTTAAATATTCCATTGACAGAATAATTTCTTATAAGTACAATAAAATACATATATGTATGTAAATACGGCGCTATATAATATACATCTATACTCTTATCATTCATTCACTAGTGACATATACGATATGTAAATAAACATGATATTATATAAGTATGTATATATATTAATATCATATAAATAAAAATTCTTCAAGCAACCGTTACGTTGTTTATTTAATTACATTTTTTTGTACTGCGCATTATATCCTCAACAATTTCAAATTATCAAGTAAAACAACAAATTAAACAAATTATCAAGAAATTTGTTAGAAAATTTGAAAAAATCAAGTAACACTTTCGTCAATTATAAAGTAACCCTATATTATTAAAAAATGTTGTTAACAGAAATAAAAGTATAATGTTGGAGCTTTAATTTTTGTGTATTACTTCAAAAAAATTTTAACAGGTGTTCAAGTTACAGGTGTTTAAAACTAAGAAAATTTTCAGTCTTTGACCCCTTACAGCTCCTAAACCGGGGGTGATACAAAAAAAATTTCTGAAATGACTCATACTAATTTTCAAAGATCTAACTTCTGTCAAAATTTCAAGTTTCCAACTTTAACCGTTTAGAAGATGGAAGGGTTAAAGAATTTTGCAAAATTTGAGTTTCGCATAACGGTAAATTAAGACACCGTATGCCAAAAATATGTATTTATTGTATATATACTTTTAAAGCTAATGAAAGTAGTAATCGTTTGGCGTTTTCAAAATGAAGATATACCTTATACAACTTGTGCTATAACAATTTAAATATAGAGCGTGTTTGAACCTTTGGGGAGCTGTAGCTCCGTAACGGGTGGGGCTACAAAAAAAGTTATTAAAAATAAAATTAATATTTTTGTGAGATCTATCAGTAGTTAAAATTTCATAGCTCTATTGCAAAAAAAATGTGAGGATCTAAAAGTTAGGTGTTCGAGAGCTACCCTAAGGGTTGGTCTAAACTCAACCAAAAAAAAATTGGGAACCTACAAATTACTCCCAAAATATTTTGTGTAAATTTCAAGATTCTAGCTTTCTTAGTTTTTGAGTTAGCGTGCGGACGGACGGACGGACGGACATGGCTCAAAAGTCTTAGAATTTTTTTCTGATCCGATCCATACCTTTGAAGGTATATCTAGCTCGCTTATTTCGAGGTGTTACAAACGGAGGAGTAATTTTATTATACCCGATCCTATCGTACGGGTATAATAAAAATCTTTGAAATTGAAAAGAATTGGAAAGTTTATATTATAGATGATAAGAATTTTCAATATGAATTTTTAATTGGATTAGATATGATAAAGATATTCAGACTAAATCAAGATGAGAACTTAAAACTATTTCAGAAAGATATTTTATATCTACAAGAGGAAAATAAAAATAATGAAAAAATAGAAGAAACCTCTAACAATAAAAAAGCAAATGTTGTGTTGACAGGTAAGAAAATTAAAAATAACACATTAAAAGAGTATGAAATAAACTTTAATGAACAGGTAGAAGAAGAAAATTTTGAGATAAAAATAAATCACCTAGATCATAATCAAAAATCGAACTTAAGAACTTATAAACAACATACATGAACACTTTTGCCACATTGGTATCAAACAATTACAAAAGAAAATTAGTCCACTATACACAGCGAGAAATCTGACAAAAAACATTACAAAGATCTGTAAAAACTGTGATATTTACATAAAAAATAAATCTAGAGTGCATGACAAGTTTGGTCTTATGTCTCATTTAGGTCCAGCCACAAGACCTTTCGAAATAATTTCAATAGATACCATTGGAGGTTTTAGAGGTTCAAGATCAACAAAGAAATATCTACATCTCCTAGTAGATCATTTCACGAGATGCGCATTTATTTTAACATCTAAAACCCAGAATGCGAATGATTTTATAAAACTAGTCACTAACATATCAGAAACAGAGGATATTGGTATGTTATTTACTGACCAATACTCTGAAATAAACTCAAGAGAATTCAGAAGTTTTTTAAATAAAAAATTAATACAAATGGTCTTTACTGCGGTTAACACACCGTTTTCAAATGGATTAAATTAAACTTAATCAAACTTTGGTAAATCAAATTAGATGTAAAATAAATGAGGAAAATAAAAAGTAGCTTGAGCCACAATAGCAAAAAAATGTGTCAATAAATGCAACGACACCGAACACTCAGTTATTGGCTTCGCACCAAGATGTCTATTGTATGGCACAGATGAAACAATTTTACTAAGTGAACTAAAACATAAAAAAAACAGAAGACAATTGGATAAAAGACAAAGAGATAGCATTAGAAAATACGATTAAATCTCATAATTATAACTAAAAACTATTTGATAAAAACCGAAAATACCTCGAGTTCCACATTGTAGATTGGGTATATGTAGAAAATGGAAACAAATTGAACAGGAAAAAATTGGATGAATAAAAAATTGGACCTTACGAAATTGTGGAAAAGATATCAAAATCAATATATAAAATAAACACAGACCACACAAAGTCAGAGTCTAGCAGTTTCCATATCACAAAACTCATTCCAGCTCATACACTAGAAGAACAAGATGGAGATACAGAAGAAGAAGAAAATGAACAAACTTAATAAAAAAAAAAAAGATAATAATAATAAATTGTGCAATTTCTTCCCAAAAGGGGGGGATGTAAAGAAATTATATTTCTTTAATTTAAATATTTGACGCTATACTTCACCTAAATATTTTGCGCACTCTGCCGGTAAAGATAACTGACACATGACACATGTGGAATGATTGAAATCATGTGGGATAAGAAAGTTGAACAAAATTGCATGAAGTCTAATAAAATAAAATTAAAACAATATTTAAGTCGATAGGATTAAATAAAGAATTATAAAAGGGAATTAGAAAATTTAAGAATAGACTTTAATTGTCGTTTCTTTATTTACAGGTAGGTACAGGTAGGTTTTTGTAAACAGTTCAGTGAAATATATATTTCTGTGTCCATAAAATTCAAAATAAAATGACTTAAAAAAATATTTTCATGAATGATGTAATTTTATATATTTAATTTATTTCGAAGAAGATATGTCGCAAACATATATTTTGTAAATAGTATTTGGAATTTAGAAAAATTTTTGCACAAAAGTACATGTAACATAATATAATGGTTTCTAGCACATTTCCAAAAAAAAATTCAAAAAATTTGCCTGTTAATTAAACTCTGTCCATCCGTCTGTCGGTCCGTTTGTCTGTCCATCTGCCCGTCCGTCTGCTAAAATAATTTCTACACCGTTAAAGATAGAGAAAAAAAATTAAACCATGGATAGGTCTCATAAAAAAATTAATGTTGTAGAACAACTTTTTCATTTAGACCACTCCATTACGGAGCTACAGCCCAACCTTTGAAAAACAATATTTTTAAATGCGTATATATTATATTCTGTTTAACATTTTTTCAATCTGAAAACACCATTCGACAGGAATTTTTTTACATTTCTAAATCAATATCAAAATTGTAGAATTAAATTTAGTATTTAAATTTACCGTTATGTAATTTTGCATGATATTTCTTTTTTCATAACTCAGGCAGGCTTTTAGATAGGAACTTGAAATTTTGAGACAAAAAAGAACTTCTAGAATTAGTATAATTTTTTTAAAAAATTTTTCTTCCCCTGTTTAAGAGCTATTAAGGCTCAAAAATTGAAAACTTGCTATTTCTAGACACCTGTAACTTAGGCACCTGTACAAATTTTTCTTCCAAAAGCCATAAAAATGAAAGCTTCGGTAATATGTTTTAACGTGTGTTAATGTTTTTTCTTAGTTATATAGGGTACAGGACTTACAGCCCCTCAAATTTGGAAAAAAGTCCTATTTTCACATTTTTACTTATTATATGAAATTTTTAAATTTTTATCACAATTCTAAACAGGTTGTATTAACTTTCCTACATTGTTTACATTGTACTTTAATCGTTTTGTACTTTGTAATTTAATCGTTTCGTACTTTTGACAATTTATTGTTTAAATCACTCGTATACAAAGACAAACACAATATTCTTTTTAAAAAATATTAGTTCTAATACGCAATAAATCGTTAATGTCTTGTGTTAAATCCAATACAATATAACCATGTGGCGTTGATGTTGATTCATTATAATCTCTCAAAAAACCTTTTACATTTTCAGAGTATAGTTGTCTGGCAAGTAGTAAAATTTGTGATTTATCGCGAGGATTTTTAAACAGCACTAAATATTTACAATTCAATGAAATATCTCGTGAAAATTTACCCCGATGAAAAACGTTGCGCATTAATAATATAATTGATAAGTTACGGTGATGCGAACCATTAAACGAATTTATAATTATTTAAAAATAAATTAATTACATAGAATGAAATGTTTAAAAGAAAAAAATAAAAATAATTATTATGATCATAGAATATAAAAAAAAATAATCATAAATAAAAAATGAGTGTGAAACGATTAGTGAAATTAAAAATATAATTAATCCTTCAGCATTATCTGTAAAAATAAATAATATTCAAAAATTAAAAAAAAGTAGTGCGGTGTCAATTAATTGTGTGAACAAACTATCAGCTGATAAAATGAAACTGGAAATTGAAAAGAGCTTTTGGGAAAACTATGAAAAACACAAATAATTTAGAAAATTTCTTTGTCTAAATTATTTGTGTTTAGTTCATTTAGTAGATTTTGTTGGCTACTGTTTTTATTCAGTTTGGTAGTTAAGATCATATAATTTTTAAGTGGTGTGGTTTCCAATTTTAAGTTTCAAGTTATTTGACTATTGGAAGTATTTAAAATTTTGACGTGAGGTATACCTTTCACAGGTATTATTGTGTTGGCGATAAATATACCTTTTCCTAGGTCTTTGCTCAATATTACACTATCTTCTTCTATTTTAATGTTTAGCGGATGAATCATTTCAATTCTCGCTGGTACCACTATAATATGGTAATTTGGTATATGGCTTTTGGTAGGTAGGGTAATTTCATTATCTTGAATCATAAGTGTAATTGTGAAAGTGTCAAAATCTAATTGGTTATTGTAGTAACGTATGAAGTCTGTTCCTAGTATTCCATCAGTTGGTATAGGATAATTAGAATCTACTACGTGAAATTTTTGTTTTAGTATCTAATTTTCTATTTTTAAATCGGTATATATAGTACCTAAGGACGATACGACGTGTTCATTGACGCCAGTTATTTTACAAATATTGTCTGAGTTTATATATTCTGGATCATCTATGAATTTTGCTTTTACTATGGGGATCTCTGCTCCGGTATCTAATAAAAAATAGTTGTAAATAATAGTTAATAGTTGAATTCCGTTTTATGAGAACATGACTTTGATTGTCTTATTTCTGCTAGTATCAAATTCTGTAGCAACTCTTATTGCCGTGGCTAATGCTTTAGGTTGTGCAACGTGTACGATTCCTGCTAGTGTTTCATTAACTCCTTTTTTGAATATTTCAATAGAATATTCATCGTTAAGAGCAGTGATAGTTTCTCTGTTGCTTTTTCTTAGTTGAATAATTTGGACTGCGTTTAATTCGGCGATTAGTTTTTCTATTCTTTCGACATATTTCTGCAAAGGTGTTTGTACTTGTACACTAGATATAAGCTCTGCCTGTATTATCGCTTGTGGACGTGTGAATAAATATGCATCATTAAAAGGTTTTGTAAATTCTGTCAATGTCTTTGGTACGCTAATGCCTACAAGTTTGTTTTTTTGGCTTATCTGTCAGTCTGGTACTGTATATAAAATCTATCAGTTTTTCTTGATCTGCTTCTTTTGTAGCATTATGAAGTTCTTAATTTTTCTTGTATAAATTATTTTTTATTTGTTTATAATACCCTAGAAATATTATTCTTATATGTTCTTTATCTGTTTCTGTTATTTCAACGGTTTCTAATTTTTCTGAAAATTTTATTTTATTTTCTATTATGAGGTTTTTTGTTTAAGTTTAATAATTTTATTTTTTTAATATACTTAGGTTTTTAATGCTGTCTAAAATAATAATTAGTTTTTTTTGTTGAAGAAATATATAAATTTTTATTTTCATTTGAAAGAGCATTATTAAACACAATGTCTTCTTGTTTGGGTAGATGATTTCCCATATTGTTTTCTCTTTCCCATATTATTTTTTTAGTTCGGTTGAGCAGGGTCTTCCTTTAGTTTTTCTGGTTGAGCATTGTCTTCCTTTAGTTCTTCTGGTTGAGTAGGATCTACCTTTAGTTCGTCTGGTTGAGCAGGATCTTCCTTTCTTTCGTCTGGTTCAGCAGGATCTTCCTTTGATTCGTCTGGTTGGGCAGGGTCGCCATGTAATATACGTGTGATATATATATATTATATAACTTCTTTGGTAATACTGCTGCAGATGGAACCTGTGTTTGCTTATAAATTCGAATCACTACTTGGTCACTACTACTACTATTACTTGGTCACTTTTAGGAACACGTGTGCTTTACAGCACTTCTTGTGAACCTATTTTCCTCCGTGTAGCTATGCTACTTATTAGAGTTCAGTTAAGTCAATTTTGAAATAAAATAGTAACATTTCCTTTAATCTTTCTTCTAATTACTCCAGAACAAGATTGTAATTAAACTATATTTTCATTTACAAATATTAATGGGATTTATACAAATTTTTAGTAAAAATAAGTGTATTAAAAAATTATACTTTTTACATGTATTGATTCAATAATTACAATGGTAAATTACCTAATTTAGAAATTCTTAAATCAGCAATTTTCTTTTAATAATTAATATTTAAATCCTTGAATGACACACATATGGTTCATTGTATTTAAAATACTTTATAAATTTACAATTGTAATTTTTGACATTCTTAAAAGTTCAGTTACTGTTTTTTTGTTTTATTGCAGTTTTTGTTATTTAAATTATTGTACTTTTTATTTAAAATATTTTCAGGTATCTTATAGTTTTAAAAGCGTGCACTGTCCATTTTGATGAGTTTGTATTTTTGTTCTTACTATGACCATGTGTTGTTTATATTTTTTGGGATTTTTGTTTTAATCTTATTATTAGATAATATTTTAATATTTTATACATAAAATTTAAACATGAAAAATGAAATTTAAGCATTTATTTTTTAAAGAAACGAGGAAGAATACAGTTGACTTTGTCAACTCTTACATACCCGTACGAACCGTTAGTATGTTCACAGCCTGTCACTCTGCTTACAATATTATTTTTTTAATATTTTAGTATTTTAAAATAATTTGGGTGAATTTTATAATTTCTAGAACTATGGGTTGTACATATATTCAAGCTATATGTTTATATGTACATTCTTCAAAAGCAGATTCTAACCTTCCACATAACGATTATCAATCCAAAACTTTTTCAAATATTCTATAGTACCATTTAATACTAAGCGGTAAATGTATATTAAATTTACTAAGTATAAAACAGTAAATATAATTTTAAATATTATATTATATTATATTTAAATATTCCAATGACAGAATAATTTCTTATAAGTACAATAAAATACATATATGTATGTAAATACGGCGCTATAGAATATACATCTATACTCTTATCATTCATTCACTAGTGACATATACGATATACGATATCGTATACGATATACGATATACGATATGTAAATAAACATGATATTATATAAGTATGTATATATATTAATATCATATAAATAAAAATTCTTCTATTCTTCTATAAAAATTCTATTTATGTATATTATGTATATATTATATATCCATTTATATTTGTATATGTATATATGTATATATATATTTGTGTCTTTAAAATTCAAAATAAAATGACTTAAAAAAATATTTTCATGAATGATGTAATTTTATATATTTAATTTATTTCGAAGAAGATATGTCGCAACATATATTTTGTAAATAGTATTTGGAATTTAGAAAAATTTTTACACAAAAGCACATCTAACACCATTAATATGTTGGTTTTTAGCACATTTCCAAAAAAAATTTCAAAACATTTGCCTATTAATTAAACTTTGTCCATCCGTCTATCTGTCCCTTCGTCTGTCCGTCTGCCCGTCCGTCTGCCCATCCGTCTGCTAACAAAATTTCTACACCGTTAAAGATAGAAAAAAAAAATTAAACTCATAAAAATTTTAATGTTGTAGAACAACTTTTTCATTTAGACCCCTCCATTACGGAGCTACAGCCCAACCTTTAAAAAACAATATTTTTAAATGCGTATATCTTATGTTCTGTTTAACATTTTTTCAATCTGAAAACACCATTCGACAGGATTTTTTTTTACATTTCTAAATCAAAATATCAAAATTGTAGAATTCTTTTAAATTTAGTATTTAAATTTACCCTTATGTAAAACCAAATTTTGCATGATATTTTTTTTCATAACTCCCGTAGGCTTTTAGATAGGAACTTGAAATTTTGAGACAAAAAATAACTTCTAGAATTAGTATAAGTTTTTTTAAAAAATTTTTCTTCCCCTGTTTAAGAACTATTAGGGCTCAAAAATTGAAAACTTGCTATTTTTAGACACCTGTACAAAGTTTTCTTCGAAAAGACTTAAAAATTAAAGCTTCGGTAATATATTTTTATGTGTGTTAATGATTTTTCTTAGTTATATAGGGTACAGGACTTACAGCCCCTCAAATTTGGAAAAAAGTCCTACTTTCACATTTTTACTTATTATATGAAATTTTCAATTTTTTTCACAATTCTAAACAGGTTGTATTAACTTTTGGAAATATGCTCTTTTGAAAACCGTTGTTTTAGATTCTGCTTTGTAATTTAATCGCTTCGTACTTTTGACAATTTATTGTTTAAATCACTCGTATACAAAGACAAACACAATATTCTTTTTAAAAAATATTAGTTCTAATACGCAATAAATCGTTAATGTCTTGTGTTAAATCCAATACAATATAACCATGTGGCGTTGATGTTGATTCATTATAATCTCTCAAAAAACCTTTTACATTTTCAGAGTATAGTTGTCTGGCAAGTAGTAAAATTTGTGATTTATCGCGAGGATTTTTAAACAGCACTAAATATTTACAATTCAATGAAATATCTCGTGAAAATTTACCCCGATGAAAAACGTTGCGCATTAATAATATAATTGATAAGTTACGGTGATGCGAACCATTAAACGAATTTATAATTATTTAAAAATAAATTAATTACATAGAATGAAATGTTTAAAAGAAAAAAATAAAAATAATTATTATGATCATAGAATATAAAAAAAAATAATCATAAATAAAAAATGAGTGTGAAACGATTAGTGAAATTAAAAATATAATTAATCCTTCAGCATTATCTGTAAAAATAAATAATATTCAAAAATTAAAAAAAAGTAGTGCGGTGTCAATTAATTGTGTGAACAAACTATCAGCTGATAAAATGAAACTGGAAATTGAAAAGAGCTTTTGGGAAAACTATGAAAAACACAAATAATTTAGAAAATTTCTTTGCCTAAATTATTTGTGTTTAGTTCATTTAGTAGATTTTGTTGGCTACTGTTTTTATTCAGTTTGGTAGTTAAGATCATATAATTTTTAAGTGGTGTGGTTTCCAATTTTAAGTTTCAAGTTATTTGACTATTGGAAGTATTTAAAATTTTGACGTGAGGTATACCTTTCACAGGTATTATTGTGTTGGCGATAAATATACCTTTTCCTAGGTCTTTGCTCAATATTACACTATCTTCTTCTATTTTAATGTTTAGCGGATGAATCATTTCAATTCTCGCTGGTACCACTATAATATGGTAATTTGGTATATGGCTTTTGGTAGGTAGGGTAATTTCATTATCTTGAATCATAAGTGTAATTGTGAAAGTGTCAAAATCTAATTGGTTATTGTAGTAACGTATGAAGTCTGTTCCTAGTATTCCATCAGTTGGTATAGGATAATTAGAATCTACTACGTGAAATTTTTGTTTTAGTATCTAATTTTCTATTTTTAAATCGGTATATATAGTACCTAAGGACGATACGACGTGTTCATTGACGCCAGTTATTTTACAAATATTGTCTGAGTTTATATATTCTGGATCATCTATGAATTTTGCTTTTACTATGGGGATCTCTGCTCCGGTATCTAATAAAAAATAGTTGTAAATAATAGTTAATAGTTGAATTCCGTTTTATGAGAACATGACTTTGATTGTCTTATTTCTGCTAGTATCAAATTCTGTAGCAACTCTTATTGCCGTGGCTAATGCTTTAGGTTGTGCAACGTGTACGATTCCTGCTAGTGTTTCATTAACTCCTTTTTTGAATATTTCAATAGAATATTCATCGTTAAGAGCAGTGATAGTTTCTCTGTTGCTTTTTCTTAGTTGAATAATTTGGACTGCGTTTAATTCGGCGATTAGTTTTTCTATTCTTTCGACATATTTCTGCAAAGGTGTTTGTACTTGTACACTAGATATAAGCTCTGCCTGTATTATCGCTTGTGGACGTGTGAATAAATATGCATCATTAAAAGGTTTTGTAAATTCTGTCAATGTCTTTGGTACGCTAATGCCTACAAGTTTGTTTTTTTGGCTTATCTGTCAGTCTGGTACTGTATATAAAATCTATCAGTTTTTCTTGATCTGCTTCTTTTGTAGCATTATGAAGTTCTTAATTTTTCTTGTATAAATTATTTTTTATTTGTTTATAATACCCTAGAAATATTATTCTTATATGTTCTTTATCTGTTTCTGTTATTTCAACGGTTTCTAATTTTTCTGAAAATTTTATTTTATTTTCTATTATGAGGTTTTTTGTTTAAGTTTAATAATTTTATTTTTTTAATATACTTAGGTTTTTAATGCTGTCTAAAATAATAATTAGTTTTTTTTGTTGAAGAAATATATAAATTTTTATTTTCATTTGAAAGAGCATTATTAAACACAATGTCTTCTTGTTTGGGTAGATGATTTCCCATATTGTTTTCTCTTTCCCATATTATTTTTTTAGTTCGGTTGAGCAGGGTCTTCCTTTAGTTTTTCTGGTTGAGCATTGTCTTCCTTTAGTTCTTCTGGTTGAGTAGGATCTACCTTTAGTTCGTCTGGTTGAGCAGGATCTTCCTTTCTTTCGTCTGGTTCAGCAGGATCTTCCTTTGATTCGTCTGGTTGGGCAGGGTCGCCATGTAATATACGTGTGATATATATATATTATATAACTTCTTTGGTAATACTGCTGCAGATGGAACCTGTGTTTGCTTATAAATTCGAATCACTACTTGGTCACTACTACTACTATTACTTGGTCACTTTTAGGAACACGTGTGCTTTACAGCACTTCTTGTGAACCTATTTTCCTCCGTGTAGCTATGCTACTTATTAGAGTTCAGTTAAGTCAATTTTGAAATAAAATAGTAACATTTCCTTTAATCTTTCTTCTAATTACTCCAGAACAAGATTGTAATTAAACTATATTTTCATTTACAAATATTAATGGGATTTATACAAATTTTTAGTAAAAATAAGTGTATTAAAAAATTATACTTTTTACATGTATTGATTCAATAATTACAATGGTAAATTACCTAATTTAGAAATTCTTAAATCAGCAATTTTCTTTTAATAATTAATATTTAAATCCTTGAATGACACACATATGGTTCATTGTATTTAAAATACTTTATAAATTTACAATTGTAATTTTTGACATTCTTAAAAGTTCAGTTACTGTTTTTTTGTTTTATTGCAGTTTTTGTTATTTAAATTATTGTACTTTTTATTTAAAATATTTTCAGGTATCTTATAGTTTTAAAAGCGTGCACTGTCCATTTTGATGAGTTTGTATTTTTGTTCTTACTATGACCATGTGTTGTTTATATTTTTTGGGATTTTTGTTTTAATCTTATTATTAGATAATATTTTAATATTTTATACATAAAATTTAAACATGAAAAATGAAATTTAAGCATTTATTTTTTAAAGAAACGAGGAAGAATACAGTTGACTTTGTCAACTCTTACATACCCGTACGAACCGTTAGTATGTTCACAGCCTGTCACTCTGCTTACAATATTATTTTTTTAATATTTTAGTATTTTAAAATAATTTGGGTGAATTTTATAATTTCTAGAACTATGGGTTGTACATATATTCAAGCTATATGTTTATATGTACATTCTTCAAAAGCAGATTCTAACCTTCCACATAACGATTATCAATCCAAAACTTTTTCAAATATTCTATAGTACCATTTAATACTAAGCGGTAAATGTATATTAAATTTACTAAGTATAAAACAGTAAATATAATTTTAAATATTATATTATATTATATTTAAATATTCCAATGACAGAATAATTTCTTATAAGTACAATAAAATACATATATGTATGTAAATACGGCGCTATAGAATATACATCTATACTCTTATCATTCATTCACTAGTGACATATACGATATACGATATCGTATACGATATACGATATACGATATGTAAATAAACATGATATTATATAAGTATGTATATATATTAATATCATATAAATAAAAATTCTTCTATTCTTCTATAAAAATTCTATTTATGTATATTATGTATATATTATATATCCATTTATATTTGTATATGTATATATGTATATATATATTTGTGTCTTTAAAATTCAAAATAAAATGACTTAAAAAAATATTTTCATGAATGATGTAATTTTATATATTTAATTTATTTCGAAGAAGATATGTCGCAACATATATTTTGTAAATAGTATTTGGAATTTAGAAAAATTTTTACACAAAAGCACATCTAACACCATTAATATGTTGGTTTTTAGCACATTTCCAAAAAAAATTTCAAAACATTTGCCTATTAATTAAACTTTGTCCATCCGTCTATCTGTCCCTTCGTCTGTCCGTCTGCCCGTCCGTCTGCCCATCCGTCTGCTAACAAAATTTCTACACCGTTAAAGATAGAAAAAAAAAATTAAACTCATAAAAATTTTAATGTTGTAGAACAACTTTTTCATTTAGACCCCTCCATTACGGAGCTACAGCCCAACCTTTAAAAAACAATATTTTTAAATGCGTATATCTTATGTTCTGTTTAACATTTTTTCAATCTGAAAACACCATTCGACAGGATTTTTTTTTACATTTCTAAATCAAAATATCAAAATTGTAGAATTCTTTTAAATTTAGTATTTAAATTTACCCTTATGTAAAACCAAATTTTGCATGATATTTTTTTTCATAACTCCCGTAGGCTTTTAGATAGGAACTTGAAATTTTGAGACAAAAAATAACTTCTAGAATTAGTATAAGTTTTTTTAAAAAATTTTTCTTCCCCTGTTTAAGAACTATTAGGGCTCAAAAATTGAAAACTTGCTATTTTTAGACACCTGTACAAAGTTTTCTTCGAAAAGACTTAAAAATTAAAGCTTCGGTAATATATTTTTATGTGTGTTAATGATTTTTCTTAGTTATATAGGGTACAGGACTTACAGCCCCTCAAATTTGGAAAAAAGTCCTACTTTCACATTTTTACTTATTATATGAAATTTTCAATTTTTTTCACAATTCTAAACAGGTTGTATTAACTTTTGGAAATATGCTCTTTTGAAAACCGTTGTTTTAGATTCTGCTTTGTAATTTAATCGCTTCGTACTTTTGACAATTTATTGTTTAAATCACTCGTATACAAAGACAAACACAATATTCTTTTTAAAAAATATTAGTTCTAATACGCAATAAATCGTTAATGTCTTGTGTTAAATCCAATACAATATAACCATGTGGCGTTGATGTTGATTCATTATAATCTCTCAAAAAACATTTTACATTTTCATAGTATAGTTGTCTGGCAAGTAGTAAAATTTGTGATTTATCGCGAGGATTTTTAAACAGCACCAAATATTTACTATTCAATGAAATATCTCGTGAAAATTTACCCCGAGTTATGGTGATGGTTTATAAGTTACGGTAATGCGAACCATTAGTAAAAAGTTTGCATACCTGTTTATTTGCAGAATCTAACATTAAATCATCTAAAATAATTAGAATTTGGCTCTGATGATCTCTGTTTTGATGCGCTCTTAAATATTTGGTATGAGTGAGTGATTTTTACTGAGAGAATACGTGAGGGATTTTAAGATTTGTTTAAAAAAATAATTAAAATCATAAAGACAATTATATTATCTTGAACAATTTTAATTGTGTAAATTAAAAAAAAACGAATTTATATTTATTTTAAAATAAATTAATTACATAGATTGAAGTGTTTAAAACAAAAAAATAAAAATAATTATTATGATCATAGAATATAAAAAAAATTAATCATAAATAAAAAACGAGGAAGAATACAGTTGCCTTTATCAACCCTTAGATACCCGTACGAACCGTTAGTATGTTCACAGCCTGTCACTCTGCTTACAATATTATTTTTTTAATATTTTAGTATTTTAAAATAATTTGGGTGAATTTTATGATTTCTAGAACTATGGGTTGTACATATATTCAAACTATATGTTTATACATTCTTTGAAAGCAGATTTTAACCTTCCACATACCGATTATCAATCCAAAACTTTTTCAAATATTCTATATAGTACCATTTAATACTAAGCGGTAAATGTATATTAAATTTACTTAGTACAAAATAGTAAATATAATTTTAAATATTATATTATATTTAAATATTCTATTGACAGAATAATTTCTTATAAGTACAATAAAATACATATATGTATGTATGTAAACACGGCGCTATATAATATACATCTATACTCTTATCATTCATTCATCAGTGACATATACGATATGTAAATAAACATGATATTATATAAGTATGTATGTATATCAATATCATATAAATAAAAATTCTTCAAGCAACCGTTATGTTGTTTATTTATTTATATTTTTTTGTACTACGCATTATATCCTCAACAATTTCAAATTATCGAGTAAAACAAAATGCAAAAAATTCGTTAAAGAAATTTGTTAGAAAATTTGAAAAAATCAAGTAACACTTTCGTCAATTATAAAGTAACCCTATATTATTGAAAAAAGTTGTTAACAGAAATAAGAGTATAATGTTGAAACTTTAATTTTTATGTATTACTTCAAAAAAATTTTAACAGGTGTTAGAGTTACAGGTGTTTAAAAATAGGAAATTTTCAGTTTTTGACCTCTTACAGCTCCTAAACGGGGAGTGATACAAAAAAAATTCTGAAATGACTCATACTTATTTTCAAAGATCTAACTTCTGTCAAAATTTTAAGTTTCCAACTTAAACCGTTCAGAAGATAGAAGGGTTAAAGGATTTTGCAAAATTTTAGATTCGCATAACGGTAAATTAAGAGACCGTATGCCACAAATATATATTTATTGTATATATAATTTTAAAGCTAATAAAAGTAGTGTGCTGACGGACGGACGGACGGACGGACATCGCTCAAAAGTCTTAGAATTTTTTTCTGATCCGATCCATACCTTGTAATGAAAAAAAGAAATTCCCTGACACATGTAACTGTGCGGTGAATCCCCTAGAAGAAGTAGCAATAGCACGTCTTTTATTATTGGCTTAGCTCGCCGGAATGGGGTGGGGTCTTGCTACTACCTCTAGATGTTCATTATCCAGTATGCGTGCTACTTGATCGCATCTAATGATAAAAAAACCTGCAAAAGCTGCACAAAAAAGGAACAGGACACGCTATAAGGGAATTAAAATGTTTTGCTAGAGGAAGGTTCAGATAGCCAAGGCCTTCCTCCGCCCAACCCAACCATGTATCCTATCCCATCCAGGGAATGCTGTAGGCAACCCAACACTCACCAACTTCTCCACCCAGGTTAAATTATGGTTTTATTGACTAAGCCTCCATGAAAACAATCAAAATACTCACTTATCCATTGAATTTATTTATAAATTTAATAATAATTGGTAAAGTTATTGTTTTTTTTTTTTTTTTTATAAAATTAGCTTTTGTTTCTTTGTCTTACATTATATTGGAATAGATTATTTTACAAATTTTGTGTTTATAATGATAATAGGAAAATATAAAAAAATGTAATTAAACAAGGTAGAATGTAAACCAACGGTTTTTAAAAGCGCACATTTCCAAAACTCAATACAAACTGTTTAGAAGTGTGACTTACACAAAAATTTGAAAATTTCATGTAATACGAAAAAACGTGAAAATAGGACATTTTTGAAATTTTGAGGGGCTATAAGTCCGGAATCCTATATAACTAAGAAAAGCCGTTAACACACGTAAAAATATATTATTAAACCTTTAATTTTCATGTCTTGCCGAAGAAAAATTTGTACAGGTGCCTAAGTTACAGGTGTCTAAAAATAGCAAATTTTCAATTTTTGGGGCGTAATAACTCTTGAGAAGGGGGAGTTACCAAAAAATTTTCTGAGGAAACTTATACTAATTCTAAAAGTTCTTTCTTGTCTCAAAATTTCAGGTTCCTATCTAAAGGGGTGCCGGAGTTATGAAAAAAGAAATTTCATGCAAAATGTGGTTTTCACATAACGGTAAATTTCAATAATAAATTACAAAATATTACATAATTTTGATATTGTTTTATATAGATAATAAAATTTTCGATCTTTTGGCGGTTTTAGATTTCAAAATTATTACGCAGAGCCCGAGATATATACATCTGAAAATGGGGCTTTTTCGCAATTTTGAAGAGCTGCAACTTTGGAACCCTTTACAATTAAAATAAACCTTTAACACCCGTAAAAATATATTATTGTAGCTTTAATTTTTATATCTTGCAGAAGTAAAATGTGTACAGGTTCCTAAGTTACAGGTCTTTAAAAATAGCAAATTTTCAATTTTTAAGCCCTAATAGCTCATAAACAGGGGGCGGTCCAAAAAAAATTTCTGAGCAAACTTACACTAATTCTAAAAGTTCTTTCTTGCCTCAAAATTTCAAGCTTCTATCTAGAAGCGTGCCGGAGTTATGAAAGTAGAAAAATCATTCAAAATTTGGTTTTCACATAACGGTAAATTTAAATACTAAATTTAAAAAAATTGTATAATTTTGATATTAATTTACAAAGATAAAAGAAATATCTGTCGAATGACGTTTTCAGATTGAAAAAATCTTAAGCAGAACATAAGATATATGCATTTAAAAATAGGGCTTTTTCAAAGTTTGAGGGGCTGTAGCTCCGTAATGGGGGGGGCTACATGAAAAAGTTGTTCCACAAAATTATTTTTTTTATGAGATCTACCTATGGTTAAAATTTTTTTTCTCTGTCTTTAACGGTGTAGAAGTTTTGTAAACAGACGGACGAACGGACGGACGGACGGACAGAGTGAAACTAATAAGCACATTTTTTCAAAATTTTTTTGGAAATGTGCTAAAAAAATAATTAATAATATGCTATATATTCAACACTAATTTCCCATATACCTGAGTTATGAATATATATTTTTTTTTCTTATTTGTATATTTAAGAAGAATTAAGATGTGAATTCCTAAAATTAAAATTAAAGTTCTTATATATTCCTATATTGTACATACATAGTGTATCTACACATATACAAAATTCATACAATACAATTTACAATATAATTCAGTTTTGTATTTTTTATTTTTTTTTTTTTTTCTTTTATTTCATTGAATTTATTAAAATTATACAAAATCAATTTTACAAATTCCAATAGAAATTGTTTACATTTCTTAATAACTATTTATGTATATATAGTTTAATTTTAATTAAGACTTTAATAAAAAAATAATTACTTACACATTATTTATTTATTTATTTATTTTTTTTCTTCTTTTAGTTCTTCTTTTTTTCAAATTATTTTTGTATATTTTGAATCTATTTAAAATACTTACATTCTAAATTTAAATGAGTATAACACCTAAAAGCAGCTGCTGAAGCTAATTTTATAATATGTTTCCTATTATTACAACAAGAATAACAATTCTACGGATATTCAAAAGTAAATTAAAATAAACTGGTCGTATAAATTTTTTTTTTCCTTTTTTTTTTTTTTATATAACAGCTTCAATTTCCATTTTTTTCCTCATTTTTTTTCTGTTTTCCCACATATCTTATTATTGTAAGGGATGCATATTATGTACTTGGCAGGCTTATTATGTTAATAAATTTTTTTTTTTTTTTTTTTTTTTTTTATAAATTCAATGGTAAGCCTATTATTTATAAGCAGTTATATATATTTACACACGTGTACATTTGCACACAAGATTAAAAGCAAAATTTTAATATAGATTAACTGTTTATAATAAGAGTAGAAAAAATACGTACATTAATGTGATAATTAACGTAAGCTTATACTATTTAATTTTGAGATAAAAAAAAATTAGAATTTAAATAAAATTTGTCAAAATAATTTTTTTATTTTTCTATTAATTTTAAATATTGAGTGTTTTAATATAGTTGTTGGTCATTAAGAATTAAACAACAGTTTCTAAATTTATATGCACTTGGCAACTATTTTCTGGTTTTTTTTTTTTTTGTTCTTTGTATTCACCCTTTTATTAATTTCACATGGATTTTTTTTTCTTAATTTCTTTTTGCAAATTAACAAAACACAACTCCGTAGTTTTATAAATTTTACCGAGTAACTTATATTTTATATTTCATTATTGAACAAAAATGTGGTCTTATCTTTTTTTTTTGTTTAAAACATAAAATGTATTTATCATCATAAAAGCAATGAAAAAAAGTCAATGTTCACTTGATAACTTCTATTAAAAATCATAAAATGTATTATAATTTTTCCTTTTTTTTATTTTTTTTTTTACAATTAAAATTTTCTAAAAAATTTAAGAACTACTCTCTACTTCCAGCTCACAATCACGAATGTCCCCTTAACCATACGACCTTTTTCATATTTTCAAAAATTTTTTTTTTTTTTTTTTTTTTTTTTTTATATAGCGTTATAGCCGAAGACGTAACTCTCCAAAAAAAATCAGATCATTCGATTTTGTTTTTGTTTTATACGGAAGACCTAATTATATTCGCAAAGAACTGTACCTAATTACAATGACCATGTATGGAGAAAAAAAATCGAATGATCCATATTACAAAATTTACAACAACAAAGTTATTTATTTTAAAATGAAAAATTTATTAAAAAAATTTATTTAAAGTAATTCAAAAAAAATAATTAGGTACCGTTTAGGCAAGGTAAAAATTATCAGCACATGTTCGCAACGAATTAGAGAAAAAAAAAAATTATACAGGATTGATTATATAATACACAAAAAAATTAACATGTGATTTGAAAAGTAAAAAAAAAGGTCATACGATTTTTAAATCTTGGAAATATATAATTAGAATGATAACTACATGCGTGGACAAAATTTTGAATGCGATTTTATGCACTTTGAATGGAAATTTATGAGAAAATTATACGATTTTGAGATAATTGAGTGAAGAATAAAATTTTGAGAGCTATATATATAAAAGAATAGGAATTTTACGGAAAATTTAATTGATAGCAATGAACGACATTTAATAGAAGCACCAAATTTATACATTTCGTATGAGACCGTCACAAAACAGGGAATTTTCAAGAGGAAAAACGAGGGAAAATTATCTGGAAAACGGAATTATTACTTAGTGTGGGGAGGAAAGTAAATCCTTAGCATGGTAAACACCAGTTTTCTTTCCTTCCATATCTTGCAATTCGTAATAGTGATTGCCAATTTGTTTTGATATCCTGGCCTTCAGAAATTTAGGGGCTAATTTTGCATTAAATTTTCTTGCCTTATTACTTTGAGCAAAGTTTCTCCTAAATACTATGTCCCCTTCGGACAAATGAATGGGCCTCGCTCGTAAATTATAGGTTTTTTTGTTGGCTGCAAAGGCTCTATCCAGGTTAGTACGCAATTGTTGTCACAGAAACTGGAGTTTATCATTGGGATCCGTTATTTCGAAGCCTTCTTCAAGGGCGTTTAGTTTGCGTAGTAAGCTGTACGATTCGGCATGAGTTATCATCTGTTGCCCAAACAATGCGACGTACGGTGGATACCCTATAGCGCTGTGGTACAGGCTTCTTAAAGCTACTGCGATCTGGCTAAGGTGTTTATCCCATTCTCTCTGATCCTCCGAGAGATACGATCGGATGCCGGCAATGAGGGTCCTGTTTACTCTCTCCGCGTTGTTAGACTGGGGCGAGTAAGCGGCTGTAAAGGTGTGTTTTATGCCGTATTTTTTCTATAATTGTGCGAATTGAACTGATTTGAATTGAGACCCGTTATCTGTTATAATAATCTCTGGCACGCCAAATAGGTGGAACACATTCGTTTCTAGGAAATCTAGTATGGCCGCTCCCGAAAAATTTTTCATCGGTTTCAATAATGGAAATTTGGTAAAATGATCCAGCACATTAAAAATTCCGATGTGCCCGGTTCTCGAATGCGGGTATGGACCTAAGAAGTCCATATATAATCTTTGGAATGGACGACAAGAAATGGCCTGAGCGTCCATTGGAGGTTTTAAGATGTAGTTTGGCGCTTTGCACTGTCGACAAACTGCGCAGTGATTTATATAATTCTTTACATCTTTAGCCATGCTTGGCCAAAATAGATTCCTGCGTAGTTTTTCCAAGGTTTTCCCTATACCCCCACAATTTCCAAACGGATATATCTAGATCTTCGTTTCCTTTCGAAAATTCTTTCCTTATATATACAAAATTATCTACGATTTTTAAGTCTGGCAGGCGACTTTCGTTCTCTTCTATCTGCTTTTTTAAAGCCTTGTAGCTCTCTGAGGAAAAGTGTGCAGAGTTTATTTCAATTTCTGGTTCCACCGTTGTTTTATTCGCAACTTCGTCGATTTGTAATTGTGACAGGGCATCTGGTGCTACGTGTTGACTACCCTTGCTGTGTTCAATGGTGAAGTTGAACCGTTGAAGTTTTAGCGACCAACGGGCTAATCTTCCATTTAGATTCTGTTGCCTCATCAACCACTTTAAGCTAGCATGGTCGGTGATGACTTTTAATTTCAGGCCTTCCACATACTCGCGAAATTTTTCGATACTGAGTATGGCCGCCAAACACTCCAGCTTGGTGATTGAGTAATTTTTCTGGGCTTGGTTCAGCTTTTTGGAAAAGAAAGCCACGGGTTTTTCATTTCCATCCTGGTTCTCTTGAGCTAAGATTCCGCCCACTCCCGTTTTTGAAGCGTCGCATGAAATTATAAATGGCAGCTCAAAATTCGGCGTGATCAAAATAGGCGCAGTTGTTAATTTATTTTTTATATTTATGAACGCTTCGTCTGCTTCTTCCGTCCATATAAAATTTGGTTTCTTTTTAGTTAACTCCGTTAAAGGGGCTGTAAGAGTGGCGTAATTATCAATAAACCTACGGTACCAGCCAATTAATCCTAGCACACTACGAACTTCGCGAACTGAGCGTGGTATCGCTAAATTGTTTATAGCTGCTACTCTTTCCGGATCAGCTTTTAAGCATCCATTCCCTATTATGTAGCCCAAATATTTCACCTCTTTCATACACTATTTGCACTTAGAAATGTTTAAGGTTAATCCCGCTCTTCTTAGTACTTGAGCAACCTCTCCCAGAAGCTCCAGATGCTCGTCGAAATCGGTGCTCACTAGGAGTAGATCGTCCAGGTAAACGAACACTTTATCTTTCAAATGAGCCGGAATAATGATATCCATTAAACGACATAGTGTTTGCGGAGCGTTTGTCAGACCAAACGGCATAACTGTGAATCTAAACAGTGGTTTATTTGGTACTGTAAAGGCCGTCATGTTCCTTGATTCCTCCTCCAGTTCGATTTGCCAGAAGGCATGCTTTAAGTCCAGAGAAGTAATAAATTCGGCCTTCGGTAAACGTGATAAAATGCCGTTTATTTTGGGTTGTGGGTACGCATCCTTAACGGTAACTTCATTGAGTTTCCTGGAGTCTAGACAGAGTCTGAACTTCTCTCCCTTTTGGACGACAGCTACCGGCCTACTCCACGGGAAATTTGGCGGAGCCGGTTCAATGATACCCAATTCCAACATTCGATCTACTTCCGCATGAATTTTTTTCTCTATTGCCGGTGACACTGAAAAGTATCTCTGTTTCACGGGTTTAGCATCTTTGGCCACCTCTATAGTATGTTTAAGGATTTTTGTTTTTCCTAATCCCTCTTTGTCATAATCTGGGAACCATGTTATTGTTCTATTCAATCGACATTTTTGGTTGACAGTAAGATCATGGGCTGGATTGTTTTGTTGCAATTCTTCTAAGTTAAACTTTTCGTTTAGTTTGTGCATTTAACCAAATTTATTCCAAAAATCAATTCCCAAATACAAGTTTTGGGTCAAACCAGGTACTAGAAATAATTCGATCGGTTTGATGGTGTCAGAAAATCTTATGTCTATTTCTACCCTACCCAAAATTTTGAATTTTTGACCACCAGCTGTTTCTACAAAATTATGGAAAGGTTGATATGGAATATCTAAATTAAGGAATTCTTCTAGTGCGGTTCCACTTAAACACGATATCGATGGGCCGGAATCCAGCAGACCTTCCAATTTCTTTCCAAATATTTTAACTGTTGCATAGGGTCTCAAATCGGATTTAGAGTTTACGATAGCGTCAAGGCATACTTTTAGCTTATGTCGTGTTATTTTTTTTCTTTTAAAATACATTCGATTTCGAACGGTGTTTCTTTTGCATTTTCGTGTTTTCGTACATATGCTGTCTAAGCTTATTTTGCAATGATTAAATATTCGATCTCTCGCTTCTTGGTATTGTTTTAATCGCTCGTGATACGGTTTTGGGGGATACAATATGGGTTTCTTAATTTTGTTAACTTCGGGTTTCATTATCGATTCGGTTTGCGACGCTCTAGTTGTTTTTGTTGATAACACGATTTTTAAATCGTCCTCCTTGGTCGGGCAATTTTGGTTTATTGTTTCTTCGAGCGGAGTCCAGTGTTCGGACTGCCGCTCCGTAGCAAATTTCCCTGACATGTCAAACATTGAGGCTTGTAAACATTCGCGGCGCCACATCCGTAACAAAACACGGTTCTTTCAGCGAGGCAATCCATGTATCTGTGGCCCTGGCTTTGGCAGTTCCAACATATTAACGGTTTGTTTTCCACGAGTGTGCCTTTTATTTCCGAAATACCGCTGTTCGAAATATCGTCATCTTGCTTCGTCTCTTCTAGTTGGATTTCGTGAACTGGTCTCTTTTGATTGTTACCCATAAATCTAGGGGTTCGTTCGAGCTCTAGATTAAGAGTTTTTCTTTTCATAATCAAATGCCGAAGGTGCGCAACTGAATTGATTTGTAAATAGAACGTTTCCTTACGTAAAGCTGGTTTCAGGTTTCTTCTTAAAATTTCCACCATTTCGCTTTCTTGCATCTGATAACCCAATCTATCACTCAGGGATAATATGGAGTAGTAGAAATCGTTAAAATTCTCGTTGGACTGTTGTTTCCTATCGCGCATCAATTCTCTTATGTCCAAATCAGACAGGTAATCATTAAAATGGGATTTCAGGTGCCTACAAAGCGACGACCATTCCACTAGCGCAACTGAACGGCGATAACGCCAAAACCATTCCTTGGCTTTTCCTGTAAACAGCAAATGACAGCGCTCCCCCAGGAGTCGGAAGTTTCCATCCAAATTGTCTTGCACCAAACAATTTAACATGTAGATAAATTTATCCACTGGTAAACCGTTTTGGGCACCGCTGAAGCTAAGATTCCAACTGCTTATTAACTGAGCAACCTTGCTTGAGTTAGCCAGAGATGTGGACGACGCGGATGTTCTTGCTCGCATTTCTTCAAAGGTTGTATTAGGACGCCTTCCCGTGTTATATTGTTCTGGTCGGTGAGATAAGGGTGGAAAACTTTCTCTCGGCCACTCTGGTTCTTCCCTTCGGGGCACCGTTAACGCTTGTATTTGTTGCGATAACTCTTGGATCATGGTTTGCATTCTACTAAACTCCTGTTGCATATGGCCCTCGACCGTCTTCGTAATTCGATTTTCCATGTCAGATTCCATTTCCCTGGATTGACTACCCTGGTCTACCTGGTAATTCGGGGCTTGATCATTTTCTATTGGCAACGAGAAATTTTTATCGGTATTCCTCTGTAGATTTTTTCTTTGTTGTTTTGTTAAGAGTACTCGCTCTGCGCTTTCCGGGACTGCCCCTGCTGGTAGACTTGCAGTCTTTTCAACTAGTAACAGACTGTTTTTGGTGACCGCTTTATGACATGTCGGGTAAGAACTACTGGTGTTTACCCATCCATAAATGCAGGTATGAAAGGTATGCCTGCATCTAGTAGTCATTAACTCCTGATAATCTAGTAAGGATTCACAGCAGATCAAACACTGATTTGGTTCCATTGAAGGGGACCCTGTTCTCCCATCCATACTGTGACTAACTGACATTTTGGGTGACTAGAAAGGAATACTTTATCAATAAATAAAATTATCGTCGAACCAATGACGTACTTCAAGTCAGAGAAAATTCAATTTCTAACGAAAAACAAATGTTTCAAATATAGAGATTTTACGATGTTCCGAAATTTTCTTTTGTTGCGGTTTTATCTACTTTTTTTTTTTTTTTTTTTCAAGGTAATATTATTTATTTCATAAAAATATTTTGAATTAATAAATTTTATTTTTTTTTTCTTTTTTTTTTTTTTTTTATATAGATTATAATTTAAGAAAATAGATAAAATTTATTAATAATAATTATTTATTTTTTTCTTCTGAACCTTATTTCTCCCGTTTCTATTAGTAATGCTTATACATATACAAATATATATACGCATACTATGTATGTTTATAATATATTATATAAAAGGTAACGAAACTGTGTAAATTCGAATTAAAACAAATTTATTACTTATGCCAACTTGAAATTTCAAAAAAAAGAAATTTTTTATAATTTGCGAAATTACAAAACTATTTAATGTTAAATTTTCTTCTGAAATAAATTCTAAATAATTCCTTTGAAAGTGAAGATTAAAATACGTTTAATTAATAAAATAAGTTTAATTTTAATTTATTAATAATTTTTTTTTTTTTTTTTTGTTTAAATTGTTTAATAATAAGATATTTCTGCGGAAAATGCTTCTGTTATTAAAACGGACAACTATTTATTAATTCAATTTTATTAATATTATATATATTTATATTTCTAATTCATAATTTAACCTGGGTAGGTTTATTCAATTAATGAGGTGCACAAAACATTTCTCCCATGTTAGCGTGACAAATGGATATAGGATGTAGGTATAGTATGAGATTTTAATTGATATTCCTGAGTAAAGTTAACTTTCAAATTGCCAGAATTTGCGCATAAATACTATAATCATCGGATGAGATAACCCGCGAAAATTTCCAGCGAAGTCTTCATATCCCAGATGTTTAGTATTCAGCGGTTGGCAAGATCAACTAAAATCCCAAATTTATTAAAATTAAACTGGTTAAATATTCATTGAAAATATTGCATTCTTTTCGGTCAAATACTAATGGTTACTTCAACATATTAGATTCGAATTCCAGAAAAGTCCACAATCCCTCAACCAATATTTCTAAATAAAAGGAAAGAATAGGAATAGGAAATAAATACCGTGAAGGTTTGCATTTTGTGGGGGGAACCTTTGGCCGTAGAAGCATTGAGCTTATGAAAATTATGCCGTGCAGGCTTGTTGCTCTTTCTTGTCCTTCTCGCGCCCCACGTTGGGTGCCAACTGTAATGAAAAAAATAAATTCCCTGACACATGTAACTGTGCGGTGAATCCCCTTGAAGAAGAAGCAATAGCACGTCTTTTATTATTGGCTTAGCTCGCCGGAATGGGGTGGGGTCTTGCTACTACCTCTAGATGTTCATTATCCAGTATGCGTGCTACTTGATCGCATCTAATGATAAAAAAAACCTGCAAAAGCTGCACAAAAAAGGAACAGGACACGCTATAAGGGAATTAAAATGTTTTGCTAGAGGAAGGTTCAGATAACCAAGGCCTTCCTCCGCCCAACCCAACAATGTTGCCTATCCCATCCAGGGAATGCTGTAGGCAACCCAACACTCACCAACTTCTCCACCCAGGTTAAATTATGGTTTTATTGACTAAGCCTCCATGAAAACAATCAAAATACTCACTTATCCATTGAATTTATTTATAAATTTAATAATAATTGGTAAAGTTATTGTTTTTTTTTTTTTTTATAAAACTAGCTTTTGTTTCTTTGTCTTACATTATATTGGAATAGATTATTTTACAAATTTTGTGTTTACAATGATAATAGGAAAATATAAAAAAATGTAATTAAAAAAATAATTAATGATATGATATATATACAATACTAATTTCCCATATACCTGAGTTATGAATATATATTTTTTTTTCTTATTTGTATATTTAAGAAGAATTGAGATGTGAATTCCTAAAATTAAAATTAAAGTTCTTATATTTTGCTATATTGTACATACATATTGTATCTACACATATACAAAATTCATACAATACAATTTACAATATAATTCAGTTTTGTATTTTTTATTTAATTTTTTTTTTCTTTTATTTCATTGAATTTATTAAAATTATACAAAATCAATTTTACAAATTCCAATAGAAATTGTTTACATTTATTAATAACTATTTATGTATATATAGTTTAATTTTAATTAAGACTTTAATAAAAAAATAATTACTTACACATTATTTATTTATTTATTTTTTTTTTTTCTTCTTTTAGTTCTTCTTTTTTTCAAATTATTTTAGTATATTTTGAATCTATTTAAAATACTTACATTCTAAATTTAAATGAGTATAACACCTAAAAGCAGCTGCTGAAGCTAATTTTATAATATGTTTCCTATTATTACAACAAGAATAACAATTCTACGGATATTCAAAAGTAAATTAAAATAAACTGGTCGTATAAATTTTTTTTTTCCTTTTTTTTTTTTTTATATAACAGCTTCAATTTCCATTGTTTTCCGCATTTTGTTTCTGTTTTCCCACATATCTTATTATTGTAAGGGATGCATATTATGTACTTGGCAGGCAAATTTTTTTTTTTTTTTTTTAATAAATTCAATGGTAAGTCTATTATTTATAAGCAGGTATATATATTTACACACGTGTACATTTGCACACAAGATTATAAGCAAAATTTTAATATGGATTAACTGTTTATAATAAGAGTAGAAAAAATACGTACATTAATGTGATAATTAACGTAAACTTATACTATTTAATTTTGAGATAAAAAAAATTAGAATTTAAATAAAATTTGTCAAAATAATTTTTTTATTTTTCTATTAATTTTAAATATTGAGTGTTTTAATATAGTTGTTGGTCATTAAGAATTAAACAACAGTTTCTAAATTTATATGCACTTGGCAACTATTTTCTGGTTTTTTTTTTTTTTGTTCTTTGTATTCACCCTTTTATTAATTTCACATGGATTTTTTTTTCTTAATTTCTTTTTGCAAATTAACAAAACACAACTCCGTAGTTTTATAAATTTTACCCGAGTAACTTATATTTTATATTTCATTATTGAACAAAAATGTGTTCTTATCTTTTTTTTTGTTTAAAACATAAAATGTATTTATCATCATAAAAGCAATGAAAAAAAGTCAATGTTCACTTGATAACTTCTATTAAAAATCATAAAATGTATTATAATTTTTCCTTTTATTTTTTATTTTTTATTTTTTTTAATTTTTTTTTTTACAATTAAAATTTTCTATAAAATTTAAAAACTACTCTCTACTTCCAGCTCACAATCACGAATGTCCCCTTAACCATACGACCTTTTTCATATTTTCAAAAATTTTTTTTTTTTTTTTTTTTTATATAGGGTTATAGCCGAAGACGTAACTCTCCAAAAAAAATCAGATCATTCGATTTTGTTTTTGTTTTATACGGAAGACCTAATTATATTCGCAAAGAACAGTACCTAATTACAATGACCATGTATGGAGAAAAAAAATCGAATGATCCATATTACAAAATTTACAACAACAAAGTTATTTATTTTAAAATGAAAAATTTATTTAAAAAATTTATTTAAAGTAATTCAAAAAAAATAATTAGGTACCGTTTAGGCAAGGTAAAAATTATCAGCACATGCTCGCAACGAATTAGAGAGAAAAAAAATTTATACAGGATTATATAATACACAAAAAAATTAACATGTGATTTGAAAAGTAAAAAAAAAAGGTCATACGATTTTTAAATCTTGGAAATATATAATTAGAATGATAACTACATGCGTGGACAAAATTTTGAATGCGATTTTATGCACTTTGAATGGAAATTTATGAGAAAATTATACGATTTTGAGATAATTGAGTGAAGAATAAAATTTTGAGAGTTATATATATAAAAGAATAGGAATTTTACGGAAAATTTAATTGATAGCAATGAACGACATTTAATAGAAGCACCAAATTTATACATTTCGTATGAGACCGTCACAACCTTTGAAGGTATATCTAGCTCGCTTATTTCGAGGTGTTACAAACGGAGGAGTAATTTTATTATACCCGATCCTATCGTACGGGTATAATGAGTGTAATTTGTAATGAAAAAAGCTGTAAACGACCTATTAAAACTAGTGAGAGTTTTGTGCTTTGTGCATTTGGATGTAGCAATGTTGTACATATAAGATGCTCGAAACTAACAACAGCAGACTTGCATTGTTTAAATAAAACAGAAATGTAAAATACTCATGTGATGAATGCTGTGAGCAGGGAATACGGTCGATAAATATTAATTTGAGTGAGATAAAAGAAAGTTTAAAGAATATTATCCAAGTAACCTTAAAGAATTATTGAAAGAAATAAGTGAGAATAATATATCAAAAGTAAATGAATTAATGAAAAATAATATTGAAAATTTCGAAAAAAATATTAAGGGTTTAAAACATAATATGTTGAATGAAATAAAAAAAATTATGAAATGAAAAATAAAAAATAAATGTATTATGCAGATCAACTAAGAATGCCACTAATTATCAAACCAAAAGAAGATCAAGATAGTGAAAAAACGATTAGTGAAATTAAAAATATAATTAATCCTTCCGCATTATCTGTAAAAATAAATAATATTCAAAAAATAAAAAAAAATGTTGCGGAGTCAATTAATTGTGTGAACAAACCATCAGCTGATAAAATGAAACTGGAAATTGAAAAGAGCTTAGGGGAAAAGTATGAAGTAAAAGCTACAAATATGAATAATCCTAAAATTGTAGTAGTTGGTATAAGTGAAAAATTAAGTGCAGATGAAATCGAAAACGCTATTAGAGCACAAAATAATTATGAAATGAAAATAATTGAATGTCATAAAGTGTATCAGTCTAAAAAAAGTGATAATTTTAATGCGATAATAGAGGTAGATGGAAATGTGTTTAAAAATTTTTTGGATGAAGGTAGAATCAATATTGAATGGAATAGGTGTAAAATGTACGAATTAGTAAGTGTATTCAGATGTCACAAGTGCTATGGATACAATCACGCAGCAGATAAGTGTACTATAGGAGAATGCTGCTATAAATGTGGAAAAATAGCCAAGAAATTGAACAAATAGCCAAGAAATTGGACAAATAGCCAAGGATTGTGAAAAAAAATGCTATAGGTTGTTTAAATTGTTATAGAGCCAAGGATAAACTTAATTTAGCAAACGTAAAAGTGGAGCATGATACAAAAAGTAAAGATTGCCCTATTTACCACACAAAATTAAATATACAAAAAAAGAGAATTATATATTAACAATTATATAAAATTCAATGTACAAAGTGTTATTAATAACTTTGACGAATTGGAGGAAAATGTTGTCAAAAACAATTTTGACTTTGTAATGTTAAGTGAAATTCATTTATCGGATGAAGATTGTGATAATTTAATTAACATCGATAATTATAATGTAGTGGCAGTAAATTCGGTTTCCAGGCATACAGAGAGTGTACTGATTTATATTAAAAAATAGTGGTCATATGAAGTTATAAAAAGTGCGGCTAATAATGTAAAAATTTGGTGGCTTGTAGTCAAAGTATACAAAATGCGAATAATACATTATATTTGGCTGTTCTTTATAGATCTTCTGCATTTAGAAGCACAAATTATGATTTTCATAGTATTTTCAATTCATACATAGAAGAGCTATCCGCTTTTAAAAACAAGGTTATAATAGCAGATGACTTTAATATTAATTGGCTACAAACAGAAATAGATTAGCAGAAACAATATGTGATAATAGCTTCAATCAAATAGTCAGGGAATTCACTAGGGTAACAGAAAATTCAAGAACGCTAATTGATTATGTTATAGTAAACGATCAATACAGTCAGTTTAGTCGAAACAGCAGAAAAAAAATATTTAAAATATGATAAAAATAAATTTAGAAATAAAATAATTGGTAGTGACAACAATGACAACATATTTTCTTGATTGCAATAGTAAAACTGAATTAAGCAATAGTAAAACTGAACAATTACTGAATTGCTTTAAGAATATTGTAAATAACTTTATTGTTACAAAAAGATTAAAATACAAGCATCAAGAATTTTATTCTGATGAATTAGAATTACTTAAAAACGAAAAATTAAGGCAATATAAAATTTCGGTAATTATCAATAGCCATGAAGAATGGAATAAATATAAAATAACAAGAAATAGATATAAGAATAAATTAAAAAACGCTAAATGAAAGTTAATATCGACTAAAATTAATAATGCTGTTGATCAAAAGTCAATTTGGAGAACAATAAAAAGACTAGTTCTAAAGAAACCAAAAAATGAAATAAAAGAAGTTGAATTTCATAATAAAAATTGTAAAATTAATTCAGAAATAATTTTAATAGATATTTTGTTGAAAGTGTTGAAGAAGTTAATAAATCGATACCGGTTACACAATATGAAAATATAATTGAAAATATAAGTACTCAATTCAGATTTAAGCTGTTAACATTAGAAACTTAAAATTATTAATAAAGTCGATCAATAAAAAAAATTATAGCAATTTTTGTAATGTTAAAATGATAAACGATTCTTACGATTTAATTGGTCAGAATGTTCTATCAGTGGTAAACGCATCATTAAGAACGGGAGTTTTTCTTGAATGTTTGACGGAATCTATGATTGTTCCTATTGAAAAAGTAAAAACCACCACCAGGTTTTTTTGGACCTAAAACGAGCATTTGAGACTCTAGATCGTGACATTTTATTAAATAAACTAAGCAGATATGGCATTAATCAAAATGAAATAAGATGGTTTGAATCATATTTAAAAGGAAGAAGACAGAGAACAAAAGTAAATGAAGCGGTTTCAGATCAAGTAAATGTTGAACTTGGAGTCCCACAAGGTACGGTACTTGGTGTTCTGTTATTTTTAATATATATTAATGATATAGATAAAGTTGTAAATTTTGGTAATATTGCATTATTTGCCGATGATGCTTTGCTTTATGTAGTAGGAAATTCAATTGACGAATGTAGTTTAAAAATTAACCAGGACTTAGAAAAATTGAATAAATGGTTTATTAATAACAAATTAAAGCTTAATTTTGAAAAGACTAAATGTACGATAATAAATAGTAATATAAGTAAAGAAATTATAATTGAGAACAAAATAGTAGATAGAGTAAATAAAATTAAATACATAGGCGTGGTTATTGATGATAAATTAAATTTTAAAGCGCATATGAAATATATATGTAAAAAAATTAATAAAAACTTAGGTTTTTTCTATAAAATTAAAAATAATTTAACGGTATTAAGTGCAATTAAACTGTATAATGTAATAGTAAGAACGCATTTTGAATATTGTTCCTCAATTCTTTTTATGTTTAACTTAGAGATGCTTAGTAGGCTACAAAAATTGCAAAATCGAGGAATGAGAATTATATTAAAGCTGGGCAGGTATTCGTCTAAATCGTTTATGTTAGATTGTTTAAAATGGATGAGCGTGTCACAAAAAATTAAATTTAATGTTTTGTTAATAATACTTATTTAAAATAAAAAATAAACTAATGCTAGTATATTTAACCAACAGATTAGTTTATGTTCTGTTATGTTCAATGAATTACCAAATAATTTAAAAAATGATAAAAATTTGTTGGTCTTTAAAAAAAATTTTGAATAAGTATGTTCAAGATAATATTAATTAAAAAAATAAACGTTAAATATTAAAAAAAAAACAAATCAGTTGATAAAAAATAATGTAATAAATTGTATATAATAGTAAGAATTTACTAAATAAATAAATAAAATAAAATAAATTATTCGTCTGTGTTATTGGACGAGCATAAATGTCATATTTTGTTCTTGTGTGAAAACGTACAAAGATTTTCTAAAGTTAAACAAATTACTTCAATTTATGGCCCACACTATGATGTTTGTCCCTGGGCTTATAATAGTTCTACTTCTGGACCAGACACTTGTCAGTGCCACTCTATAAAAAAATACAAGATGGAATCACAACATTTAGTAAAGTGGTGTAAACAAAATGTCAAAAGAACAAATAGTTTCAGGCATTCATAGACCAGCTAGACGAAGATTTTCTAACCAAAAATGTATTTAAAAAAATTTAAGCGACTCATGGCAAATCGATTTAGTAGAAATTATTCCATATGCAAAATTTAATCATAGGCATAAGTATTTATTAACAGTAATAGATACATATTTTAAATATGCATACGCACAACCAGTTACAACCAAAAGCGCAAAAATGTTTTATTAGCAATGAAACAGCTTTTTAAGCCAGCCAGTAACGCTACCAAAAAATATTCAATCTGATCAAGGAAAAGAATTTTTTAACAAAAAATTTCAAGATCTTTAAAAAAAAAAATTAATTACTATCACACATTTCCTGAGTTAAAAGCTTCTATAGTGGAACGTTTAAACCGCACTTTAAAAAACAAAATCAAACGATTAATCAAGGCAATCTTTTCAAAAGGTTATCAACTTAACTCGGCAACAGAAATATTTACAATTAAAAAAATAAAACGAATCCAATTATTAACAACTTACTTGATTATAGAAAAACACCGATTTCAGGTTCGTTTTACGAACATGAATTTACTCGAGCTAAAAATCCTGATACTTATCTGGTTGAAAAAATATTGAAAATAAAAGAAAATCAGGTTTTTGTTAAATCGTTAGGTTTTGATAAAAATCACACTTCTTGTATAAATAAAATGATATTATATAAAACTTATTTTAATAACACTCATAGTAATATTATAATATAATTTAGAAAATTAGAGAAAAATTCGCAGTTAAAAATTTATTTTGTACTTTTTAGTTTAAAAAAAGCTGTTTTTTAAAATTTTTTTTTATTATTTTATCCTTTTTAGTCACGAAGAATAAGTACCTATTAAATTGAATTTTTTTTTAACTTCTAATAATAGCTAAATTAAGAAAAATTAATAAAAACAAAACATTTTAATTTATAAATCATAATAAGGTATTTATTATTAGTAACTAATTTTAAAGTTAACTACAATTCATAACTAATCTGCTATACTAAATTAAAATTTGATTTAAGGAACTGTCATTGTAATTTTTTATATGAACATAACGTATATAGATTGATTGGGAGAACATAATGAAGATTGAATTAGTTTATTCTTGCTTCCTTCTACTTCTATTTCTTAGATGTTCCATTTCCTTGAGCACATCTTCGTTACAAGGTTTATTTCCAGTTAGCTTACTACAATCTAGTTCATCTATTAAAAGTCCATCTAATCACCGAACTCTACTTAAAGCCACATAAGCTTGACCATCAGCAAATAACTTTTCACCTAAATCCAGCCCACTTGCTAGTAGCCCATCAATCACCACTAATAGTCAACCTGTCATCATCCAACCTACTTTAGCCGAGAATGTTAAAGCCGTTAACTTTGCGTTATACTTTTCAAAATTTCCAGCCTCTACAACAGTAAGTAGCTTAAGAAATAATTTAAAAAATAAATTTAACTGCAATAGTGTTAGCGTAGTTAATATTACACCAAGAAATTTAAAATACAAACCTAAGTACAAATCATTTAAAGTTATGGTACCTCAGTCCAAGGTTAATGATATACTTTCTCACATACATTGGAAAAAGAATACTATAATACAACTTTTTAAAGACTTTAATACTCAAAAAGCACACATTAACACTGTAGACAATAAATCAGATACTAACTTAAAAAATCACTCTAACCGTTAAATAAAAAAGTATATTACAAAACACAAACTGATACACAAATGAAAGATAAGCAAAAATATAAGAATTTTGTAAAAGGTGAAACGCTCAATTCGGGAAAAAACCGGTTCAAAAAAAATAGTAATAATAATAGTATTAATAATAATAATTATAGTAACAATAATATTAATAATAATGATAATATTAATAATAATATTAATAACAATGATAATGTTAATAATAACTAGAATGATAATATTAATAATAATAGTAATAATAATGATAATAGTAATAATAATGATAATAATAATAATAATAATATTAATAATAATAATAATAATAACAATAATAATGATAGTAATAATATAAATAATAATAATAATAATAATATTAATAATAATGATAATGATAATAATAATAATAATAATAATAATAATAATAATAATAATAATAATAATAATAATAATAATAATAATAATAATAATAATAATAATAATAATAATAATAATAATAATAATAATAATAACAATAATAATAATAATAATAATAATAATAATAATAATAATAATAATAACAATAATAATGATAATAACAATAATAATGATAATAATAATAATAATATAAATAATAATAATAATATAAATAATAATAATAATAATAATAATAATAATAATAATAATAATAATAATAATAATAATAATAATAATAATAATAATAATAATAATAATAATAATAATAATAATAATAATAATAATAATAATAATAATAATAATAATAATAATAATAATAATAATAATAATAATAATAATAATAATAATAATAATAATAATAATAATAATAATAATAATAATAATAATAATAATAATAATAATAATAATAATAATAATAATAATAATAATAATAATAATAATAATAATAATAATAATAATAATAATAATAATAATAATAATAATAATAATAATAATAATAATAATAATAATAATAATAATAATAATAATAATAATAATAATATTAATAATAATGATAATAATAATAATAATATAAATAATAGAATAAAAAACATATTACATTAAACCCGGCATTACCACCAATTGTTAGAATGACGCAACAATCTCTAACCGAGAACTGCACTTATGCACTTTCTAGATTTAGAGATGAGAAAATTCTAAATTATGTAAGATTATTCCTTGCATATTTACATGATGATTCTTACAATTGTGTCATTGAGGGTAAAACGAGAACTAGTTTACTTGTGCTGATACACAATGAAGGTTTACCATCAAACTATAAAGAGTTGTATAGTCTTTATTTCAAGTATCATAAAAATATTGGTTTTACCCAGAAACAAATTGAGGAAGATCTTAGAGCTTTCCGTAGTTACTGCAATAGTAACTACTACAACCACCTGTACCAATCTCGTGCGAACTACAATAAGTTTTTTCGGCCCAGCTCCAAGTAATAATTCAGCTTTAAATCTCAATACCATTTCTTATACAAATTCAAATCTAATAGCACTATCTAACTTTAATACAAATAATAATAATAATATAAATAATAATAATAGCGTTAATTGTTCTAATAATATTATAGTTTATTATCACAATTGCAGTGGTATGAGAGGTAAGCTAAAAAAATTATTTATAGATGCTAAGTCATGTGATTTCAGTGTGTTAGCTATTACTGAAACATGGCTGAATGATTCGTTTTTAAACGAAGAAATATTAGACAGCACTTGGGCTATATATAGAAAAGATCGAGACTACCGGACTACAAATTGTTCCCGAGGAGGTGGTGTTCTACTTGCAGTCAAAAATAACTTATCTAGTATAGGTTTAACCACTAGGACTTGTAATTCTTTCGACCACCAATTTATTTAAGTAAACTTAGGTAAATACTTCTTTTACCTTGGAATAGTTTACTTCCCTCCGAATTCTGACAATTCCTCATATAATGAATTTTATGATATATTATATCACAATATATTATCAAATATGAATGAAAAATAGAATCATTTTTACTTTTGGGGATTTTAATCGTCCTTCTCTTTCTTTTATTGTCGACGACTCTGATAATTTGTTACTACCAATTAACTTTCAGGACGAAATAGATTTCGACCTTATTAGTACATTCTATGGTAATGATTTACAACAAATTATCAGTTTTCCTAATAAAAATAACAAGTGGTTCGATCTTGCATTTTCAAATGCATATGACAGCGTAGTGGTAAACTTCGCTGATGACGCAGTAAACCTTTTTACTAACATCTCTCATCATAACGCAGTCATCTTCGAAATCGCCACGTCTATACCACTTTACACTAAATCGTACAATAATAATTTTGTATATGATTTTTTTAACGCTGATTATGATAGCATTAACAATGCTTTATCAGTCATCAATTGGGAAGAGCTGTTAGCACAACAGGACATTGATTCATTAATCTCTATATTTTATATGAGAATTTTTGACATAATAAACTCCTTTGTGCCAAAAATTCGTAAAAAAAAACAAGACAACTGAACCTTGGCTCGATAGAGAACTTAGGACATTGCGTAACCAACGCAACAAATTGTACAAAAAAATCAAATTTTCAAAGGAGTCTAATATCAATTTGTTGAATATGCACAAGGATCTTGCATTTGAATTCAAACAAAAATCTAACTTAGCATACGATAACTATGTCACCGATATCGGCAACAAATTAATTTCAGATCCAAAAAAATTTTTTGGCTTTATAAATATTAAGCGTAAAAGTTACGGCTACCCAAACTCAATGTCGAAAGATAACACTTCCTCGTCTTGTCCTAAGGTAATTTGTAATTTCTTTGCTGATTGTTTTCAAAAAGTTTATCGTCCACAGGAATCTTCTATAAATTTCGATCTTTCAAATCAAACAAATAACTCAAATTCAATTATTACGGATCTATATCTTACTGAAAATGAAATATTTGAAGCAATCATTAACATCGATACTAAAAAAGGTGTAGGACCTGACTTAATCCCGCCGACTTTTTTATACAATTTTATACAATCGTCTTATTTAATTCCCATCCACAAAAAGGGCGACAAAGCACACATCGAAAACTACCGTGGTATAGCTATTTTATCGACTATTCCTAAGTTGTTCGAGAAAATGGTCGTAAACAAAATTACACCCATCATAAACACAAAATTAAATGAACAGCAGCATGGTTTCAGAAAAGGTCGTTCTACCTCAACAAACCTTTTGGTTTATACATCTGAAATCCTTAATGAAATGGAAAATGGGCACCAAGTTGATGCTATTTACACAGATTTTAGTAAAGCATTTGATCGTGTCGATCATACTATTTTGCTTAAAAAATTTGTTGCAATAGGTATTTCGGGTACATTTCTTACATGGCTGTACTCTTACTTAACAAATAGAACTCAAAATATAAAATTCCAAGGTTTTTTATCAAACACAGTGACCGTTACTTCAGGAGTACCTCAAGGTAGCCATTTAGGTCCACTCCTATTTAATATATTAATTTCAGACCTTTCGGCCAAACTAGTGGGTGTATCACATATTGCATTTGCCGACGATCTTAAAATTTACCACGTTATCAAAAATATTTATGATGTTGCATTACTTCAGTCAAACCTACATTCTTTACAAGAATGGTGCTTTTCCAATAAGTTAGATCTGAACATTCAAAAATGCAAGGCTATTAGTTTTACACGGAAAAGATCTACTATTTTATTCGATTATTCTATTGATATTGTAACTCTAGAAAGGGTAAGCAGCATGACCGATCTAGGGATTCTCTTGGATGATAAGCTTAACTTCCATCTTCACTATGAGCATATGATTTCCAAGGCAAATAAAATGTTAGGACTCATTAAAACAAGAGCTAAAGAATTCAGTAACATAGCGGTGACAAAATCTCTCTACTGTTCTTTAGTACGATCTATTCTAGAATACGGCAACATTGTTTGGAATCCTGCATTTCAAATACATTCCGATAGAATCGAATCTGTTCAAAAACAATTCCTATTATTTGCTTTGAGAAATCAATATAACCCTATTGACTATTCAATGCTACCTAATTATAATGTAAGATTAAATTCATTGAACATGTTAACTTTATCTTCACGCAGGCAGATATTTTGATCCTGTTTTGCTTTTGACGTTTTAAATAAAAATATTGACGTTCAGTTTTTGATAGATAGTTTTAAATTAAACAATGAAGTTAGAGTTACACGAAACACTAAGTATTTAATTGAAAATACTCATAGAACTGAATATGGAAGAAATGAACCAATTAACAGAAGTTGCATTACATTCAACAAACACAGTAATCTCTTTTCAACACAAATATCAAGGAACACTTTCAAACAAAAATTAATACAAAAATTTGTACTAACCTTACACAATAACTTTAACTTTCATAATATTAGATTACACTTCATATTGTACAAATTATTTTATTTTTATCTAACTGAGTTATATTAATTCAAATCTAACTGTGTTTTTGCTTTGTAAGCAATTTGTAATTTACCATATAAGTCAATGTAATAATTTTTTTTTATTTGCATTTATCGTGTTTTATTTTGTACTTGTTATTATTAAGTTTTAGCCGTAAGATTTGTTATGTAAAAACCTTGTTTTGGTTATAATAATAAATAAATAAATAAATTTACTACTGAATGATCAACAGTGCATCCTTGCATTTTATGTACAGTGGACGTCCAATATAAAACTAATGAAAGCATTCTTCTTTCCGCGGTTCCATAACTATATTTTGCGGGAAACTGAACTGATTAAGGTTGAATTACATGAACTACATTGTTTTCAAACTCAGCTTTCACTGATGGAATGTCTGTTACAGACATTTGAGCTCTTCGAAAATGTGGCCAAATCATTTCAGTTATAAATCCTTTAGAGCCGTTTACAAATCCTTTAGAAAGATCTAGATTTGATCGCATCAATAATTTAGAAGCAATACAGATTTCAAGTTCTTTTGGAAGACCTCCAGTTTTATTAATATCTTTTGGAATTATGGAGTCAATCGTTAAATTATATCGTTGCGCGTTTCATCCACTAAATGATCTTGAGCTTTTATTTTGATAATTTCCACTAAATATTTGCAATACATTTTCATTATGATTATGAACTAGCGCATTTGTTGAGAAAATTCTAAGTGCCTTACCAATTCCAAATTCACCAGTAAAATTTGTTGAAACTTTTGATAATAATATTACCATATGATGTGATTTCAAGTTTCCAATACGTAAAGCATTTAATAGATCTATAAATCTATTGTCTCCTCGCATATTTTCGTAATCAATACACAATAATCGAAATAATCTCCATAAATGAGTTCCACGACGTAAATATATATGCTATATAATTGGTGGTAATTGGAATAAATCTCCATAAAATTTAATATTATTGCCACCAAAAGGAACATCAGGATTATTTTCAAGTTGTCTAAGCCTAGAGTCTATTTTATACAAATTTTGATATGACACCATAGATATTGCGTCTACAAATAAGAATTCGATTTCCTTCCAATGATTACACATTACTTGTAGAACATTTCCAGATAAAAGTGACATAACTGTAGAAACTTCCATCCATCTTTTTCAACAGGTACATTGAAGGCTATATGGAGAGTTCTCTATCAGACGAGCTGCAATACTAGTTAATGAGCACACTTTTACTGCTATTATTTAGTTAATTTGATACCTATGTTTTACCTATACCTCCGCCACCTGTTACGAATAATCGTAATGTGATATATATGTGTTTGATCAAAAATTGTTTGGGTTACTTCGTTACAAATGGATCGTTGTTCTCCATTCATATGACCATACCAATTTTTGAATTCTTCATCATTTATTTGATGGTTTATAGATTCTATCTGTTCTTCATATTCAGCTTCAACTGGTTCGGGTTTTTCTAGAATTTCAAAGGCATGACCCTGTCGGAAAGCATTTTCTAGCTGTTTTTCGCACATAGTATAGAATTCTATTTCTTCTTTGAAAACACTTCTTTGACGAAATTGTATCCATCCAAAAATTCATTTTCATCTCTAAATGAAACATACTGTAAAAGTAAACTACAGTAGTACTTTTCTTCGTCTTCTGCAACTTTGAAAAATGGAACTCGAACAACCGCTGGTTTATTTCTTAAAGACATTTTCAAAACATCAGTCAAAGCCAATAGTTTCCTTGATATCTGTCTTGATTTTTCATATGTCTCTTCATCGAAATTTTCATCATTTTCTCCTTGTCTTTGTCTATAATAAGGCTTAAAATGACTTTCATTTACTGAAACACATTTCATTCATTCATTCATATACTGAAACTTGTCGGTCTCTCAAAATTCTCATACAAATTTTGAACATTTTTCTGTAAACATCACAAGTTTCTTTTAGAATTTGTCGTATAGCTTCTGCAATTTCAACATTAAGATTAGTCGGTTCATTTTTTGACATATATTTCGCAATATAAAATGCTATTGATTCATTAGTTCCACAGCGTTGCATATCTATGTTTCTTTTCCATAATTTGAGCAATTTTGGATTGTAATTATTAACCCATTTATCTTGATTTTTCCGTTTTAGTAAACAAATGCGCCCACCACTTCGAATAAATTCGTCGGAAGAATGTGAAACAATTTTAATTTGTTCGCACTCTTGACAAGGAAAGGCAAATCTACAATTGGGATTATTATTTTTCTAACATATATTTGTATGATGATGTATTGGACATTTTTTTACTAAGCCATATAATTCAGAATCTTCATCTGGCATTTCAGATGTAATTACTTGGTCAAGCTAATTTATTCCTTCTTCAGTTTCAAGTGATGGATGATTTTCAATCCAAAGGACCATATGTAAACGTGAAATGCCACGATGTTGAAAATCTGTTCCAAAAGTCTATTACTTTTCCTCCCTATTTGTTATGGTTGCTTTTAACAAATTTCATAAGCGCGCTTACACGAATCATAAAATATCGGCTAAGAATCACAGGATATTTTTCAACTAACTTTTGAACTTCTTTTATACTAAGTGTATTTGGATCTGTGTCAAGCCGTTCATTGCCAATTAGAAAAGCTTTTCGCATATCCGGCCAATTTAAGTCATTGCAGCTGATTGTAACAAAATATGTAGGCGGCCCAAGACATCTTATTTGAGCAATCAATTTATTTAGAGGTTGATGCCAATATGCTGCAGTTCCTCTTAAAGTTTTTATGTGCAAATATACATCTTCAACCATTCCCTATAATTGTTTTGCCACAAGCTCCAATTATTAGATTTTATGCCATAATATTCAAACATCGATAAGGCATAAAACAAGTAATCGTTTCTCTGAAATGGTAAGTCGCGTCCTTGAATTCTATATTGGTAATAATCTAAAGGAGTTATTTTTATTGATCTTTCTTGTTTCAAACCATTTTTGCCATAAGGGAATATATAATACCAAGCAAATTCTTCTGCTTTTAATTCATGTTGATCATTTACAATATTTTCACTTGTCTTTCTTTTAATTTGGTTTATATTTTCAAAATTTATTTGTTCTTCCAGTTCTGGTTGCACACAATCACTGAAAGCCATTACTGATGTATATACAGGAATGGATGAAATGTCTTGTTCTGTTTCAGGATTTATAGTACCGGTTTCTGATGCGATGTTTTATGCGGGTTCTTGTATATTTTCCTCGATACTTTTCGGTATAACTGTAATATAATCAAGAGTGTAAAATGGTCCAGCTTTTTTGACAGGCCCAGCGGCTTTTTTGCAAATGCATGTAAGTTTTTCAATAGTTTCACATTCTATTACGCAAACTTTTCCATGTGCAGAAGCGGCGTATTTAATTAAAAATTTTCTGTTAAACATAGTAAAATCACTTTTAATTACATCGAAATTACGAACACACAGAAAATTGTTAGCGGCTATCGTGTGAGCATTTGGCAAATTTCTTGAATTTAGAATTAGTAGTATGTATATGCCGTTTCAGCGCCAGGAGGAGCTGTTATTCAACAGTTCTCCTAAATGTATGCAATAAAATTGTGATAAGTAAAAAGTTTTATGCTTTAGAATATCAGTTATGTTTAAATTTCAAATTAAAACAGTAATAAGCTTAAGATATTGTGCTTACTGTTCTTAATTAAATATGAAAAATGTTTAAAGTTTGGTTTGGTTTAAATACAAAGTTAAGCTTGATTTAATATTTGCATAAAAATTGAAAAAAAAGTTTTATAAATTAAAAAAAAAAAAATAAGTTTAAGCTATTGAGCTGAATATTCCTAATTAGATATGAAAAGTTTTTTAAGTTTGGTTTATTCTTAATATTATTAAAGTTTAAGTTTGTTTTAATATTTACGTGAAAATTTGAAAAAAATTTTAAAAAATATAACCATAATAAGCTTAAGCTATTGTGCTGAAATTCCAAAATTAGTTATAAAAAGTTTTTAAAGTTTGGTTTATATTCAAAGTTATTATTATCATATAGTTTAAGCTTGATTTAATATTAACTTACCAAAAAAATTTAAATATAAAACTTTTTATATTTAAAACAATAATAAGCTTAAGAAGTTAAACTGTAGTGCTGAGTATTAAAAAGATAATATGAAAAGTTTTTAAAGTTGGGTTTAAATACAAAATTATTATTAGGAAAGTTTAATCTTGGTTTAAAATTTACTTGAAATTATTAAAGAAAAGTTTTTTAAATTAATAATAAGCGTAAGCTATATAGTGCTATTGAAAAGTTTTCAAAGTTAATATTATTAAAGTTTAGATTTGAAAAATTAAAAGTTTTTTATGTTTTAAAATTTTAACAAAATTATTATTAAAGTTTAAATTTGATTTACTTGAAAATTAAAAAAAAAATTTTAAAAACTTGATTTGAATACATAATAATTCTTCAAATGAAATGTTTTGTAATGTTTTTACTTCAATAAAAGCTTGATTCAAATAGTTGAAATTATATTGTTAATAATATAACCTATGAAAAAACGTGATCGAGTTCAAGTTCATAATAAAAAACTAGTTTTATAAAGTTGTTTTTATTAATAAATAACAGCATTGCATTTTGTCTTTTGTTTTTTGTTTTTAATTAAATAATATCTTGTTTATTTATCCACGAATCATGTTTTTTATCAAAGCCAAGCCACCTAACCAAAACTTGATTTCCTTTTTTTTTATTATTTTTTCTACAAGATAAACATTAGGAAATTTAACAGATGTAAGTTCAGGTTCATAAAAACTGCCTTTTATTGGTTTTTGTGTGTAATCAAGTAAATTGTATTTATTGTATCAGTTCTTTTAATTTTCGCTATTGTATAAATTTCTGTTGACCAATTGGGTTGATAACCTTTTGTAAATATACCTTTAAATTTACTAATACGAACAAAATCTCCAACTTTATATTTTCCTTTACGAAATACTTTTATTTTATTGTAGACTGTTTTTAATAACAATTTCTCATTTTTCTTTGTAACCTTTTTAGGTGGAAGTTTAATTGTGTGATGATATGTTGAATTATATTTTTCTATTAGTGGTGGTAGAATAGATAACCATTTATATGTGCCTTGTAAACTAAATTTTTTCCACATTGTATTTTTTAGGGTGCGATTGAAACGTTCTACAATTGAAGCTTTTAGCTCTGAATATGTATGATAATGGTTAATTTTATTTTTCCTCATCAGATTTTGAAATTTTTTGTTAAAAAATTCCGTACCTTGATCAGATTGTAAATTTTTTGGTTTTTGACCAGCAAGCTTAAAAATATTTTTCATTGCGATTAAAACATTATCAGCGCTCTTATTTTTAACTGGTTCGGAATACGCAAATTTTGAAAATGTATCTATGACTGTTAATAAATATTTATATCCCTTATTAAATTTGGCATATGGAATCATTTCAACCAAATCAATTTGCCAAGTATCATTTAAACCCTTTTGAATAAATTTTCTTCTAGCTCCTCTATGAATTTCTGACACAACTTGTAACCTCGACATTATTCTTGTACCATTCAATTAAATTTTTCAAAGTGATTTTATATTTTTCTATTGTATGACATTCACATGTATCTGGTCCAGAAGTAGAATTATCATATGCCCACGGACAAAGGGCAAAATGAGTATCATAAATTGAAGTGTATTTATTGACTTCAGAAAAATTTTTGATTTGTTTATATAAATGTAATATTAGTTTCTTATGATCATCTGATAAGACGGAGGAATAAATATTTAAGAACTCCTCTACTTCCATAATTCAAAATGACTGTACTAAGAATATGTTCGCTGCTTTTATATTATCTCTAAATTGTATTTTAAATTCAGTTTCTTGTCAGACACAGACCAAAAATGATTAATTTTTTTCATCCATTTACAATGATGATAGCGGGACCATCTGGATGTGGAAAAACAACATTTGTGAGCAATTTAATTGAAAATATTGATAGATTGATTTATCCGAAAATTGAAACAATAAAATGGTGTAACCCAGAAATTTCTGCTATTCCAAAAAATCTAGCTTTTCTTTATATAGACTCTTATACCAGTATCCCAAAAGAATTTAGTGGTAATGAAAATAAAACTACTTTAATTGTTCTAGATGACTTAATGTTAGATTCTGCAAATAAACAGGTATGTGAGCTATTTACTAAAGGTTCACACCATCGTAATTTATCTATTATATTGTTAACGCAAAACGTTTTACATCAGGGAACATTTTCAAGAGATATTTCATTAAATTGTAAATATTTAGTGCTTTTCAAAAACCCTCGAGACAAATCACAGATTTTTCCTCTTGCTAGACAACTATATCCGGAAAATATAAAAGATTTCTTGAGAGTATATAATGAGTCAACTTCAAAGCCTCATGGTTATATCGTGTTGGATTTAACACAAGACATTAACGATTTATTTCGTATTAGAACTAATATTTTTTCCAAAGAATATTGTATATGTTTCTGTGATACGGGTGATTTGAATAACAGCAGCTGTGAAAAGTATGAAACTATTGAAGAAAAACCAACATATATTACGTGTACTAGGAAAGTGCAACAACCAGAAATTTCGTAAAAATATTCTTAAATATTGTGATGACGATATTATAAAAACTATTGCTGAAATTGCAATCAATATATTAAATGGTAATAATAAAATATCACCAGCACAAAAAGCAAAATTAAAAAAACATAAAAAACAATTAAGATTTCTAGCCTGTTCTAAGAAAAGTATAAAAGCCAAAAGAAAAATATTAGTTCAACATGGTGGGTTTTTACCAACTAAAACCATTGCAAAAATGGTACTTATATCGTCAAAATCTCCTCAAATATGGAATTAACAAAAGACACGCAAAAAAATTACCAGAAAAGGCTAATAATCTTACATTTGATACAGGCACTCAAACAAAATTCTTTTCTAAACGAAATTCATATACAGAAACTGAATTTCCTAAATACAAATCAATATCAACACAAACCAATTTTGTATCTTTAGTTACTGATGATGTATTTGAATATGATCCAAAAAAAGAGCATTCAGATATGGATATTGATTTAACACATTAAGACTTAGATGAAAATTCATTTAAAAAATTAGCTCAAACTGAAATGCTGAAAGACGAAAAACTAATACAAAGACCATCTCTGATTATCGAATGTTTGAAACACCAAGTGGTGATGTAATTACCGTTGCTGTACCATCTCCTGAAAAAAAGAAGACACTAAGATCAGCCGGTAGTTCAATTTCCTCAACTATACTTTCACAGTTTCCTGAAACAAAAAAACGAAAACTAAAACCTTTACTAAGAAGTCCAAAACTAAGAACTTCATCAGCACCAGAATGGACAACATATAAATAGTGCAACATTTTATGTTTTAGAAGAAGTTAACAAAGATGGATAGTCAAGATGATTTCTACGTAACATTGTTTAGTAATGATAATTTAAAACTGTTTCCAGACAACACTTTAGCTTCATTCGAAAATAAACTGCCTATTCACTTTGATTTAAGAAACGGAAACTGGAAAGTAGGTCTTTCAGAAATTTATCTGAATGATTTCCTACAAACGGAAAAATTTAACAAAGAGAATTGTGCTCTTATTAATATCGGGGAGTATAATGTTTATGTAAGAAACATTGAAAAACCTCTTGAAAAAATCAAAGTAACCAAATCTATAGGTTACACATATTATTCATATGACGATTCGGAATTACATTTGGATGATTGGAAGTTTAATTTTTTGCCAACACTTATTAAAAATACAACTCCTAATCCAGGATTTACTCGAAACCAGGTTTTTACAGAATTTTTTAATGAAATTTTGACATATATCTCTAATGCAAAAAATTATGATAATGTAGTATTTAAAAAAATGTCAGAATCTAATCGAAAGGATTTAATTCGTATATCGCAAACTTTTGATGAAGATAGTTTCTATATAAAAGTTAATCATAGCTATAACGTAAAAACATTATTAACTAAACTATTTCAACAGAAAAAAAATATAAAAAGTTTCAAAACAAAATTGCCTGAACTATTCAAAATAGCTGTTGCTAATAATAAAGACGAATTGAATGGAATGGTGATGTTTTATTCAGATATAGTTCAGTCATCTGTTTTTGGAAGTAGCAAAGTGCGTGCATTAAGAGCTATCAATATAGAAAATTGCAGAATACCTACAAATATTGAATTTGAAAATGTCCATTACATACCTACAGAAAAAAATTGTTTTGAAACTATAGCGATTAAAATTTGCAACCAATACGGTGATGGAATAAATTTTGTTTCCAGTTACTATCCAACAAAAATTGTATTACACTTTATAAAGCATTGATTGCCCGAAGACAATATAAATACTACTACTCAAATATGATATCCTATCAAACATGGAAAGAGCTTACGTGAGATATTATTCCTCTCAAGTAGGTGGAAGAATCAACGATATTGGGCCTTTATTACAATTTTATCCAGCTATACAAAAAGGTCGTGGTTTTGGAAATATATTCGGAAGTTTAATTCGTTACTTAAAGCCCGTTTTTACATCAGGTTGGGACTTAATTAAAAAAAAGGCTGTCAACACAGGTAAAAATATTTTTAATGATATATCATCTGGTGCAAACATAAAAGAAGCTGTAATTGATCAAAGTAAAGGTGGCATGAAAAATCTACGAAAATCCGTAGTTAATCAACTGCATTCAATGTATGGTGGAAGACGAAAAGCCATAAAAAGACGAAGCGGTATAAAAAGACGAGCAGTTTCTAAAAAGACACATTTAAAGTCGAAGCGACGAAAAAAGCAAATTAAGATCTCTGATATATTAAATTAAATATGGAATGCATGAAATCCGAACTTGATCTTTTTGCATCATTACCAGTACAAACAAGTATATTGCATTCAGAAGAGGTAGCATACAATCCTTTAGCTTCTTTAGAGGCATCACCGTCAACTATTGAATTTGTTTCGCTGGGAAATGGAGATACATATCGAGATTTATCGTCAACCTACATCAAATTTAAAGTTCAAATATTAAAAAAATATGGATCAGCTTGGAGTGCAAATGATAAAGTAGGAACCGGAACTGATGTAAGAGAAGCCCCGCAGCCCAGTATTGTAAATAATTTATTACACTCTTTAATTAAATAATGTAATGTAACTCTAAATGGAAAAAACATCACTCCTTCAGACTCCTTATACCATTATAAAGCATACTTAACTACTTTACTAAATTATGGTACAGATTCCAGTCAAACACATTTGGAAGCATCTGGTTGGGAATTGGATAAACCAAATGTAAATGATTTTAGCAATTCTGGTTCTAAATCAAAACAAAAATTGTACAATAATTCTACAATAGTGGAATTAATGGGAAAATTGCATGTAGATTTCTTTAACACTTCCAAATTACTTTTAAATAACGTTGACATTCGAATTGCTCTGGCATTAGAAAAACAAGATTTTTTTATTTTCTTTAACGATAACGATGAAAGTTATTTAAAAATTCTCGAAGCTACATTATACATGAAACATTTAACAATTAATCCTAGCATATTAATAGCACATAATACTGTTTTGGAAAAGGCTAATGCAAAATATTTTTATCAGCTAACACATCCAACATATCATTGGATAATATATTTATAGGGCAAATACCAAAAGCTTTTGTATTTTGTATGGTTAATAATGAAAATTTTAATGGTAAAAGATCCATACCATTTCGATCATCAAAATCTCACACAATTTCAATTGTATGTGAATGGAGTGCCTACACCAAACTTTGCAATTGAAACAAGTTTTACGTCGAATAACAATTGCAATTCTCGTGCATATTTAACATTATTTAGCGGAACAGGTATACATCATTCTGATAGAGGATATCAAATTTCAAAAGAACTATTTGCAAAAGGTTATACAATACTAGCTTTTGATTTATCACTAGGCGGCTCTGGAACTGATACATGCCAGAGTTTATTAAACCAGGGAGTTGTAAAGATGGAAGCAAGACTCAGTTCTCCATTAACTTCAACATTAACATGCATTGTGTTTGCGGAATTCGACGCCAGTATCGAAATTGATAAAAATCGTAACGTCTACGTAAACATATAAAAGGCAGTTTAGTGAACCATTTTTGATCACTTGAAAATGACGTGCGCTCTAGTAGATTTATCGTTCTGTACGGACGACAGCAATACAATATTTGTTAAAAACCTTGCTGTGGTTGGAATAAAAGAAAAGTGTAAAACTATTGTAAAAGAATTAAAGTATAAATTCCCAACCAGAGACTTAAAAAGAACAGACCTCAAGAATTATTCTTTTGGACATATGGACAATGAAAAAACAACTAATCAAATAATAAATTTGCTTGAAAAATTCGATATAGTGTTAACAAATGGAAAACTTAAAGCTGAATTTTTAACAGCATACATAAGTGGAAATACTCGACTAATTCATATTTCTCATTTGCAAAAGCATGAACACACTTCAGAAAACGAAAGTTCTGAAATGTAATAGTGCAACACGTAAATTATTTAAAGGAGTTTTTGCGCTTGATCTAATACCACAAAAGATTTCTAAACCAGGTATTTTAGTAATAAACATTGACACTTTTGCTAAAAAAGGAACACATTGGTTAGCAATTTTCGTGCCAGTTCAAGGTTGTGCAGAATATTTTGATTCATTTGGAAATCCACCATTCCACAATGAGATTGCGAAATTTCTACAAAATCAATCAAAATATTTTGTTTTCAACAATAAGCGTTTACAAAGTCATCTTACATCAGTCTGTGGACAATATTGTTGTGTATATTTATGGATGCGATGTAACTGCAAAAGTATGAAAAATATTATTAATTTATTCAACACAATGTCGTCCGCCGCCCCATCCAAAAACGATAAAAAAATACAATTAATGTTTCGGAAAATTTTCAAAAAATGTATACGATAAAAGCTATAAATACAAAACTTTCAAGCTATAAAACTAAACATAGTTTAAAAAACATGGAGCCAACATCAAATGCTGAAGTATTTGTCGAAAAACAAATAAACAACGACAACAATAACGATAACGACGAACAACAACAAAAAAATCTTTTATTAAGCTATATTTACTATTTGGATAAAAAACAAACAATAAAAATACAAATTGGATTTAATGTTGAAAATTTAGCTGCAACAATAATTTTCCAACGTCATCGCAAAGTCATTAGCGAGATGAATTATTTGCAGTGGCATGCTTTTTATGTAGATTTTACAACAAACATTCAACCTAAATTAAATTCAAATAAATTTCCACTCAAATTCAATCATACAGAGCAAACTAAAAAACTAACATTGGAATTAGATGAGTATACCCGCTTTTGCCTTATGTTGCACTTTATACAAGCAGTGATGTCATATAAATCAATTAATGTACGGGAATATGTATTCAAGTATTTCGACAGATGTATTGAAAGGAATAAACTGAAATTGGAACAAGAAGAGTTTTACATTCCTATGAATTTACATATAGCTCAGTGCAATTATTCTAGACTATTTTATGAAATACCATGATTTATGTCTGAAAAAATATATTCTTCAATAATAAATAAAATAAATATTTTTTAAAGCCAATTATTATTATTATTATCTTTTATTAAATACATGTACAAGTTTATACAATTTTTTACAACACATCTTTGCAACAAATTTTCTGTATTATGGTGATGGTGAGGGCAAATGGTGATGTAATTCCTTAGTTTTTGTAGAGATGGAATTTTGTTATCTAAATTAATAACTTTTACTGAATTTGAAATAAAAGTGTCTAAAAATTGCTTTTTTTTAAGACCTTTTACATAAACAACATCAAATAATGTTGTTAGATGTTCCTCAAAGACATTTTTAACTTTTAAATACTTTATAAAGCCATCATTCCAATCCAAGTTATTAATGTTCTATTCGTTGTACCCATTTTGCCACTTAACATCACTATTTAACTCTTCAAATGAATACGGTCCTTTAAACATAAATAACACTGGTATTACAGAACCATCAGCTATCAAAGAAAATTCTTTCAAAAAATATTGTTTGTTATTTCCAATAACAAATTGTAAATCAACTATAGCTTTCCTATTACCATTGTTGCTACGCTGCTACTGCTGCCGCTGTTGTTGTTGTTGTTGTTGTTGTTGCTGCTATTCATTTTGTTCTTTATTATAATAAAAAAAAAACTAATAACCTAGCCTTTTATTTATAACTCTGACTTCATAAACAAAAGCGGGGATACCTACCTATACTAAAGAGCAGTAAATTTTTAAAGCCATTAACGGACCTGCGCAGACCGTTTTTGGACCTTCACAGACCGTTTTCGGACCTTCACAGACTGTTTTCGGACCTGCAAAGACCGAAACTAGTCTTGACTACGGGCCTTTTGTGCCAAGGGGTCGCCTAAGCACTGTAATAAGTATCTGAAAAAAAATTTTTTTTTCAGGCCGTTTTCGGACCTTCACAGACAGTTTCGGACCTTCAAAGATAGTTTTGGACCTTCAAAGACCGAGACTAGTCGTGAATACAGACCTCTGACACCTTTGCACCTTCATAAGTATCTGAAAAAAAAAACAATTTTTCCTTTTCTTTCAAAATAAATCAAAAAAAAAAAAAAAAAAAAAAAGTAAATTAAATTTTTAATCTTAAAGTTTATTTATTTCAAAAATTTTTCTTGTGAATCGATATCAATCGATGGAATTAATTGAAATAATGCCATATTTCGTCTGTCTTTATCCCGTCCCGTTGAAATAAAACTGCGCTCTATTCAATTCCTAATTCTGGTTCGTTTGTTACTTTTTTTGAAAACCTGCCCGGCATGAAAAATATAATTTTTTCATTGGTTAGTGGATCTTCTACCTCGCAAAGCACCACCGTTCGACCTCTTTTCGTCTCTAAAAAGCGCCAGCAAATCACCTCGTATATTTTATTCTGTTGTAAAATATCAATATTTTGATATTTTTCACTTGAACCCACCTCCCAATTCCATTAAATTTTTTAAAAAGGCAGCCTATTTCATATTAAAAAAATAGAAAATAGAAAATTAAAAATAAAAAGAAAACAAATATCTTACCATATTGTTTGTTTTATTTTGTAATGTTATGTATATACTTAATAAAGTAAATAATTTCAAATGATATTAAAGGAAAATTGTTGTTTTTATATATGAAAAACTTTATATATCACATCCCTACTATATAGTATACAATCACAAGTTTTTTTTTTTTGTTTTTGAAAACATAAAATTATCTTTAAAAAAACAAAAAAAAAAACCAAATAACTAACTCATTATGCAATTAAGCAATTTTTTGTTTTGTTTTTGTTTCTCTAATTGATATTAAATCTGTAAAAGAAAGTTGATATTCTAATACGATACAACAATTTTGCCGTATTTGAAAAATATCGTATAAATTAAAAAGTTATGAAGGTTGCTGCAGCTTCGCTGTGCCAAAAAACATTTTTTTTTAGATTTATTTTATATTATGATTAATGCGAGCACGCCTTTCTAAACAAGTTAATATGCTAATACGATGCAACATTGTTGCAGAATTAATAAGTTACCGTAAGTAAATTCATAGTGAGCTTTTTAAATGTATTTACCCGGTGGTGGTTTTTAAAAATATATATATGATCTTATGTTAAAATCCATTTTTAATTAGGAATAATTTTTGTTACGAAATAATAACGTTTTACATAAATAAAAACAAACAAAAAAAAATGAATTCAGCAAATAAAAAAATGAAATTAGAATGTAATGAGTTTTACAAGATCGGATAATCTAAAAAGACGTAAATGTAGAACACAATTAAAACATAAATGTGATTTATGTCAAAAAACATTTAGTAGAAAAAGAATTTTATTAGATCATATAAAAAACCACAGAGAAAGTTATGAAAATACAAAATTTTGTGAGAAGTGCAAAACAACCATCTCAAATAATTTGTGGAACTACCACATTCGGACAAATAAACATAAGAAAAATGCAGCAGAAGTCATTAAAACTAATGTTAAGTGTATTAATGAATGTTTTCAAAATAGACTAGAAACATTTATTAGAGATAATGATGATGAAGGCATATTAAACCCATCACAATTTTTAGAAAAGGCTCAAACCGATATAATTGAATTGTTGAGACAATCACTAAAAAAGCACAATGCCATTAAGGTAAATCTTGAACTTTTCGGCGAATATATAAAACCAACAGAAAAACAGTTTGAAAATATATCAATCAAATCTTTTCAAACTCGAATGTTTAGCATTACACAGACAGACGATCTTAATGATTTTTTTGAAAATGCTAAAGAAGTTATTCAACAACAAGCAGAAGACTTCCAAGAGAAGGATAGTGGCTGGGCGTTGATTAGAATTTTACACGTGGAAATAAATATTAATAAATATGAACCAATCCGCGTTTCTAGTTATATTAAGTTACCAAAAAACATAGAAGATAAAAAAGCCTGCATTAATATCAACAATAATGATAACTTCTGTTTTAAGTGGAGTTTGGTATCAGCCTTACAAACTTGTGCTGAACATGCAAAACGAACATCTTCATACAAAATTAGTGACATTTCTCAACCCATAGTCAAGCTTGAGTTTGGCGATGTTTTACAACTTAATTTTGGTAATATGCAATTTCCAGCTAAATTGTCTGAATTCTTCTTTATGAGTTCCTTCTTTATGAGTTCAAAGCCGATGAATCCACTAACACTGGATGAGCAGCTGCAACAATTGGTTCAAGAAACGTGTCACATATGTTGTAAGCATTTAGATTTTAATAATAGAATTAGAGACCATTGCCACTTTACTGGTAATTATAGAGGTCCTGCTCATTCTTATTGCAACTTATTGTATAGGCGATCAAATTTTTTGCCAATATTCTTTCACAATTTTTCCGGCTATGATTGTCATCTTTTATTTAAAGAGCTAAACGAAGTGAATGGACATATTGGTGTCATTCCTTTGAATAAAGAACGTTATATTTCATTATCTAAAAAAATTACAATAGATAATATCATTCATTTTATTTACGTTTTCTTGATAGCTTCAGATTTATGGCTTCTAGCCTTGATTCATTGTGAAAAAATTTAAATGAAAACGATTTGTTTCATATAAAAAAAGAATTCAATAATAATGAAAAATTTATACTTATGACTCGAAAGGGGGTTTTTCCCTATGAGTATTTAAATTCCATTAAACGACTTGACGAAACATGTTTACTGTCACAAGACAATTTTACCAATCAAATGACAAACACACCATGTTCCGATGAAGACTACATTCATGCAGTTAATGTATGGAATACGTTTAAATGCCAAAATTTATGGGACTATCTAAAACTTTACCTTAAAACAGATGTACTTATTTTGACTGATGTTTTTGAAAACTTCCGAAAAATATGCTCCAAAATCTATTCTTTAGATCCTGCAAATTTTTACACTACACCAGGTTTTTCATGGGCGGCTATGTTAAAATACACTGATATCAAGTTAGAGTTGTTAACTGATGTTGATATGTATAATTTTTTTAAAAAAGGGATACGTGGTGGAATTAGTCAGTGCTCACTTAGACATTCAGTAGCAAATAATAAATTTATGGGGGAATCTTATAAAAAAAACGAACCTTCTAAATACATAGTATATGAAGATGCTAACAATTTATATGGGTGGGCAATGATACAATATTTACCACATAAAGATTTTCAATGGGTTGATACTCCTGAAAATATTGATGTGCTTTCAGTTACCGATGATTCGCAAACTGGTTACGTTTTAGAAGTGGATTTAGATTAACCTCAACATTTACATGATTTGCGCAATGATTTGCACAATGATTTTCCTTTTTGTGCTGAAAACAAAGTTCCACCGAAAGGTAAAATTCCTAAACTGTTAGTTGACTTAACAAACAAACGAAAATATATTATCCATTATCGAAATTTAAAACAATGTCTTCGAAACGGCATGATTCTCAAAAAAATTTATGGAGTACTAAAATTCACACAAAGCAATTGGTTAAAAAATATATTGATTTAATTAACGCACACAGGTCAATGGCTAAAAATGTTTTTGAAAAAGATTATTTTAAATTAATGAATAATGCTGTTTTCGGTAAAACAATGGAAAATGTAGATAAAAGAAAAAATGTCAAAATAGCTACGTCTTGGGAAAGTCAAGTAAGACATTTAGGTGCTCGAGCGCTAATAGGAAAACCAAATTATCATAGCCACTCTAGATTTACTGAAAACTTGATAGCCATTCAGCTTAATCATACAAATATATATTATGACAAACCTATATATTTGGGATTTACTGTACTCGAACAATCTAAAATTCTTATGTATGATTTTCATTATGATTATATTAAACCTAAATATGGTAGTAAGGCTTTATTAAATTATACAGACACTGACAGTTTTATTTATACTATACAGACAGATGATTTTTACGCTGACATATTTAATGAATTCTGAATTTATTGGATTAAAATCCAAAATGTATTTCCTTCAAACATATGAAAATAAAACTATTAAAAAAGCTAAAGGAATAAAGAAATATGTTGTCAATTCTTTAACATTAGATAATTATAAAAATTGTTTGTTAAAAAATGAAACTTGTTTAAAACAAATGAAAATATTTAGATCACATTTACATACAATTTATACACAAAATTTAAATAAAGTAGCTTTAAGTTCATTAGATAATAAAAGATATGTAAATGAAGATAATATAAAAACATATGATTGGGGGCATTATGCCATTGAGCAATAGTTGTAAAAAAACAAAATAAAAAAATCAAATTTTTGTTAGCTTAATATTAATAATAAAAATCACAATTTAAAGATGTTTAAAAAAAAAATATTGTACACACATTAAAAGTGTCTTTCAATTTTTTAAAAACTTTTTTTTTTAATTTTTCAGATAAATATTAAACCAAAAGCTTTAACTTTAATAATTACTTAAACAAGACTTTATAAACTTTTCATATCTTCACTTTAACCAGCTTAACTTTTAAAATTTGAAAACATAAAAAACTTTTAACTTTTCAGTTAAATATTAATTCATCTAAATCTAAACTTTAATAATATTAACTTTGAAAACTTTTCTAATCTGTTTGAAAATTTTCAACAGCACTATAGCTTAAGCTTAATATTATTAATTTAAAAAACTTTTCTTTAATTTTTCAAGTAAATTTTAAACCAAGCTTAAACTTTCCTAATAATAGTTTTGTATTTAAATCCTACTTTAAAAACTTTTCATATTATCTTTTTAATACTCAGCACTACAGTTTAACTTCTTAAGCTTATTATTGTTTTAAATATAAAAAGTTTTCTATTTAAATTTTTAGGTAAGTAACTATTAAATTAAGCTTAAACTTAATGATAATAATAATTTTGAATATAAACCAAACTTTTAAAACTTTTTATAACTAATTTCGAATTTTCAACACAATAGCTTAAGTTTTTTATGGTTAAATTTTTAAAACTTTTTTTCAATTTTTTAGGTTAATATTAAATCAAGTTTAAACTTTGATTATAATAACTTTGTATTTAAACCAAACTAAAAGCTTGAAAAACTTTTCATAGCTTCCCACATATAAAAATATTTCAGCAATTTTAAATCAAGTTTTAAGTTTCATAACCAAACGTTTTAGAAGAAGAAGAAGAATTTTAACATTGATATTAGTTTTGTATATTAACTTTGTATTTAAGTCAAAACTTTAAAATCTTTTCATATCTAATTAAGAATATTCAACACAATAGCTTAAGCTTATTTTTTTTATTTTATAAAACTTTTTTTAATTTTTCACGTAAATATTAAATCAAGCTTAAACTTTAATAAACTTTTCATATCTAATTAAGAATATTCCGTTCAATAGCTTAAGCTTATTTTATTTTTTATTTTAATTTATAAAACTTTTTTTTCAATTTTTACGGAAATATTAAATCAAGTTTAAACTTTGATAATATTAACTTTGTATTTAAACCAAACCAAACTTTAAAAACTTTTCATATTTATTTCAGAACAGTAAGCACTATATCTTTAGCTTATTACTGTTTTAATTTGAAATTTAAACATAACTGATATTCTAACCACTAAGCTTAATTTAAAATACTCAAAAGCATAAAACTTTTCACTTATCACAATTTTATTGCATACATTTAGGAGAACTGTTGCATAAAAGCTCCTCCTGGCGCTGAAACGGCATAATAAAAGCTTTAAAAAAGCTCCTCCTGGCGCTGAAACGGCATATACATACTACTAGAATTACCTGGTATATTGTATCACTTTCAATTAAATTATAGTTAAGAATGTTTGTGTCCTATTGATGTGTAGGCAAAATTGATACTCTAACTACATTTGATAAAGCCATTGCACAACACTGTTCTTCAACATTTTAATATTTAAATATTTCTAAATTTGATTGATCCCAAGATGCTCTTACAATTTTATATCCATTTCCAATATCAATATAAACATTGTTATTGGCATTTATGGATTGTTCATCTTTCCCGCTATCATCGCAATTAGATTGTTCAGCAAATCGATGGATTTCTTGTATATTTAAATTAGCACTCTTATCTATTATTACGTCTCCGTACAATGGATTATTTTCAATAAGCCAATTCAGTGCTCTATAGACTTTATGAGAGTCAATTGAAAATTCTCGAGTAATATTCAGATTTTCAAGAGATTCAGTAACAATAATCAAACCCGCAGAATTAACACTTCTGGGTAGCATATCTGTCAATTTTTCGCTCACTTCAAAGATATCTTGAGCAAATAATACTGCTTGTCCTTTCATTCCATATTGATCAAATCTTCCATCGTATTTAATGTTTTTTACAAAAGAAACAGTTCTTGAGAGAAGTCGTAATTCCATTATAGTTTAACATGTTATTTCTTCAGGAATAACGCAAAGTTCTATATTGTTTCAGTAAGACTTTGGTGCAGCTGTTTGTTTTTGACTTTTTACATGTGTAGCACATTGATGACATAAGAGCAGAGTTCTTGATTTTGTGAGTTTAGGAGGTAAATACGGCTTATTATCAGGATTAAATGAAACGGAAACAAGTTGATTGGGATACCATAATTTTGTACAAATCTGACATATTTTATCGCAAAATGTATTAATAGTTCTATTGAATATTTCAATTTGTTAATTTTTTTCTAATTTCATTTGTTCCCGTCGTTCTCGGCGTGTTTGTAATTGAGCTTGGTGTTCTTCCTTTGTTTCAAATGCTCTATATGAAATATGATAATAAATTCGATGATATTCTAGTCGATTTTTGCGATGTTCGTTAGTTTCTAAAGATTTTTTCATAAGTTTCAGACTCTCGCTTTTTTCTATATATTTGCCATTTCTTTTCTAATTTTCTCTTTCTTTGAGTGGCAGTTTTTATGTGTTTCATAGAATTTTTTGCAGCTTGATTATTCATGTTTATTTATTATAGCTTTTAATTCAAAAATTGAAAGCAAATTTGTTTACCTCAGACCTGAATTTTTAAATTACAAGTATAAAATATAAGTACATGAGTATTTACATACGTATATAGATATATGTAAGTAGAAAATATGGAAATTTTTATATAAGTATACATTATACATATTTGTATTACTTTATTAAAAATCATAGTGCATGTGAATATTATCTTTTTTTTTTTTTTTTTCTTTATTTATTTAATTCAATAATATTTTTTTTAAAAAAAAATATAATTTTAGTGTGCATTACAATTTGTTTTCTAAAGACCCTAGCCTTAGCTGTTTGGTCACATTGCTTTCTCAGTATACTTAATTATTATAAGTTTACATAATTCAATTAATTATTTACGTTTTTTCAATTATAAATTTTGTTATTTTTCTTTTAAATTCCAGCATATTACTAATTAATTTATATTATTAATAATTATTAATAATAAATAATATAAATTATTATTAATAATTATTAATAATTTCAAAAGCAATAATATATAACTCACGTGTGCAAATATTATCGAAACTTAAGAACCTACCTGTATACAACAATCTTGATGGAAAAAGATTAGAATGAAAGTGAATTACTTTAATAGCTTTTTTATGTAGTATGTTTATTTTATTAAATGCAATTTGTGGAGCTCCACACCATATAGGATTGAGATAGATAATATTTAACAAAACATATGATGAAAAAATTATGTATAATATGTCTTTTGGAAAGAAATTTCTCAGACGTCGTAAAATAAAAATATATGGGCTTGTTTTTTTGACAATATGATCAATATGATCATACCATTTTAATTTATTATCTAAAATTAGTCCAAGATAGTTATAGTTTTTTACTACTTCTAGAGCGGTGTTTCTATAAATCATATTAAAACTACTGTATATTTTATTACCGAAAAGAATAATTTTTGTTTTTTTAATATTCAGTAAAAGTTTATGATTATTGAGCCAACTTTCTATTATACTGAGATCGTGACTAATGGAATTTTTCAAGTTAGTCTCACAGTTCTCAGAATATTTTAAAACTGTATCATCTGCATACATTTGGATTGTCCCTTTTAATGTTAAATTGGCAAGGTCATTTATGTAGATCTTAAAAAGATCTGGCCCTAGAATTGAACCTTGCGGAACACCCTTTTTAATGACACTACTAGTGGTACAATTATTTTTAACTTTTTGTTTCCGATTAAGCAGATATGTTTTGAAAAAATTAATTTGGTTTTGATTGAAATTTAGTTTTTTAAGTTTATAAAGTAGAATATTATGGTCTACTCAGTCAAATGCTTTTTGCAAATCTAAGAAAATGCATGCAAGATATCTACCACTGTCTACGTTTTTAGTAACAAAATCTGTTAGATTAAGGCACGCCGCAGTTGTGTTGGAGTTTTTTTCAAACCCATATTGCTCGCTATGTAAAATATTATTACTTTTAAGAAAAATTTGAATTCTATTCTTAATAACTATTTCAAATATTTTGGAAAACGCACTTAAAATTGAAATGGGTCGGTAATTTGCTCTTTTAGTTACGCAACCGCTTTTGAAAATGGCAGTTACAATCGCTGTTTTTAAGCTTTCCGGAAAAGTTGAGTTTTGAAACGAAATATTAATAAATTTGACTAAGAACGGAGGTAAGAATTCTGAATATTTTTTAATAAATCTAGCCGAGATGTTGTCATAACCAGTTGCGGCATTTGGTTTTAACATATTGATCGTCTCGAAAATTTCTTCAATATTGGTTGGACTCAGATTAAAGCTTGAATAAATGTTTGTTGAAAACTGATTCAAATAATCATAGTCTACATTAAGTGTAGAAATGTTAAGTTCATTTGTAACATTTATGAAAAAATTATTCATTGATTCAGCTATGATTTGTTTGTTAGAAGTAAATTGATTGTTATGTTCTAATACTTTAATATAATTAGAAGAATTCAAACAATCTTTATTAAACATAACATTTTTATATAAGTTTTTTACTATTTCGCGGATCCCTATTAAATTCGTCAGAGTAAAATTTCTTTTTGCTTCAGCAACAAGATTTTTTACTTTCTCTTTAATATCTTTGTAAAGCTCTTTAACACGGATATAATTTGGATATTTTTTTGTATATTTGTAAAATGATTCTCGAATTTTAATTTTGTTTATTATCTCATTTGTTATCCATGCTTTTTTTTTCTTTTCAACAACTTTATAAACTTGTGTATTATTTTCTATCAGAGTGCTGAGATCACATACAAATTTATTGAAATCATTATACAACTTTAAATTAGACCAAATATTATCTTTTTGTAAATTGGCATAATTTAGAACTTTTTTGACCTTGTTTTCTTTTCCTTTGATAGGTTTTAGACCAACACTTATAGTTTTTTACTCACATAAATTGCAACACCTCCATAAGAATCTTTCCTATTAGAGAACATTGTAAGTTGGTATTTACATTGTAATTTGGTAAGTTAAAAAACTTATTTTCTGACTGACTTAACCATATTTCTGATAGAACTATAACATGGATATCATATTCATATGAATTTATAAGTAATTCTAAATCATTCAATTTATTACGAAGACTTTGCATATTTAGGTACAATATATTAAAATTATTTCGATATTCATTATTATTTAAATGGTTGCCTACCTCTGTGTAATAATTAACTAATAAATCTGTGTCTATGTTTATTTCATCAGCTGTTTCCAGTTTTACTTAAAATATTTTATATTTGCGGTAAATTATATAATATATGATTAATGAGAGCATGATCAATGAGAGTATGTAAGATATTAAAATTTTTATATATGAATATGAAAAGCAAACATATGAGTATGTAGGTATGTAATTGATTATTTGTTTCAAATAATAATGAAATCAAAACAATATAAAATAAAATTATATGCGATTGAAGATTAATATAATAGAATGAAAATAATGTAGGAAAAGTGTAGGAATTCTTAGTAAATTTAAAAGTTTTAATTAGTGTCATAATTAATGTCAACAAGTAAATGTAACAGTAAGTCGATGCAACCGACTTATTAATACCCTACACCTGAATAATTCGAATTAAATTAAAAATCCATAAGTGTTTTTGGCAGCCGCTTGAACTTCTTCCCTTTTCTGTCTTATTCAACTCGAATTTCAAGAACGTAAAAGAGGCATCCGCTTGGGATATGCTTGACACCCTTGTATAAAATTTTAAGTTTCTATCTTAATTATTTTCGAAGATTGTTAGTCCTTGAGAGGTTTGTGTCAGCTACCCGAATTGCCACTCCAATTCATCGAATCCATCTCAGGGTCATAAAGAAAACTTGCCAGAACACCATTCTATTAAATTTAAAGGTTCTACTTTTGTTGGTTTTGGAGATATGCTCGTTGCTCTTGTGCTTGTCCGGAAGTTTCCAAAATACGAACCCATGGTTCAAATTCTTTCAAATGTCAGTTTCCAATTTTACAGAAAAGGAAACATAACAGAACACCTTTGTACTAAAAATAAAAGTTCTATCTTTGTTGGTTGTGGAGATATACTCGTTTGCTCTGGGGCTCGTGCGAAAGCTTCCAAGATTTGAACCCATGGACCAAATCCTCACAAATTTCAGAATCAAACATGAAGGAACACCATTCTGCCTAATTTAAAGGCTATATCTTTGTTGCATTTGAAGATAATATCATTTGCTCTGAGGCTCGTTCGGAAGCTTCCAAAACCAAACCCATGGACCAAATCCTCTTAAATTTCAGAGACATAAATCAAACACGAAAGAACACCATTGTACCAAATTCAAAGGTTCTACCTTTGTTCGTATTGGATATAATCTCATTTGCTCTGGGGCTCGTGCGGAAGCTTCCAAGATTTGAACCCATGGACCAAATCCTCACAAATTTCAGAATCAAACATGAAGGAACACCATTCTGCCTAATTTAAAGGTTATATCTTTGTTGCATTTGAAGATAATATCATTTGCTCTGGGGCTCGTTCGGAAGCTTCCAAAACCAAACCCATGGACCAAATCCTCTTAAATTTCAGAGACATAAATCAAACACGAAAGAACACCATTGTACCAAATTCAAAGGTTCTACCTTTGTTCGTTTTGGAGATAATCTCATTTGCTCTGGTGCTCGTTCGGAAGCTTCTAAATCCAAACCCATGGACCAAATCCTCTTAAATTTCAGAGACATAAATCGAACGGTAAGGAACATCATTGTACAAAATTTAAAGGTTCTATCTTTGTTGGTTTTGGAGATAATCTCGTTTGCTCTGGGGCTCGTTCGGAAGTTTCAAAAATCCAAACCCATTGAGCAAATCCTCTCAAATTTCAGAGACATAGATCGAACGGGAAGGAACATCATTGTACAAAATTTAAAGGTTATATATTTGTTGGTTTTGGAGATAATCTCATTTGCTCTGGTGCTCGTTCGGAAGCTTCCAAATCCAAACCCATGGACCAAATCCTCTTAAATTTCAGAGACATAAATCGAACGGGAAGGAACAGCATTGTACAACATTTAAAGGTTCTATCTTTGTTGGTTTTGGAGATAATCTCATTTGCTCTGGTGCTCGTTGGGAAGCTTTCAAAACCCAAACCCATGGACCAAATCCTCTTAAATTTCAGAGACATAAATCGAACGGGAAGGAACATCATTGTACAAAATTTAAAGGTTCTATCTTTGTTGATTTTGGAGATAATCTAGTTTGCTCCGGAATCATTCGGAAGCTTCCAGAATCCGAACCCATGGACGGATTTTGTCCAGATTCGAACTTAGTAATTAGTCGTAATTAGTAACCTACTATATAAATTTCATCAAGATAGCTTTATTAGTTTTTGAGTTATCGTGTAAACGGACGGACGGACATCGCTAAATCGACTCCTGAGGTGATCCTGATTCAGAATATATATACATGTCTATACCTAACTCGCTTCCTTTTGGTGGTTACAAACACCATACCAAAGTTAATATACCCTATACTTAAAGTGTAGGGTATAAAAAGTATAGTTAAAAAAAAAAATTATTATATTTATTAAAAATCGATTAGAAAAAAAAAATTTAAAATGTTAATAATATTAGAATATTGTAAAAATAATAATTTAATAAATAAGAAATTTTAAAAAGTAAAATTAGTATTAATAAATATGTGTATATTTGAATAGTGATATAAATAATTTAAGGTTATGTAAAAGAATAAAATTAAAAAATATTTTATAAATTTAGCGTTGAAATATAATAGTTTTTTTGTTAGTGAATTAAGATAATAATGTAAAGTGAAATTTTTACTAATCAAATAAAAATTATACAATGAATTAGCATTTTCTTTTTAGCACATTTCCAAAAAAATTTTGAAAAAATGTGCTTATTAGTTTCACTCTGTCCGTCCGTCCGTCCGTCTGTTTACAAAACTTCTACACCGTTAAAGATAGAGAAAAAAAATTTTAACCATGGGTAGGTTTCATAAAAAATATAATTTTGTGGAACAACTTTTTCATGTAGCTCCCCCCATTACGGAGCTACAGCCCCTCAAACTTTGAAAAAGCCCTATTTTTAAATGCATATATCTTATGTTCTGCTTAAGATTTTTTCAATCTGAAAACGTAATTCGACAGGTATTTTTTTTATCTTTGTAAATTAATATCAAAATTATAAAATTTTTTTAAATTTAGTATTTAAATTTACCGTTATGTGAAAACCAAATTTTGCATGATTTTTCTACTTTCATAACTCCGGGACGCTTCTAGATAGAAGCTTGAAATTTTGAGGCAAGAAAGAACTTTTGGAATTAGTATTAGTTTGCTCAGAAAATTTTTTCGGACCACCCCCTGTTTATGAGTTATTAGGGCTTAAAAATTGAAAATTTGCTATTTTTAAACACCTGTAACTTAGAAACGTGTAAACATTTTGCTTCTGATATAATAATTAAAGATATAGATATAATAATTAAAGCTACAATAATATGTTTTTATGTGTGTTAAAGGTTTATTTTAATTATAAAGAGTTCCAAAGTTGCAGCTCTTCAAAATTGCGAAAAAGCCCCATTTTCAGATGTATATATCTCGGGCTCTGCGTAATAATTTTGCAATCTAAAATCGCCAGAAGATCGAAAATTTTATTATCTATATAAAACAGTATCAAAATTATGTAATATTTTGTAATTTACTATTTAAATTTACCGTTATGTGAAAACCACATTTTGCATGAAATTTCTTTTTTCATAACTCCGGCACCTCTTTAGATAGGAACCTGAAACTTTGAGACAAGAAAGAACTTTTAGAATTAGTATAAGTTTCCTCAGAAAATTTTTTGGTAACACCCCCTCTTTAAGAGTTATAACATTTCAAAAATTGATAATTTGCTATTTTTAGACACCTGTAACTTAGGCACCTGTACAAATTTTTCTTCAGCAAGACTTGAAAATTAAAGGTTCAATAATATATTTTTACGTGTGTTAACGGCTTTTCTTAGTTATATAGGATTCCGGACTTACGGCCCCTCAAAATTTCAAAAATGTCCTATTTTCACATTTTTTCTTATTACATGAAATTTTCAAATTTTTGTGTAAGTCACACTTCTAAACAGTTTGTATTGAGTTTTGGAAATGTGCGCTTTTAAAAACCGTTGGTTTACATTCTACCTTGTTTTGAGTTAAAATTGGTATTCAAAAATTTGATGTTCAAATAGTAATATAAAGTGCTTGTATTTGGAAAAAGAACTAAACAATTTACGAAGCATAATATTGAATTATATAAAATTAAATTGTAGTTTAAGGTTATGTAAGAATATGTAAATAAGAAATAATTAATAAAATTAATAAAATAATTAATTTAAAGATACAATATTTTTTTAATTAGTAAATTAAAGCAAATATGTAAAGAGAAATTCTTATTGATTAAATAAAGAAAAAGTATAAATTTTATAAAAGTGTGTAACAATAATTTGTAATTAAACCAACGTTTTAAATTCGTTTTTAATAAATTGAATATCATTAAAAGAAGATATTTGATAAACCTTACTTGCATCAGTTTGGCGTAAGAAAATTTGATTATTCTTATCCAAAGAAATTGAAAATTGTGTGCTGCTTTGATCGTTTTAGCTTCATAATAGAGCTTCGATTGCATTGGAGTGAGGTGATTGGGAAGAAAAATTTCATTATTATTTTGACTACCCACAAAAATTTCTGAAGTGAATATATGTTTTTTCCGTTTCTTCATCATTTAACTCGTTTTTTGCTTCTTCAGAGTTTAGTTCTACAAGATATAATGCATTATTTCCAGGCTGTCTTTTTTTTTATTTCGGTGACCTTCAGGATATTTTCCGCTTTAATATTCGGATCAATTTTTCTTGCTATGTTTAGAACTATCTCTTTTGAATAAAATAATTCTTGTGAAAGTCCGACAATTATTATATTTTTATTGTTTTTTTGTTGTTGTGTCTCATCTAATCTTGCTTCAATTTTGTTTATTTTTTGTTCCAAATCAATATTTTTGTTTTCGGATTTTTTTAAATGCTCTTGTAAAATTTAATTTTCTTTAACAATTTTGTTATTGTGTTTAATAATATCATTTAATTGGGCACTAAAGAAATTTTTTGTGATTTTTGTATTCCAAATTATACATGATATGAATACATACATACAATTCTTAAATTATACATGACATGCAAAATTTGTTTTTGCCTTTGCCATGTCCCATATGTGATTTTTTGGCTATGTGCTTTTTTATATAGTAAATATGTATTAAATAGCAATATCAAATATGTGTAATGTATCCATGGTATCCATAAATTATTATTTTTGAAATAAGATTTTTTTCTTATTTTTGATTATTTGTGTTTCTCTTTTTTTCGGCACTTCAACAATTTACATATAATATTTGTATTATACACAAATTTGTTATTGTTTTTACATTGAATTGAATGTTCTTAAAAAAAAAGAAGAGAAGAAAATAACAACAAAATCAATTTTGTGTTATACAAAAAGGGAAGGAAAGAATAAAAAATAATAAAAAAAATTTTTAAAAACAGCTTTTTTTGAACTTAAACGTAGAAAGTAAATTTTTAATTGCGAATTTTTCTCTAATTTTATAAATTATATCGTTACGATGGATGTTCCTTTAAAAAAATTTATTTCAATATAGCATTTATATATGTGCCATAAAGTCCGTGAAATTAAATAAAAGCTGGAGGCATTAAAAGCATAACTATAAACTTAAATTTTGAAAATATTGCCTAAAATATAAAAGTGCATCCTTGCATTTTATGGACAGTGGACGCCCAAAATAAAACGAATCGAAGCATTTTTTTTTCTGCGGTTCCATAACTATATTTTGCTTCATTGTTTTGAAACTCAACTTTCACTGATGGAATGTCTGTTCCATGTATTTGAGCTCTTCGAAAATGTGGCTAAATGATTTCAGTTATAAATCCTATAGAGCCGTTTACTAATCCTTTAGAAAGATCTAGATTTGATCACAGCATTACTTTAGGACCAATACAGATATCAAGTTCTTTTGGGAGAGCTCCAGTTTTATTAATATCTTTTGGAATGATGGAGTCAATCGTTAAATTATTTCTGTTGCGCGTTTCATCCACTAAATGATCTTGAGCTTTTATTTTAATAATTTCCACTTGTTTGTAAATGTTTGCAATACATTTTCTTTATGAATTTTCTTTATTTGTTAGGAAAATTCTAAGTGCCTTACCATTTTCAAATTCACCAGTAAAATTCGTTGAAACTTTTGATAACAATTTTACCATATGATGTGATTTCAAGTTTCCAATACGTTAAGCATTTAATAGATCTATAAATCTATTGTCTCCTCGTTGACGCATATTTTCGATTAATTTACATAATACAAATAATCTCCATAAATGAGTTCCAGAACGTAAATATGTAGGCTGATCAAATACTTGGTTATTATTAACTGGTGGTAATTGGAATAAATCTCCTTAAAATTTAATATTATTGCCACCAAAAGGAACATCAGGATTATTTTCAAAGTGTCTAAGCCTAGAGTCTCTTTTACACAAATTTTGATATGAAATCATAGATTTTTCGTCTACAAACAAGAATTCGATATCCTTCCATTGGTTACACATTACTTGTAGAACAGTTCCAGATAAAAATGGTATAACTGTAGAAACTCTTCCATCTTTTTCAACAGGTAATTTCAAGGCGCTATGAAGAGTTGTACCTTCTATTAGACGAGCTGCAACACCAGTTAATGAGCTCACTTTTACCACTATTCTTTGGTAACATCTGTTAATTCGATTTTTAATAAGAACGTTTTACCTACAGCTCCGCCACCTGTTATGAATAATCGTAATGAGATATCACTAATTCCATGTGTTTGATCAAAAATTGCTTGGGTTATTACGCTAAAAATGGATCGTTGTTCTACATTCATATAAGCATACCCATTTTTCAATTCTTTATCATTCATTTGACTTCTATAAACAGTTTGTTCTTCATATTCAGTTTCAACTGGTTCTGGATTTTCCAGAATTTCAAAGGCATGAATTTGTCGGAAAACATTTTTTAGGTGTTTTTCGCACATAGTATGGAATTCAATTTCTTGACACCTTTCTCTTAGATTATCTTTTCTTGCTAAAAACGGTTCTTTGACGGAATTGAATCTATTCAATAATTAATTTTCTTCTCTAAATGAAACATACTGTAAAAGTAAACTATAGTAGTACTTTTCTTAGTCTTCCGCAACTTTGAAAAATGGAACTCGAACAACCGCTGGTTTATTTCTTAAAGACATTTTTGTAGCATCAGTCAAAGCCAATAGTTTCCTTGATATCTGTCTTGTTTTTTCATATGTATCATCATCGATATTTTCATCATTTGCTGCTTGTCTCTGTCTATGATAAGGCTCAAAATGATTGGTAAAAGTTGTCAAATTCATTGTGTCGAAGTTGAAGTCAAAACCTTATTGTAGACATATACGACGTTTTACATATCGATCGAAAATATTATCACAATAGCCCTTTCCTTGTCCGAAATAATTGAATTTAATAACTCTATAGCGTTCTTCTGAAGCTCCTGTATTTAAAACAATACAACTTCGTGAACTGTTTTTTAATTTCAAGTGACATAATCTATATGCATATTCACATGCTGAAAATTGTCGGTCTCTCAAAATTCTCATACAAATTTTGAACATTTTTCTGAAAACATCACAAGTTTCTTTTAGAATTTGCCGTATAGCTTCTGCAATTCTAACATTAAGATTAGTCGGTTCATTTTTTCTCATATATTTCGCAATATAAAATGCTATTGATTCATTAGTTCCACAGGGTTGCATATCTATGTTTCTTTTCCATAATTTGAGCAATGCTGGATTGTAATTGTTAACCCATTTATCTTGGTTTTTCCGTTTTAGTAAACAAATGCGCCCACCACTTCGAATATATTCGTCGGAAGAATGTGAAACAATTTTAGTTTATTCGTACTCTTGACGAGGAAAGGCAAATCTACAATTGGCATTAGTATTTTTCTTACATGTATGATGATGTATTTGACATTTTTCTACTAAGCCATATAATTCAGAATCTTCATCTGGCATTTCAGATGTAATTACTTGGTCAAGCAAATTTATTCCTTCTTCAGTTTCAAATGATGGATGATTTTCAATCCAAAGAACCATATGTAAATGTGGAGTACCATGATTTTAGAATTATATTCTGTTCCAAAAGTCTATTACTTTTCCTCCGTATATGTTATGGTTGCTTTTAATATTTTTCATAAGCGCGTTTACACGAAATAAAACAATGATATATCATAAAATGTCAGCTAAGAATCACAGGATATTTTTCAACTAACTTTTGAACTTCTTTTATACTAAGTGTATTTGATCTGTGTCAGGCCGTTCATCGCCAATTAGAAAAGCTTTTCGCATATCCGGCCAATTTAAGTCATTGCAGCTAAATGCAACAAAATATGTAGGCGGCCCAAGACAACTTATTTGAGCAATCAATTCATTTACAGCTTGATGCCAATATGCTGCAGCACCAAAAGTTCTTAAAGTTTTAATATACAAATATACATCTTCAACCATTCCTCTAGTACCTATAATTTTTTTGCCAGAAGCTGCAATATTAGATTTTATTCGATAATATTCAAACATCGATAAGGCATAAAACAAGTAATCATTTCTCTGAAATCGTAAATCGCGTCCTTGAATTCTATATTGGTAATAATCTAAAGAAGTTATTTGTATTGATCTTTCTTGTTTCAAACCATTTTTTCCATAAGGGAATAGATAATACCAAGCGAATTGTTCTGCTTTGAATTCATGTTGATCATCTACAATATTGTCACTTATCTTTCTTGTAATTTGCTTTATATTTTCGTTGAAATTTATTTGTTTTTCCATTTCTGGTTGCACACAATCAATGGAAGCTATTACTTATGTATATACAGGAATGGATGAAATATCTTGTTCTATTTCAGGATTTATAGTACCAGTTTCTGCTGCGATGTTTTGTGCGGCTTCTTGTGTATTTTCCTCGATATTTTTCTGTATAACTGTAATATAATCAAGAGTGTAAAATGGTCCAGCTTTTCTGACAGGCCCAGCGGTTTTTCTTGCAAATGCATGTAAGTTTTTCAATAGTTTCACATTCTATTACGCAAACTTTTCCATGTGCAGATGCTTTATGCGCTTTTGTCCCACATGAATGGGAATTAGAGAAGTAAAATTTTGTATTAAATTTCATCACGCCAAAACATTTGCTATTAGATATTAATATTCCACTGTTATATTGTTCAAAAAGTTTCTGAAGTGCTACTTTTAGCTCTTCCCTAGTTCGAGTATCATCAACATTTCCTTGATAGAGAGCAATATCGGCGTATTCAATAGAAAATTTTCTGTTAAACATCGTAAAATCACCTTTAATTACATCGAAATTACTAACACACAGAAAATATTTAGCATCTATCGTGTGAGCATTTAGCAAATTTCTTGTATTTAGAATTACTTGGTATATTATATCACCTTCAATATAATATCACTGGATTTTATTGATTTTAACAAGGATTTTATTGATGTTGAAAAAATTTGGTCATGGTGTTAAATCATATTAAATGCTAAAAATTTTTATCTGGTTTTCATAAAGCCTTATTTATTTCAGAAAATGATTTTATTGAAGTAGGTACCTACTTATATAAATGTTATATTTGATTTTTAGTAAAATTGAGTAAGTAGCTACCACATCCAATTGTATTTCAATCTGTCATAACAATTGGGCGCGGTTGCTGTTCTAAACCTTTGCCGTCAATTTGTATTTAATTTTAGTAAGTAAAATTTAGGGCAAAAGCTAAAAATAGTACCGTACATACATATATAATTAGATTGTTTTATAATTTTGCACAATGAAAATTCAGTTAAAATAATGAATTTGTGTGGGGGTAGCGATTAGCGACGGAGTCTTTAAGGGGCTCTAAAGGTTCTACATTTTATATGGTTCAGTGAAAATGATAATTGCTATACTCATAAAAAAAAATTTTAGAAATGTTAATAAATCTTTTATTAAATTAGGAAGCAAAGTGGTTAAAAGAAAAATTGTTAAATAATAAAAAACAAAAAATAAATAAATCGGATAGTTCTGTTAAAAGAAAACTTAAAATTATTAATTCTTAACTTCATAACTCTTCTTAGCCCCAAAAAATTTTCCTCACTATGCAATTTTCTGTTTTAACAAATAATTTTTTCATATGTATTTATAATATACAAATATTAAATACGTATACCTAATTGTTTAATTATTTTTTTTTATTTTTTCCATGATCAATTCACAATTCAGGGCATTTTAGATATTAAAATTTTATAAATATGTGTAGTTGTAAATATGTATATGTACATAATATAGTTTTAATTTTTATTTTTCCCGTAATTCATATTTGCTTATATTTATTTAATTTTTTAGTGAATTATTTTTTGTTAAAAAATTGCTTTGCTATAGAATATTTTATTGTTCTGTTACATATTTTATTGTTTTGATACAATTTTATAATTATTTTTTGTTTCGATTTTGAATTTAAAAATATTTTAATTTTTATTATTTTTTAATTTTAAGTAATAAAAATTGGGTTTCTTACGCTAATTGGAAAATTGCTATCTATAATATTATTACACTAAAGTTTTTTAACCAAGCAGGTTTAACATTGCTTTTTTTAATTAACAGAATAGGGAAAAATAAGAAAGAGAAATAAAGAGGACAAAATTATTATTTTTGAAATAAGATTTTTTTTTATTTTTGATTGTTTGTTGTTTCTCTTTTTTTCAGCACTTCAACTTTCAACAATTTGCATAGTACTTATAATATAATACAAATTTGTTATTGTTTTTTCATTGAATGTTCTGAGGAAAAAGAGAAGAAGAACATAAGAACAAAATCAATTTTGTGTTATACAAAAAGCGAAGCAAAGAAAAAGAGTACTTTGGCTTTAAGTATCTTCATTTCATTGCTTCAAAGCTTCAATAGGTAAATTGCTTTTTCGTATTTTTAAAATGAGATACTTATTAAATAAAAAAATAAAAATTTTTTACCCGACTTGTAAGTACCATAATGCTTGTAAGAGATAAGAACGCTAGCAATTTAAAATAAAAATCATTCAATTACGAAAATCAATAATGAATTATATTTATTAAAAAATTGTTAACGAAACAAAAAGTAATAACGGTTTTTAGAAAAAAATTATTATAAGAGTAACTAATTATTAATATAATTCACACATTCATACATTAATGCATTCAACCATTTACCATTTCAATATTATACCATTTATATACTAATCAAATTATAGTTTCTATTCTTTATGTTAAGTAAAATTCTTTATTTACATTTTATACATTCATATTATTTTCATAAGTATTATAAATACATTTAAGTGTACATTTACGAATGTAAAAAATGGGTATTTCTCATTTTACAACTGCTTGTAATTTATAAGTGGAAATATTTTGAGTATTGAGCAAATTTGGGTACAATACGATGTATAAAGTAATTTTGGGTACAATACGTTTTTAAGAAATTGATTAAAAATTTTTGTTCTAGATAAATACTCTATGTATATAGTTTCTTTATGATCTCACATAAAGATTCAATCTTGACAAAATTGATGCAATTTTGAGGTGAATTTATTTCTTGTTGTTTTCTTTTTTCTATGAAGTATGTAAAGAAGCGGAAAGAAAAAATTGCTAATATCACCGTATAAGATGCTATTATTATGTAAGAATGTTGAAAAACAAGAAAAAGAAAAGAAATAAAAGCGATTCAAAATAAGTTAATTGCTTTTGGTACCTATTATAGTGGTACACAATAGTATAAAGAAAAAAAAATTAATCAGATTTGTTTATATGTTTGAAATTATTTTTTCACATAACAAGCAAGACATTATGTATAAATTGAGTAAAAAGTTTAAAAAATTTTTAATAGAGTGAAAATTCTAAAATCGGTTGTCTTGAAATAAAAAATCGGAAATTAAAAAAATAAAAATGAATATAGAAAAATTCACGATAAAATCAATAAAATCAGCCAAAACGTTCAACATTTTTGACAAAAAAATTGGAGTTTATAATAAATTCAGTACCAGACAACAAAGATACAATAGCTTGGATTAAAACTGGTATTGAAGAATTATTCAACTATTTAAATATTGAACCTAGTGACAAAATTGGTGTCACTTTTGGGTGCCAAGGTTTTCATTAACGTGGCCCAGCCTGGATCAATTTTAAAGAATCAAAAGACCTTGACATTTCGGAAATTTGGGAAGTTATTTCAAAAATTTTCCAAAGCAACTTCGAAGTATTATCTACAGATACGTTCTGTATAAATGTTACATATGTACAACTTCCAGCAGGAATTAGAGGTAGAGGAAAAAGATACAACAATTCTGATAAAGAATGTAATAAAAGAAGAGGCATAATTTCAATCAAAAACAAAGATAATTTATGCTTACCACGTGCGTTAGTTGTTGCTATCTCATTCATAGAAAAATCTGTCGACTATTGTAAAATGGGGAAAGATGTAGGTCAACTTCAAATGAAACAGCGTTACAACTAATAAAAAATTCAAATGTAAATATCCCAGCGAAAGGAGTTAATATCACTGATAACTATATATGATATTTGATTCATATATAATTTTTTACCTGATTTTAAATTTAGATAACTTTCAGATTTCTTTTATTTCTTTCTGTAATTCATTGTACAATTTAAAAGCAGTGTTGTAATCAGTTCCATGTTATTGAATCTAATTGAGGATGATTTTATTCTTATTTGATCTGCACTTCTTGTGGAGTACCCATGGTGTCATGTTTGTAAATTGATATTTTTCGTGATTATGTAGTGTATTTGTATGACAAGTTTACTTTTTATGAGCAAATTCAGAGGTAAAATATTATTTTCTGTGTGTATTTTTTGTGTTGCCGTTCTGTTGCTGTTGCCATATAGATTTTTTAAACATTTATTTTGTATTTTCTGTAGTGCAGATAAATTCTTGCTGGTCGTGTTTCCCATATTTGTATTCCATATGTAACTGAGCTGTGGAACATGTTGTAAAACACAGATTTTTTAAATGTATGTGATACTCTTTTGTTTATAAGTTTAAAGTTATATAAGTTATCTTTTTTATCTAACCCATAATGGATTTCCGATAAAACATCAAAAAGTGCTGCTTGTGTACTTGAATTTAGTTTGAATTCATATTGCTGTTGACAAACTAAGTTTTGTTTATAAAGATGTTCAGTAAGCTGCTTGTTTAAAACGGTTTCAATAAGTTTACTAAGCACTGAAGCAATAGATATAGGCCTAAAGTTTTCTACTTGATCCTCATTGCCTGTGTTCTTACATATATGAACTATCTTATTCATTTTTAAGCATAATGGCATTATTCCTTCAGCTAATTTATTAACATTATTATATTGTTGGCCATTTCATCTTTCATTAATTTGATTAAATTTGTTGAGACTTTGTCTAGTCCTGCCGATTTAATATTAGAGAGACCATTTACTAAAGTATTATATTTTTTATTGTCTATTTTCTCAAATTTAAAATCCTTTACTGTTTTAATTTTAGGCTTATAGATATTCTTGCAATTATTCATTTTATTTTCTCCTATTTTCGTATAGAATTTGTTAAACATATTAAGTTTATAAATTTTTTCTGCTTTCTGTATTATATTAAAAAATTGATTATTTTTTTTATTTATGGCGTTCATAATTTTTTTTATATAACACCAGTTTTTCAAAGGGTCATCTCCTGCTTTTGCAAACAGTTTTTTATCATATTCTTCTTTTTTTTTCTTTTTATGTCTGTTGTTCTATTTAGCCAATATTTATATTTTGATTTAATATTTTCGGATTCTCGATTTTGAATGTGTTTTTTATAGCAATAGTTTTTGCTTTGTATTAACTCAACACATTCCCGATATATCCAAGGCTCTGCGTATTTCCTTATACTACTACATATTTTCTTCACAACAGTAGCACTTTCAATTACATTTTTACATTTAGCTGTCAATTCGTTCGAAAATTTGTTTATGTCATCTGACTTGATTACATAATTTTTTAATTGTTGTTTGACACTTGGATAGTTAATTTTTCTGTAAGTATAAATGTTTTGTTTTATGTTGTTTACTTCTATATTTATATTTTTTAATTCCACAAATATTCGTTGGTGATCGGAGATGTCATGGTGATAATATGTGATATAAATATTAGTACCTGGATCCTCTGTTAGAATATGGTCTATGTACGTATCACTTTCTGGCCTACTTGTTTCCTTACTACAAAATATGTAATCATTCCATGACTGTTGTATACAATTCGACATTTCTGTCGGTTGTATTTTTAATGTCAAAGTAAAAATCACCAATAATTAAGCTATTTTTTGTTTTTAGGTTTTCCAATTTTTTTATCAATAGCATCAAAAAAATTTATAATATCATTTACTGAATTTTCAGGAGGCCTGTAAACTGCTATAATGTTATACTCTTGTTTTTTTATTTTCCAGTTTTATACTAAACTATTAATTTCTATTAAACTATTAATTTCATCACAAAAAACATTATGTGTGGAATATTTTAAATTTTTGTGTATAAATATACCCGCTCCTCCTCCTCGTCTTAATTTCCTGCACGACAATATTTTGGTATACTGGTTTATATCAAAAAGTTCACTTTCATTATCCAAAATCCAGGTTTCAGTGATTATTATTAAAATGTTTGTTATTGCATCTAATTTATGTTTAATACTTTCGAATTCAAATATAGTATTTTAAGTGAGTCTGCAGCTTTATACTGAATAACTTTAATATCAAAAATGTTTGTTTTAATATGGGTATTAAGTAGCAAATTAAAATCTATGTTATTTAATAACATCAAAAGTAGTACTTTCTAATATACGAATAATTTTACTTGTTGCAGTTTTTCTAACAAATAGTTTACCATCTCGTACCCATGTTTATTTGTTAGTATTATCCTTTTTTAGATCTCTTGCTTGTTTATGCAGATATTTAAAATATGGAGTAATCCTTTCATTTATATAAATTACATTTTGGTCATTTTGCGTTATTTTGCTTGATTGTTTATCTGTTACATTATTTATATGAATTGTATTATTTGAATGTTCTTCCTCAACATTACTAAGATTTTGATCACTATCTTTACATTCTACGGTTGCTATATTATTTGGATCTCTATCACTTTCAAATATTTGAATTGTTATTGTTTTTGATTTTATTGCTTTCATAAATTTGTACTTAACATCAAGATTATTAAGTTCAATAATTAGCTTACCTGGATCTCCTAGTTTGTGTGAATGCTTTTTAGTTATATAAACATTATTATTATCCATATTTTCAATACCATATCCAGTGGAACTTCTCTAACTCGAAATTCTCCATAAGTCGAAGTAAAAAATTATACCTATGGTATCAAAAATTTCTCTAACTCGAAAAATTTAGGAAATTTTTACTACAAAATCAAATTTTTTTTATTTTGTTGCTAGAACAAATTTAACGAAATGTTAATAATTTAATGAAACAATGCAAAACTGCAACCTATACAATTATTTAAATGTCAATTGATATACATAGTTTTATGAATGTACATACTATGTTTGATTATATTTATTGAAAAATTTTGACATTAAAAATAAAATAAACATTTGACTTATTCAATATCATTTAAATAGACAGGCTAGGTATGTGTGTTAAAATATGACTGGGAATAGCAAGTAATAACTAAACAAAAAACAATTACAAATTTATTTACAAAAATTTAAAAATTTACCCAATTTTAAAAAGAGTCAAAATATTATTTATTTAAATTAAACTTGCGAAAATATACTTATAAAAAGTAAAAATGTATAGTTATTCAAGGTATTTAAAAATTTAATTTTTAACTGTTATATGGATTTTTTGGTTAAGTTTTTTAATATTTTTGTTTAATATATACATATGTTTCAATGTTCTATTTATAGATTTGTACATATATTTCGATTTTTATCAATTTGTATGCTTGCATCAGATTCTCCGTAAACATTAGCTGTTGGAGTAGAAGGAAGTGGTTTTGTTAACCTTCCCTCAACTCTAATTGTACCCTGATTAAGTAGAACTTGACATACTTCGTTTCCTGATGTATCTGGAGTTAAATCAAAGGCTAGAATAAAAAATCCATTACGAAACATAGTTTTCGTCAACTGATGACCTTTATTGTTATGATATATTCCTGTACCTGAAAAAATTGTGTGAAACGCACGAGTATGACAATTATTCTCCTCTGAGAAACTAGTTGCAATTGCAGTTCTAGAATTTGCACTCCATTTACATAAAGCCTAAATTATGAAATATCAAAATGTTTAAAATTAAATGGGTTTTTTGACCTCTTTCCAGAGTAACCCACCATTTTGTCATGCAAAAAATGATTGTATTTGGTAACTGCCCAATGAAAACATTGTCAGTAAAATTGATGAGCTGTTCATTGGAATTGTAAAACTTTTTACTTCAACGCGTTTATAATTATATTTAGCATTGGATTTCCCAAGAACACCATTGTGTGCTAACATTACGCTTGGATTAACTATAACATGCCTCATAAATAGCGTGGCTTCTATCATTTTTAATTCTGATTCATCAGAATCGTCTACAAATAGATAAAAATCTGGTTCTTCAAGTGTTAAAACTATACGAATGTCAATATTATTTATAAGTAGAGTAGGTTGATTAAACATATCTACGTGTAGTTTACCCATAAGTTCCACTACACTGCTATTATGATACAATTCACGCTCTTTTGATCCATTATTATCAGATTTTACTATATTTGCTTTATCTAAAATCCATCTTGCACATTTTAAATGAGTTGCAGCAGCATCTGAACCAGAATTTAATAATGATTCAACATAAGTTCTATAGTGATAATTTCCATCAGACGGTGTTATATTTTTGCCATTTAATTGAACATTACATTGTTTTATTAAAGAATGGGAAATCTTATTAACTACACTTGGTTGTATGGGTGTTCAAAATTGAGGTATCATTTTAATTTTAATAAAAAAAGACTTTTTTTTTGAAATATTAAATATATTTTTATTTTAATTTATTACAAATAGGTTCCGGTTAATAATGAAAAATTATGTCGGCCAAGTGGCCCCCTGTACTACTTTGGCAGGCTTCCAATCTTTTACCAAAATTCTTAATCACGTTGTTCAATAAACTGTTCTCAATGGTTGAAATCTGCTCGATAATGTTGTTTTTAAGCTCTTGCATTGTTGTGGGATTATTGCTGTACACTTTCGATTTCACAAAACCCCACAAAAAAAAATCCAACGGTGTCAAATCGCACGATCTTGGTGGCCACATCACTCCTCCTCTACGAGAAATAATGCGATCTTCAAACTTTTCCTTCAAAAGATCCATTCTTTCTCTTGCTGTGTGGCAAGTGGCACCGTCCTGTTGAAACCACATATTCTCTACGTCCAAATCCCGTCACAAAAAGGTTCGGATCATCTCCCTGTAGCGATTTCCATTGACCGTAATCTTATTTCCATTTGCGTTTTCAAAAAAATATGGTCCGATGATTCCTCCTGACCACAAACCACACCAAACCGTAACTTTTTGTGGATGTACTGGTTGCTCTAAGATAACCCTTGGATTCTCTTCACCCCAAATGCGGCAATTCTGTTTATTGACTTAGCCATTGAGCTGGAAATGAGCTTCGTCGGTGAAGATTATTTTGTTAAAAAAATTCTCATTTTCTTCTTGTTTTTCGATTGCCCAAGAAACGAATTGCCCACGCAATGCATGGTCAGTTGGTTTTAATTCTTTCGTCAGCTGGATCTTATAAGCCTTTAAATGGAGATCACGATGCAAAATGTTGAATAATGTGGATGGTTTGATGTTTAATTGCTGCGAACGATGACGAATGGAAGTTTTTGGATCTTCTTCAACACTTCTGCTCACAGCTGCTACATTTTCGGTTGAACGGCCATTACGTTGATAAATGTTGCCTGTGTTATCAAGAACAGATCCAGTTTCTAGAAATTTCCTAATTACATCTTGAAAACTTTTACCATTTTCAAAAAATGTTGTAATAACAAAAACACGTTGTTCCTTCGTGTTATGTTCCATATTAACTAACCGGAATGTATTTAGAATATACCTAAAGAAACCTCGTATAAAAATTCCAGGTAGAAAAAAAATGGCGGCAAAATCAAAATGATACCTCAATTTTGAACACCCTATATTATTATTTTTCCATCAGCAGTTTTATCATTATTCTAATGTGTTCCATCTTCCTTTAAGATCTGTATTTTAATCTCAAATTTGTACAAATTGCTGACAAATCTCTATATGTATCGCCATGACCCAGTGGAACAAATTAAATAGTTGAAGAATAGTTATCTAAATATTCAATAGTTGTTTAAAGAAGCAAGGTAATTTTTTAGATCGTAAAATGCTAGACTGAATGGGTTCGGTTTTAAAAATATCCAACTCAGATTCCATACACTCAATCATAATTAATCAAAAATATCTCTTTGTTTCTTTTTGTTTTTATCTTTGAGTTGTTTTGACGTAAAATAATTTAAATTTTTAATGAATGGCCTTTTTATAGCTTTTTGGTTTCTTTTGCCAGAACCATACATTTCATTCAGTTTTCGTACGGCACCACGTCGTACATTTTTAATAATCTTTTTACTACGATCTTGCATAACTTCTTTTACATTTGCACCAGATGCAATATCACTATCACTTTTTGTTTTTATCTTTGAGTTGTTTTGACGTAAAATAATTTAAATTTTTAATGAATGGCCTTTTTATAGCTTTTTGGTTTCTTTTGCCAGAACCAAACATTTCATTCAGTTTTCGTACGGCACCACGTCGTACATTTTTAATAATCTTTTTACTACGATCTTGCATAACTTCTTTTACATTTGCACCAGATGCAATATCAGATAAAGCATTGATACCAGAGTTAAAAACTTCCTTTTTTAAAATATCAGCGCCTGAAGCTTCCCAATCCACGACCTCTTTGAAAAGATACGGTAATAATAGATTGTAATAAAATACCGATATCATCAAGTCCTCTACCAGATTGAATTAAATAATACTTAAATAATATACTCTCTCCATTATGAATGAAAATAAAATAATATATTATAGTATTGTAAAATCGCTTTTATTTATACTTTTTTAAAATGTAATACAATTTTTGTTGGAATTGAACTATTGGAAAAATTTATTTTGTATCCATATTTATCACATAAAAGTAATGAAATGTTATTAAATAATTTCTCCACATTGGATTCTCCACATAATTTCTCCATATTGAATATTACTGAATTCTTTTACAGTATGAGTGAAAGCATTTTGCATGTTAACAGATCTTAAACACCTTACATCTGTATCTCCTATTTTTTGCGGTTCAATCATATATAAGTATATAAAAATCATATCTGGTTTAATAATTGGAATCAATTGTACACTATCTATAAAAGTTTTGAAAGCTAGCTTTCGAAGATACTTGTACTTGAAACATGTTATCAAATGTCCTTCCACGGTATAAGCGTAATTTGCTTTATTTTCATATTTATTTTGACCAAGTAACACATATTGTAGTAGCAGAGACTACATAGAGATGTACACATTCATACAAAAATTTGTACTAATTTTTTTTCAAACGGGCCAGCTAAAACTGGCTAGTTTTAAAAATCTTAAAGCACAGAAATATTTAGTTTGTGTCATAGCTAAAAGAATTTAGCGAAAACCAGAATCTTCTGTAAAATCTGGTGTAAAATGATCATTCATATATTTTATGCATTTACAAAATTCTTTTATCCTTGTGGTTATTAAACTTTTTAAAGCAAAGCGATGACAAAATAACTTTTAAAATAGAAAAATAAGGCAAAAATGGGAAAATATATTTGAGAAAATATATATTTAATATGTCGAGTAGAAACGTAAATTTTCAATATGATAAAGAAGACATTCTAAATATCACTTTACAAAAAATATGGAACATTTAGCTAAATATTTCATATAGAAAAAAATTAAATAAAAATAGGTTATTTTATAATGTTGACTTTTCTAAAAACAACAAAAAAACATTTCAAGGTTATCATTCATATGCATTCAGTATTTCACTACTACAAGCAGAATTTTTTCAATGTATGAAATGGTATTATATGGTATCAGATGGTATGAATGTTATCTATTTTATGAAAATCATCTGATTTAACTACATTATTTATTTAACTAGATTTAATTGATTTAATATACAGTATCCAGCAAAAGTAATGGTAATTTAAAAAAATATATAAACTACAAAAAATATATATAGAAAAGCAATAAAATAATATTGGCGTTCGAATTTTTTCTAATAATATTTTTAACTTTATAACTTCAGGGAAAAACAAACAAACAAAGTAACAAAATTTTTTGTATTATGATTTTATTTTATTTTTTGATCTCATGACTCATATTGTTATATTGGTAACGGTATACCTATATATATATGTGGGTATTTTTTGAAGACAATATAATATACCTATCAAATAAAAATAACTGAAATAAAAAATAATGCTTTCAAATTCTTCTAAACATTTTTTTAATTAAAAATTATTCCAATTAGAAAAGTGGCATGACATTTGCTGGATACTGTACATATTCATAAAAATTATCAAATCATATCAAATTGGAACATAATTACATTTCACAAAACAAAATATAAATATAAATATGTATTGATTTTTGAATCATATTGAAATACATATATAAAAAGTGCCGATAGTATTTATGTGTATTTCTATTTATATTTAATTTTGATTCACACACACTTTCACAATTTAATAAGCATGTAGGCAAGCTGGTTCAAGTAATATAAATGCATGATATGGCATAATGCATATATAATATAAAAATTATATTAGATACTGATCAGATCATGTATATCATAATATGTCATCTGATATCATATGATCATATTCATATATGTATGTTACTTGTTATTTCTATCATCCATACCAATCATACGAAAGTTCATTTATGTACATATATGAAAAAAAAAAAATATCCGAGACCAAAACTTGCTTTAAGAATCTTTAAAAAAAAAAGTTGAAAAATGAGACTAAATTTCAAAATCGATATTGTAGCGACATCTAAACTTTTTTGTTGCCATTTGGACATCTCTATGTAGTCTCTGCGGTAGTAGTATGGATATGCCGGTTCTGGTGCAGTTTTAAAGCTTTTTGTCATCCTAAAAGTATGCAAAAAATTATTTGCATACACTCGTCCGAAAAGTATGTAAAGTGGGGCTTCGGTAGCCTAGTGGGTAGGCGTGTGGCGTATTAACCGAAGGAGTGCGGGTTCGATCCCTGCACAGGTCGTAAGTGTTTTTTTCTTTACCCCCTTACGACCAAATATAATGTAAATATATAGTATATAATATAAACAAAATAAATAATATTAGTATATAATTTAATAATAGTATAAAAACCTATAATGGCCTTAGTAGCCGCTGGTTCAATAATATTGCATTACATTTATGTATGTAATAGTAATATAAATAAATAAATAAATAGTATGTAAAGTATGGCTACATGTAAAAAAATTGAATATAATCCGGGTAATATAAACGGAGATAGATTAAAATTTGATACAAACATGCCAGAGATACACGTCTTAGAAAAAACGGTTGGTGGTTAGATAGTTCATAAATAAGGTTTTGAACCAATACTAGGTATAAGCTAGGGTAATTAGGTTAAGATAGGTTAAATTAAGGTAGGAATTTTATTATAAAAAAAAAATAAATAAGAAACATTGTTTTTCTAGTTTTCAATGTTTTTTTTTTTTTTTTAATTACTTTTATTTTTTGTTATAATTTTACAGTCTTATGAATATTTTAACCTACAAAACAAAGTTAACAAAAAAAGGTTTAATTATTTTAAGTTTTTAACATCTAAAAATATTTTAATATTTTTTTATGTTAAATTTAATATCTAATAAGTGAAAATTTATTCTAATTGTTTGAATTACAGTATGTTGTATTATTAATATTTATTTATCATTGTAAAATTTTAAAAAAGCAATGTTTAATATTTTTCTTTTTATAAAACTTAACTAACTTAACCTATGTAAACCTAACTTAAATTTATCTAAAACTAATCTTATAAGCTAAAATAACACAAGTGTTTTTAGATGATATATTAATATGTATTTAACCACCAATAATCTTTTCTTATTATTTTATCTTTTTCTGTTATGCACATATCAAATTTTATATTATCTCCATTAATGTTGCCTGGGATATATTCGATTTTTTTGCATGTAGCCCGTCTACTATAATGAAATAGTATAGGGACATGATCTTGGTTTTGAATATATCCATATTTGTCTAAGAAGATGAAATGCTCAGGAGCTATAAAGCCCGTGAGCAAGGTCTTCTTAATGTACTCCTCATTGTGGTAAAATATATGTGATATTAAACCATTCTCTGGAGTATTTAGTGCTCTATCATAATGACTTCTGATTAATTTTATCATAAAATTATCTATTCTCATGATTTTTGCTTCCTTGTACAAGTATTTATTAGAATAAAAATGCTTGTATTCGGACTCAGGCTTTCTATGTTTATTAATACAAACCCTTATACACTTTCTTTCGAATTTACGTATTTTTTCCATTAAGCTTAGTGCAAGTACACCATACAGGTACACCATAGACAAGATTTGGCCTTATTAATGTCTGGTAGCATATTATTTTAACTCTATTGCTAATATTTTTGTTGTAAAAGAGTTTTTTAGCTGCCATAAAGGATTTATTGCCTTTATCTATTGCGTATCTTACATGATCAATGAAGTTCAAGTTTCGATGTAACTGAACTCCAAGATATTTAACGCATTTTTTGTTTGCGAGAGTTGACATAGGCGATTTAACTTTAAATTGTTTGCAATTTTTTCTAATGTCTGAACTAGTTTCGTCAACCGTATTACGGAATAATATGGTTTCACATTTACTGAAGTTCATTTTTAATATCCATATCTTGCAATAATCCTGAACAATGTTAAACATTTTTTGTACATCGTGTTGAATACTATTTACCGTGTCATTCGCAGAGTATATTATAATATCATCCGCGAATGCTAGAGCGTAGTCATTTCCTTTTACTCGATCTAGCATGAATAAAAGATCTGCTATATAGATGGTAAAAAGGATAGGTGCATTAACAATACCTTGCTGAAGGCCATTTTCAATTACGAATGATTTGTCAGACTTGTTATTTTTGCTATATACTAAAAATTTGTTGTTATACAACATATTTTTAATGAGTATAATTAAGCGTGGCGGAAAATTATATTTTATTAATTTGTAGATTAATCCATCCAACCAAACTGAGTTAAAAGCCTTCTCAAAGTCAATCAAGCAGGTCCCAACGCCGTAATTCTTATTTATAAACCAGCAGATATCTGATGTTAATTTGGTTATAGTATTGACGGTACCATGTTTGTGCCTAAACCCAAACTGGTTTTCTGGAATAAGATTGATTGACTTTGCAAAATGTGAAATTTTATCATTTATTATGGTTTCGAATACTTTACTTATGTTTGGCAATAAACTTATTGGTCGATAATTGCTAGGGTTGGTTGGATCTTTGCCAGGTTTCTTTAGCAATATACTTTTCGATGTTTTCCAAATATGCGGAAAATACGCATTATTTATTGCATTATTGAATAGGACAACATATTTCGAAATTATTAGACCACTTAAAGTTTTTAAAACTATGTTTGGGATATTATCGATACCAGAAGAAACTTTATTTTTTAAAGCTTTAAACTTTGAAGAAAGCTCTGACTGGTTCGTGAATTCGCTATTTTCACCTCTTTGCTCAGAAGATTTGTTTGTGTTGGAGAAATTACTCAGAGTTGTGTTAAAATTTATTCTTTGAGAATAATTATTGAATTGTGCTATTTTGTTTGTGATTTTGTTATGTATTCTGCTATTTGTTGGTATATTGATTTTATGAGTGTTTTCAATGTATGAGCCAAGTACATTGTAAATTTGTGATTGATCTTTTATTATAAATTTATTTGTGGTGGTTTTATTTAATTTGCTAAAGTCTATGTTATTTTGAGAAAGTAAAGTAATATAATTTTGGTTTATATGTAGGTTTGAAATTTGATTGTATTTATTTTTACGGAATATTTTATTGATTTCGGGGAACATGTTTGAATTATTTGTTGGAGTTATTTTTTGGAGACGAAATTGCCAGTATTTATTAATTTCTATTTTAATTTGTTGTTTAATTAGTGTATTGATGTTATTTAAGAGGCTTTTCAGTAATTGCATTTGTTGATTAGAAAAATTTAATCTTTGCTTTTTGATCTTATGTATATCGCTCATGAGGCTGTGTTTTTATTTAAAAGAATTTTTAACTTTACTGAGTAGAATATTTTTAAATTATTTTGATTTTTAATTTTTGGTATAACTTCATCCATAGTTTTAAAAATTATTTCGTTGAATTGTAAAAGGTGATAATCTACATTTTGGTTAGACAAATTGCAGTTATCGAAAATTTTATTGCAATTGTTGGAGTTGTATTTAGAAAAATAGTTTGAATTTAATTTACTTTGGAATTTGCTCCAATACAATACTTTTGAAAATATGAATTTATTACTATGACTTGGTAAGTCTTGCAATAAAAGCTCTTCATTATTGAGTGACGTTGGAATGTAAATGGCAATATGTTCACTATCGTATGGGAGGGTGGTGAGTTTGTTTTGATTTGTTTCAAAACAAATTTTTATTCTAATATCTGTTATCACTAAATCAATGTAAGAATTTGCACGCGGAAGTGTTGGTGCATCAGTTAAAAGTAAGTTACTCTTGTATAAGATTTTTTTGTCTTGTAACCATTTGTATAATTGATTGCCTCGAGTATTGTTAACACAGTTTAACCAAGAAGTATGTTTGGCATTAAAGTCGCCAGTTAATATATAAAAATTATTGAGATTCGAAATATTTAAAATTTCGAATATTTTTTCTAGTTCTGTTATAAAATTATGTGAATTTCTATTTGATGCATAAATAGAAATTATAAATAATTTTTTTCTTTGCTGTAATTGTAATGAAATGATGCACAGTTCGATATATAAGAATTCATCGAAAATGCTATTTTTTACAATTTCATAGCGAAAACCTTTCTTTATGCCTATGGCAACACCTCCACCATCGACATCTGTACTTCTATCTCTTCTTATCAAATTAAAGTTATCAATCGCCATATGATCATTTGGTTTGAGTTTTGTTTCACTCATGCAAATTATATCAGGCCTAGTATTTTCGAGAAAGTGTATAAGAGATAATTTTTTATTGTATGAGACAAGAGAATTTACATTAATAGAAATTATTTTGTAGATGTTTGTAAAATTAATCATATTGGTGGTTAGATTGTACATTCATATAATCAAATAATATGCTTACTCTTTTTGTATTGTTACTGATTTTTTCCTCGACATTATTAAATTTTTTTTGCAATTCTGTAATACATTTACGTATTTCTAATAAAATGTTAGTATTCTCATTATTAATATTATTGTTGTAACTTAAACTATTGCTATTGTTAGTGCTTAAATTATTATCATTATTACTAATACTATTTCTACTACTTATAATATTTGCAAATGAGACATTTGGCTGTGTGAAGTTCCTGACCATGAGGTGTTTATTTTCAATTTGCCGTTTTTTTATTTCATTTACTTTATCACATTGTTTCAATCTGGTTTGGTATTCTATACAACCTTTATATGATGCTGGGTGTCCATCTTTATCACAAAGTGTGCAATGAAATTTTTCTTTTGGATCATCCAGCTTTACTGTACATTGTCCAGGTAAGTGGTTATTTCCGCATTTAACGCATCTGAATTCCATTTTGCAGTTGGCTGAAGAGTGCCCAAAACGTTGGCAGCGTGTACATTGTAATATTTTGGGTTTGTGAATTCGTTCCCATCGGACTATTTGGTAATCTAGTGATTCGATTTTGAATATTTCATTAACAGGTGATTTTGCTGATGCCTGTACTATGAAGTATACTATGTACTATGAAGTATTGAACACTTCATCGCAGGAATATACCCCACTCAAACCTTTTAATACTAGTGTCACTTTTTTTTTTCTTTTAGTGTGAAGGTGTAATAATTTATGTCTGATTTTTCCAATAAAGCACGTGCTTTTTTATAATCATCAATATTGAATGTATATAAAACATTATTTTTTTCGCTGGAATGCTTAATAAGGAAATCTTTAATTTTAAGTGTGTTTTGTAGCAAATTCTTCATCATCTTGAAGTCTGTGTCGCCAAAAAAAATGGGTGGTATTTTTTTATTGGTTGATTGACGGGGCTCGTTTGGTTTTTTTTGTGAATCAGACTTGTTTGACTTTTTGGCATGTTTTTTTTCTTTTATTTTATTGTTTTTTTTTTCTTTTGTTTTCTGGGCCAGCTCACGGATACCTATTTCCAAGGCTTCATTGACAGCCTCTTTTCCGGGCTCATTGTTCGTCTCCATAAGGGTGGCATAATAGTTATTTGACACACGTGGTTGTTCCAGTACGTGAATATTCTCGAAGTCACTGACTTTGATGTGGCTTTCCTCGACATAATTCTTGTCAGCGTTATATTGCTCTATTATTTTTTGCAATCTGCGGTTATCTTCAGTTAATTTGGCCAGCTGCTTTTTTAGCTCTTCAACCTCGTTGAGATCTACAGTTTTTACTTTAGGCATGACGTCTTCGTCTATAAGTTCAACTTCCGAGTTAGTACCAGTTTTTCGTTTTTTATTCAATTGAATCAACTTTGAATTGATTGATTCTTTTAGCGCATTACTGCTTGTACCTGCCTCATCCTGCATGACCGCTGTCCTTTTGATAAAAGGATGCTGCCAGATGCGGTGCTGCAAATCAGTGCTATGTGATAACTGTTACTTATTTAACCAGTAAAATAGAATTTCTTCTTCAAAAGCTCTATATGAACTCCTCTTGAACTCGCGCCGAACGTGAGTTAATGAAAAATAAATTTTAAATTTTTATTATTAATTGTTTTTTAATTTTCCAAAATAATATTTTTTTTTTTTAAATAATTTTCCAAGTTTTTTGTTTAACCGTACCGATTAAAAAATCATGGCAAACTCCTAGTTTTCAATGTTAAATCATTATAAATTAATCCTCAAAAATAGATATAAGAAAATGCAAAAAAAAAATTTTAAAACATATGAAAAAAATTTAACAAAAAAAAATATTGTATTTTTATATGTTAATTAATATTTTGAAAATAAACCCGTTTTTGTAGTAACTTTTTTAGGTAAAATTAGAATGTAAATTATTAAATAAAAAAACCTTTTTCAAGAACAAATTAAAAACAACCGATTAAATAACATAACAGTAGTAACTTTTAATAATAACAATGTAAACCCAAACAACAACTATTTATTTATTTATTTATATTAATATTACATACCTAATGTAATGCAATATAATTGAACCATCGGCTACTAAAGGCCATTATAGGTTTTTATACTATTATTAAATTATATACTAATATTATGTATTTTGTTTATAAATTTATTATATACTATAAATTATTTATTATATACTATATATTTACATTATATTTGGTATACAACAACTATTTTTATAACTTCAATGAACTAATTGAAAAATTTAAAACTTTAAAAAATAAGACATCGTGTGTAGCAGATTTAATCCCAATTAATCCCAATCCCATAGTATTAAAAAATATAAGTTTTTTTTTTTTTTTTTTTTTACGAGGGTTGGTGGAAAACTCGAAAGTCACCAAGAGGAACTGCACGTGCTTCCTCAAGGTAGTGTTGAACTTTAATCAACCAAAACCACCCCCCTTTTAAAAACAAACTTTAGGATGGAACCTTTAATACGAATGTAAAGTTTGGTTTTGGGGATAGGGATGTGGGAAGGATAATTGGGAAAATTGGAATTGGGAAATTTGGATTATGGGGGATAGATAGGAAAATTTTGAAGGACATTTTGAAGAAAGATGTTGATGTTCTTCTTAAACTTAAGTAAATCGTACACATAAGAATTATCAACTTTAGAGAACACTTGCGATGGTATATGGTTCCACAGGTGAGACGTGCGCATGACAAACGAATTTCCATAAGCTGTATTTCGCCATCTTGAAATCTCTACATGGTAGGGATGAGCTTCTGCTACCCGCCTTGTTTCTCGCTGGAAAACTTTGAGCGGAGGCATTAACTGTTTTAATTCATTCGAGCAGGTGTTAATCCCTACGAGATATCTATAAAACAAGGTTAGTGACCCAACTGTGCGACGATGACTGAGTGGAGTGAGCATTGAAGTTACACTGGGGTCGTTGATAAGACGAATAGCTCTGTTTTGCACATTATCTAGGTAACTCAGCGCTGTTTGAGGGCCTGCAGCCCAAATGTGTGCATTATACTCCATTTTCGGCCGAATGTACGTTTTATAGATATTGAGAAGATCAGATGCAGAAAAGTAAGTTTTGCAGCGATACAAAAAACCCAAACATTTAGCTGCATCCTTAGCTATACCAAAAATGTGATTTGACCAAGTCAATTTTTGGTTTAACTCGATACCCAACATGTTTAAATCTGTTGAATGCTGCAAAACCTCTTCCTGGAATAATAGCTTGGGAATAGTAGTGGCAATTTTTCGCGAGATCAGACAGCATTGGGTTGTTTTCGTGTTGAAATCAACTCTGTTGACTTAACCCCATTTTTGAATTTTGGCTAAATCGTTATTTAGCTCACTAATAGTGAAATTTTTTGCTGTTATATTAATCTGGTGATTAGTGTTACAGCGGCTATGAAATTCAAAGGAAGCTACAAGGGTGCCGTCGTCTGCTAAACTATGGATAGGATTGGAGGTTAAAGAAAGTAGGTCATTAATAAATATTAGGAAAAGAGTGGGGGATAAAACTGATCCTTGAGGGACACCATCATTTATTTTGAATTTGTCAGATGAATATGCATCGACCAGTACACGAATCGTACGATTCGAAAGGAAATCTCCAATCCATTTTAGAAAGACCCTACCTAGACCTATTGCTTTGCATTTTGCCAATAGAGTATCGTGCCAAACTCTATCGAAAGCCTTAGAAATATCAAGAGCCACAACATCAGATTCACCAGAATGATGAAGGCTAATGCTTAGCTTCTCACAAAGGTAAGTCATGAGATCACCGGTTGAACGACGGGCTCTGAACCCGTATTGACGATCATGAAGCAGACCTTTGTGATCCAGGTATTTCAGAAGCTTTTGGTTCACAATTTTCTCCATTACTTTGGAGAGGACCGAAGTTATAGCAATAGGGCGGTAGTTGGAGGAATCGCTTTTATTACCTTTTTTGGGAATTGGGAAAACATGTGCAACCTTCCATCGGGTAGGATGAATACCCGAAGTGAAGGAGAGGTAGAAAAGGTTGCGCAGAGGTTTTGAAATACTGGAGTAGATATTTTTAAGCACCATGGTGGTTATACCATCTGGACCGGCTGACTTATTTGTATCAAGATTTTTCAAGATTTTCATCACCGCCCGCGTCCTAAAGTAAATTTTCCCAAAGGAGTTCCCAATTTCATTGATCTGGGTCGATAGTTTTCAAATTTCCATAGCAGTTTCTTGTTCATTTAAGTTGGGTGATCTGTATAGAAAACAGAAATGTATGACATGCTTTCCAACGAGAATTTTTACCCAAATGTAGTGGAAGGTTGGGCTAGAACATTTATATTTTGGAAGTGCGTTGAAAGCAATGTCATTTTTTATATAGATAGCGATACCTCTTTTGGGTACGAAGTGTGAAATAAATGAATAGTCGGTAACATTAAAGCTACCATTGTGATTACTGACTTGTGTTTCACATAGGGCTAAAATTGCTGGTTTAATTGAACTAAGATGGCACTCGACGGCATGAAAATTCGTTTGCAACCCGCGTATATTACAGAAATTAATATTAAAATTGGTAATTTTGTTGGAAAACAATTAATGCAAAACAAAAAAGCAATAAAAAAACCAGAATAACGTTAAAATTTAAATTTAATTTAAAATTATAATCAAAATTGGAATTAAAATAGAATCAAATTGTAATTAAAACCAAGATTAACCAAAATCAAAATCTGAATTAAAATAAATTAAAGTATGTAATTTAAGGTTACAGTAAAAATTGAAATGAACAAAAATTAAAATTTAATCAAAATTAAAATCGAAATCAAAAGTAAAAGTGTACGATTTAAATAACCCGAGCTTGACAACACTTTAAAATAAATTATTAACAATATCGTACTAATAATTTTAATATTTTAATTTTAATATTTTAATATTTTGCTTTGAGCGAGCAAACGGTTTATAACAACGTTCAACAGTTTTTAATATACACTTTTAAGTGACCTTATTGAACGCAGGTACAACCACAAACTCACCAAAAGCAAAACTTACCACCAGAAATTAATAAATTAAATTACGGTAATAACTATGGTGGTATTAAAAAAAAATTGAGCGAATTGAGAATGAAAGAAGAACTCCAGCATCCATCATACGGGTGGGAGGGAGATAGTTATAAAAATTGTTTTGCTTACGACAAATTGATTTTAAGATGAAATAAGAAATAAAAAATAAATGTAAATTAAAGTAAACAAAACCAACCGAGCGCGTTTAATTAGAAGTTATAATTGTAAAACTAAAAATTATTCGAATTTAATAAATGGATATGTAGTTCAAAAAATTAAAATCAAAAATAAAAAATAAAATAAAAAAAAAATTTTAATATTTTAATATAAAAAAAAAAAAAAAATTGTAATGTGTAAATAATTTTAGAATAAGAAAAAAATGTATAGATCTTGTATAGTAAGTTATAAAAAAAAAATAAAAATACTTATCCTGCCGCCATTGAAGTGCAGCCGTATAATTCAATATATTTAGTTACACACTACACTTTTAAAACGTTTTAGGATAAATAAAAAAAAAAAAAAAAATTTTTAATTAAAAAGTGCACAAATTTTAATTTTGATATAATTTAATAAAAAAAAAATAAAAAATAAAATTTAAAATATTAATAATATTAATAACTTTTAAAATAAAGAAAAAAAATTTTAATCCGTAATTAGAAGAAGTGTTGTCACTTCGAATGTTAGAAAGAAAAAAAAAGCGTAATAAAAAGTAAAAAAATAATATCACAATATCTAATCTTATTCAATAATTGTCTTAACCTTTCTTATTTCTCTATATATGGGAAGAAGCGAAAATATTAGTATTCAAAAAACCAGGCAAAGACCCATCTAGCCCAGCTAATTACAGACCCATTAGCTTAACGCCAAATATAAGCAAAGTTTTCAAAACGCTAATAAACGACAAAATTACAGAATTCGCAACATCTAAAAAGCTAATACCAGAAAATTAGTTCGGATTCAGACATAAGCATGGAGCAATCCATGCAATTACGAAATTAACATCAGACATCTGCTGGTTCATAAACAAAAACTTTGGCGTTGGTCTTATGCCTGGTTGACATGGAAAAAGCCTTCAACTCAGTCTGGTTAGATGGGTTAATCTTTAAGCTTATAAAGTACAAGTTTCCGAAACACTTGGTCTCGATTATCATGGAAATGATTTGCAAAAACCAGTTTTTTGTACATAATAGTTTCAGTAGGCAGCATAAAACCTTTTCTATTAATAATGGCCTTTTGCAAGGTACCGTCAATGCACCAATATTATTTTCATTGTACCTTTCTGAATTATTAAACCTGGTAGAACGAGTAAGAGGCAACAATTATGCTATAGCTTTTGCCGATGATATTATTATATATTCCGCTAATGAAAGTGTTGAAAACAACAAGAAAAAAGTACAAGAAATGTTTAACGTTATAATCGTCTACTGCAAAATATGGAAGCTTAAAATAAACTTTAACACAATGCGAAACTATTTTATTTCGCAACACTGTAGATAAAACCAACAGCGATATTAGAAAACACTGGAAGAGTTTCTCCACTAGAGCCCCAAACCGTTTATGGCAGCAAAAAAACTGTTTTGCAACAAAAACATAAGTAAAAGAGTTAAGATAGTTTGTTACCAAACATTAATAAGACCAACACTTGTATATGGTGCACCTATATGGTACAATATTACTGCAAGTCTAATGGAAACCCTGCGAAAATTTGACAGAAAGTGCATAAGAGCTTGTACTAACATTTATAGAAAGCGAATCCGACAAATATTATTATTCCAACAAATATTTGTATAAGGAAGCACAAATCATAAGAATAGATAATTTTATAATAAAATTATTCCGAAATCATTATGATAGAGCACAAAAAACTCCAGAAAATGGTTTAATATCACATATATTCTACCACAATGAGGAGTACATTAAAAAGACAATGCTCACCGGCTTCATAGCCCCTGAACATTTTATCTTTTTAGATAAACACGGCTATATTCAAGACGATAACCATGTCCCTCTATTATATCACTATAATAGACGGGCCACATGTAAAGTCATTGAATATTACCTGGGCGAAATAAACGAAGATAATTTAAAGTACGAAATGTCCATACCAGAAAAGGACAAATTAATAAAGAGAAATTACTGGTGGTTGCAAAACACTCATTAACTAGAATTAAGTAATAAATATACATAATGTTTTTAATTAGGTTAAGTAGGTTTTAATTAGGCTAAGTAGGTTAACATTGGTTTTTTTTTCACCTTTCCAATAACAAAATTAAGAAAAGAAAATATTTGTTCAAAAAACTAAAAAAAAAAAAAATAGATTAACTAAAATAACAAAACAATGCTTTACGAATTTAATATAAAAATATAAAAATTATACCAAATTATGCCAAATTTAAATTTTTTTATTTTTTTTTTATTTTTTTATTGACAAATTCAAAAAAGTGCAAAGCACTTGTGTAGAATTTCATATTACAAAATAACCTACTTAAATATTATTATAACACTTGATCCAAATTCAATAACATAACATTTTAAGAAATAAAAAAAAAAAAAAAAAGAAATAAAAATAGATAAAAAAAATAAAAAGCTGTATGAAAAGAAATGTGGTTTAGTTAGCCATAAGGTACACTTTTAGTTGCTTTTTGAAAATTAAGATCGTATTTGAGTTTTTTACATGCATAGGTAAGCTATTGTAATGGAATATCATTGTGGACAGAAAAGCATTCATTGGAAAATTTTGAGCTGTTAGATTGTTTCGATTACGTGTATTGTAGTGATGAGTCTCAGAAACTTTTGATAGGATTAAGCCAGATTTAATTATTTTATGAATTAGTTTATAACACAATACACACATTTCAAAGATCTTAAGTATATCCAATGGAAGAATCTTCACATTATAGAGTTGACTTGACGGAGTTAACATAGGTAGATTGTTTACAAATTTGACTGCTTTGTTTTGCAAAACCTGAAGTTCTCGTAGTCTATATGCTGACGCAGATGACCAAATCGAGTTTAAATAGACCAATCTCGAGTGAATATGTGCAAAGTATATATTGAATTGTAATTGCTTTGGTAAATTTTTACGTAGCCTATTTAGCGCTGCAACATATGGTATAATTTTCTTCTTTAAGTAATTAATGTGGTCTTCCCACTTCAAATTTTTATCTATATGTAGTCCAAGATATTTAATTGTATTTACTTTCTCTATAATTTCATTATTTAAACTTAGTTCGTATGTATCCGGTATATTTTTTTTAAATATCATATATTTTGTTTTAGACTTATTAATTTTAAGTTTATTAGAGCTAAAATATTTATCAAGTGAATTTAAGTCCGCCTTCATTTTTCTAAATAAACTTTCCATCGATGCTTCACTAAAAACTAAAAGAGCATCATCCGCATACATAGTTAAGGTACCATTTAAGGGAACGTTAAAAACATCATTGATGTAGATGAGGAACAATAGTGGTCAAAGAATTGACCCCTGTGGGACACCTTTTTGTACTACGCGAAAAGTGCTTTTATATGACCCTATTTGAACATATTGAGTTCTATTAGATAAATAACTGTTAATAAGCTTTATAGACTCATTAGAAAATTGCAACCTTTTTAGTTTCTGAAGCAGTATTTCATGGTCAATTGAGTCAAATGCTTTTTGCAAATCAATACTAATAATTCCCGTCACACAACCATTAGATATAGAAGTTTGTATCTCATTCATAACTTCAATACAAGCAGATGACGTGCTTGAGGTTGGAACAAACCCAAATTGATTTGCGTGAATCAAATTAAAGTTTAGGCAATGATCCCATGTTTGATTAAGTAAAATTTTTTCTAAAAGTTTAGAAAAGACTGGAAGCACTGATATGGCCCTATATTTATTTAAGTCTTGTTTTGACCCACCTTTGTGCAAGGGAGTTATTTTTGCAATTTTGAGCTCGTCAGGAAAGCAACTCTTTTTGATGCAATTATTGAAGAAATTCTTTAACGTAATTATTTTTTCATTGGATAGGGACTTGAGATCTTTAACAGACAGACAATCATATCCAGCAGAGATATTGTTTTTTACACTTTTTATATATTCAGTCAATGTAGAAACTGAAACAGATTTAAAAAAGAATTGGTTTTCCTCAAACAAATATTCCAAACAGAAACTACTTTCGTCACACTCTGTATTTATATTTTGATACCTAGTATTAATATTTGTAGAAAAGTGATCATTAAAACAATTTACGATTTTAATAGGGTCTTGTATCATGGTCCCATTATGATTGATATTTTTAGGTAAATTATTGTTGTTGTAATTTATTGTTCTATTATACATTGAATAATTAATTATTTGCCATAATTTCTTTGGATTGTTTATGTTCTGTGTACATTGATCAATAAGAAATTGTTTTTTTTTATTTTTATTTTTATTTGCAAACCGGTTTCTTATTTTTTTAAATTCGGCTTGTATATAAGAATTATTGGGATATAATTTTGTCAATTTATACAGTCTTTCTTTTTCTTTCGATAATTCTAGTAATTCATGCGTCATGAATGGTTTTAAAAATTTATATTTTTGCAATTTAATATTTTGTTTAGTATTAAGGTGGACTATTTTAATCCATTTAGAAATAAAATCAGTGTAGTTTAAGTTATCATTGTTGAAGTTTAGATTATTAAATTCTAAAACTGATTTTGTTTTGTTAATAATAGTTTGAGTTATTGTGTTTTCATTAAGATTTGATCTTAGAGTTTTTATTTCTAATAGTAATATATTATGATCACTTAAAGAATTTTCATTTATAGAAAGTGTATAATCATATGTTAAAAGATTAGTGCAAAAATGATCAATTATTGTTGAAGATGTTAAGCTAGTTCTCGTTGGCATTGAAGGTGATATGGAATTTAAGATAATAAAACCATTAGAATTTAATGAATTAGTGTAACTTTGCGTATAGTTTCGATTTTCTAAAAGATTTATGTTGAGGTCGCCAACTAAATATAAATCATTAAAAGTGTGGGTAAGTTGCTCAAGTTTGTTTATAAAATCTATAATTGAATTGGACGGATTAGGCGATCTATAAACTGCAAAAATCTTAAATTTTAATTTTGGAATTTCTACTAATAAAATATTATTGAGACTATCGGAATTTTCATAAATAGTATGGCCACAAATACATTCATGCAGAAAAATACTCACTCCACCTCCTCTATTTGTGCTTTCTCGAAAAGAATGAAATCCCACATAATGTGGAATATTTGCAAATAGTTCTTCACCACAAAGCAACCAAGTTTCACTTATGACAAGTACATTAATTATCGTATTATACTGGCTAATTATTTCTTGAATTTTATTCAATTTGTTTAACATACTTCTTGAATTTATATATAATATTTTGAATGATTTTGAATCTAAAATTAAGTTCAGATTAAAAAAATAGTCTATGTTGCAAGCATTATTCATAAGGAAAAAAATAAAAAAATGATAAAAATGATACTTAAACAATTAAACTTCTTCCACATCACTATTATCTGTTGTTTGAGCATTGTTATTTACATTGTTGTTATATTCACTATTTTCTGGTATCTGATTATCATTTCCATTCTGGTCATCATTTCCATTCTGGATTTTCTTGAGTAAATTATAAACTGTACATTCATTTTTTAGTAGAATAGGTTTTGATGTAGCATTTATTTTAGCAAAAACTTTACCATATAAAACATAAACAGCAGAATAACCATATGTTTTTAATTTTTTTGAGTAATTAAAAAGTTTCATTGTATTTGTTGTCAAAGCGTCAACGTAATTAATATGTTTAAAATTTGGTAGATTTTTGAGAATTTTTTTATTACGCATAAAATTTGTTTTAATATTTGAGTTTGCAAATTCTACTCTTGCGATCGCCTTTTCATATGCTTTGCCATTTTTGGACATTATTTTATAACGTTTGACAATATTTGTATTAGTAATATCATTTGGAGATATATTAACCTCCAAAGCTTTAGCAGCCTCTAATGTTTGGGAAATAATATCATCATTATTTTTTAATTTGTTAAAATCGCCTCTTAAAATTATTTGTTTGCAGACATTTGCATTTTCTAAATTATGAATAACTTTGTTCATGTCAAATAGTTTTTCATTGAGATTTTTGTTTACTTTTTTTATCTCTCTATTTTCTTGCATAATTTTTTTTAACTTATTATTGACATCATCATACTGTACGTTGACAAAATTGACATTTTAGTTTTTATAATATCATCATCACAATATTTAAGAATATTTTCACGAAATTTCCTCTTGTTGCATTTTTTTAGTACATGTAATATATGTTGGTTTTTCTTCAATCGTTTCATATTTTTGACAGCTTTTGTTCAAATCACCCGTATTACAGAAGCATATAAAATATTCTTTTGAAAAAATATTAGTTCGAATACGAAATAAGTCGTTAATGTCTTGTGTTAAATCCAACACAATATAACCATGTGGTTTTGATATTGACTCATTATATACTCTAAAGAAATCCTTTAGAGGATATTTTCTGGATATAGTTGTCTAGGAAGAGGAAAAATCTGCGATTTGTCTCCAGGGTTTTTGAAAAGCACTAAATATTTACAATTTAATGAAATATCTCTTGAAAATTTCCCCTGATGAAAAACGTTTTGCGTTAACAATACAATAGATAAATTACGATGGTGCGAACCTTTAGTAAATAGTTCGCATAGGTTGTCATTTATACTTCGGTTCGAACGGACGTGTTTTCTTTTTATACATCGGAAAATAAATTATTATAATAAAAATTATTTATTTAAAGGAAAATAGTTTATAGATATAAAAAAAAAAAAACCAAATAAATATAAATCTTAATATAGTAAATATAAAGCACAAAAATTAATAGTATAGTTGCCTTGCAAAAGAAATGGCAGTGGAAAATAAAATTTCAAAAATTAATGGATAAATGCAAATAACTAAATAATTTCTTTTTAACAATTAAAATAAACTAATAATAACACGATAAAAAGTTATTCTAAAGATAAAAACAAAAAAACATTAAAAATTGATTAAAATCAACTTTAATAAAAAAATAAAAATAAAAAATTTTGATAAACTGAATTTTATCAAATTTCTCTAACAATTATTAAGAAAGCAAATTAAAATTTTTGTACACAAAAAAATTAAAAGTGTAATAATTAGTAACTACATATAACTAAATAATCTTTTTAACAATTAAAATAAACTAATAATAACACTGATAAAAACAAAAATATTAAAAACTGTTTTTAATAATCAACAACAAAAAATTAGATAAATAAAAAAGCAAAGCATTTTGTAAATTTAAATATAACCTCATATGTCACACTGAAAGTGTTATAAATAATAATAATATATAATAAAATTTATAATAAATTTTAATTATATAATAATAAAATTTATAATAAAATTTAATATGCAATAACAGTGCGACACATGTTGAGAATTTTTGGAATAAACATAAGAATGATAATAAAAAATTAAAATAAATTAAAATATAAAGCTAAATGAAACGAGGAAGAGTGCAGTAGAGTAGACTGTGTCAACTCTGGGATACCCGTATGAATGTAATATATCCTATTATAAAACTTGATCATCTTTTAAAAACATTCAGATGTTTTAGTACCGAACTACAGAACTATATATTTATGAACAGACACTGGGTTATTTCTATTTAAAGAAAGACGTTGTATGGCAGCTACTCGAACCCGGGGGCCGAAAATGCTGGAGTTAAATAGCAAAACTAACAATTTTACAAAAGTGACGTAAAAAAATTTTTAGCCTCCTAGCTCCACTATTTTTTGAGTTATCGTGCGGACGGACACTGAGTTCTTTCCATTTAAAAAGAGATTTTGTATGGCAGCTACCCAAACCCGTCGCACCACCACAACCAAATTTTGCAGAAGTTGTTGCCATAAAACTTGATCATCATTTGCAAGATTTCAGACGCCTAGCTTTATTAAGTTCCAAGAGGTGCAAGAAGCCTGAACCGGCTGCTCTAGACCAACCAAATTTTACAAAAGTTGTTGGCATATAACTCGACACCTCTTTACTAAATTTCAGATTCCTAGCTTCAATAAACACTGAGTTATTCTCATTTAACCGGATAAGTTGTATGGCAGCTACCCGAACCCGTCGCATCACCACAACCAAATTTTGCAAAAGTTGTTGCCATAAAACTTGATCATCATTTGCAAGATTTCAGGCGCCTAGCTTTATTAACTTCCAAGAGGTGCAAGAAGCCTAAACCGGCTGCTCTAGACCAACCAAATTTTACAAAAGTTGTTGGCATGTCACTCGACACCTCTTTACTAAATTGCAGATTCCTAGCTTCAATAAACACTGAGTTATTCTCATTTAAACGGAGAAGTTGTATGGCAGCTACCCGAACCCGCCGCACCAACACAACCAAATTTTACAGAAGTTGTTGCCATAAAACTTGTTCATCATTTGCAAAATTTCAGAAACCTAGCTTGAATAGATACTGAGTTATTGATATATAAAGAAAGAAGTTGTATGGCAGCTACTCGAACCCGCCGGCCGAAAATGTTGGATTTAAATAACAAAACTAACAATTTTGCAAAAGTGACGTAAAAAAATTTTCAGCCTCCTACCTTCTTTATTTTTTGAGTTATCGTGCGGACGGACGGACGGACGGATGTACATGGCTTAATCGACTCAGAATTCGATTCTGAGCCGATCCATACCTGTGACACTGTATCTAGCTCGGCTCCTTTAAGGTGTCACAAACGTAATGGCAAATTTATTATACCCTTGAACATAGTTCATACGGGTATAAAAATAAAAAACAACAAAAAAAGATAAAAAATAAAAAATTATTAAAATAAATAAGAAAACATATAATAAACTTACCGGTAACGATATTTAAAAGAACATATAAAACATCAAACTGGCAGACAATAAACAACTATTGGATTCATCAGTTAAAAAAAGAAATCGAACACAACTATCACCAGATTCTCCTCAAAATAAAGAACCCACAAATAGTAAAAGACCATCCATGCAAGAATTTGTTGGTAAAACGATAAATCACAAAGTAACTCAATTCACAACGTTATTAAACGAAACAATGAATAAAACAGCAGATACTCAATGGGATCATCTTCTAACAAAATTTGAGTCAATATTAGAAACAAAATTAAACGAAAAACTAAAAGATATTGCAACAAAGAATGATATTTACAACCTGCAACAGGAGATAGTTAACCTAAAAACGGAAAATGCAGAATTGCGCATAGATAATGTAAAACTAAAACAAAATGATCACAAATTAAAGAAAAAAGTGCAAGAAATGGACAAATTGAGTAGACGTTCAAATATAGTAGTTACAGGATTGAGTGGAAGTGACAACAATACTATTCGTAATAGTTTTTGAGAATTATGTAAAGATGTTTTACAAGTTGCTACTCAAGCGGTAAATATCCGGCAGATAAACCCAACAAAGTGCATCGTAGAGCTCTCTTCACCAAATGAAGTAAGGTCAATTTTAGAAAAGAGTGCAAACCTAAAAGGAAAAGGTGTATACATACATACATACTACACTGTCGAAGAGTCACACCAAAAATATGAAATGCGTCAAATTAAAAAAAAATTAAAAAATATGAAAGACATTAAGTATGATATAAAAGGTGTTTATTTAATAGTAAATAACAAAAAATATAAATGGTCCACTGAAGTAAATCAGTTAATTGCTGAAAAACAGGAAGATGCAAATTACCTAAAGATAATTTTACATTCGGCTGATGGTAAACAATATGAAGTGGGTCTTTCAAAAAAGAAAAATCCAGCACGGAATGAATTTATACGATCAAGCAATGTTTAGCAATCAGAAGTTTGTGAGGTCTTATCCTATACTGTATATGGGTTAAATAATAAATTTATATTTTGCGATTTTTTCGATTTTATTAAAAAATTTGATATATTCTTTTTATTTGTAACTTTTTTAGTTAAGGAAAAGCAAAATTATTTTAGTTATATTTTTAGTGAATACTATATATGTACATTGGAAGCTACAAAAGCTCATAATTTCGGGAGGGCGATTGGTGGTTGTTTATATGGTTTTAAGAAAGCCATAAAATCCAAATACTGTTTAACATTTGTAAATTTAGATGGATACTTGTGTTTGAAAGCTAAATTAAACCGCAAAACTGTGATATTTATACCAACATATCTAAATAATAACCAAAATTGGAAAGATGATTTCGAGAAATTCAAAAATACCCTTGAAACCCTTGATAATGTTGAGTTTTGCACTATAGGTGATTTCAATGCCAGAACTGGAAACAGGCAAACTATTGATGATAAGCAATTAACAATTTCTTCAAATTTATCAGCTCAAAGAAACTCAGAAGATAAGGTGGTTGATAGTAATGGTAAGTTTTTATTAGAGCTAATGAATGATACTGGTGGTGTCATATTGAATGGAAGGTGTAGAGATGACACTGCTGGCGCTAAAACATTTTGCGGAGCGATGAACTCATCGGTTATTGACTATGCCTGCTGCTCATTGAATCTTATAGAATCAATTGATGATATGAAAGTAGTTAGTAAACCATACTCAGACCATATGCCTATAGTTCTATCTTTTAAAACTGATGTCGATGCGACAAATAATATACGGCTTTTACCGAAAATCCAGTTAATTCCAAGCAAAAGTATTGCTTATCATACAAGAACGTCAAATAATTTAAATATGGTGAATTTTGAAAATAATGATATTGATGCAAAACTTAAATGCTTAAAGGATATAATATATGACTTTGCAAATAGGAATATAATAAAAACAAGCACATTCAAGCCAAAAAATAAATGGTTTGATCATCACTGCCATAATGCAAGGAATCATATGTTTAAGGCTCTTGATTTATGTAGAAAATATCATCATGTTTCAGAGTTCAAATTGAGATACATGGAAAAATTAAAAATATATAAGAATCTATGCCGAGAAAAGAAAAAATCATATTTTGAGAACCAGGCATTTAAATTAAGCATAGTTAAAGATTCCAAAGAGTGGTGGGCAGTGGCAAACGATTACAAAAATAGCAGATTTCTGGTAGGTCGACATAAAAGAATTATTCAAACCATTGAACGAGCCAAATTACTTTCACCATGCCTAACCATATGTATCTTTAGAAATTCTAGATCGTGAAATCACCATTGACGAAATGAAAGCAGTATTGAGAAAGGCTAAAGATTCAAAAGCACCAGGGTGAGATAGGATACCATACGAGTACTATAAAAATGCAAATGTTGAATTCTTAAAACAACTATGCCAAATTATAAACATAATATTTGACACAGCTGCAACACCGCAATCTTACCACAGCTCAATAATATTCCCCATTTTCAAAAAAGGTGATTTAAACTCAGTTGAAAACTATAGAGGACTATCTTTTGCAAATACCGATTACAAGCTATTTACCGGAATACTATTAAGCAGAATTATGGATTGGGTAAACGAAAATAATATTCTTAATGAATGCCAAGCTGGATTTCGGAAAGGGTATAGCACTACAGATAATATTTTCAGTTTAACAAGCATAATTAACTTTCAATTACAAAAGAGAAGAAAACTATACGTTTTCTTTGTAGACTTTAAAAGTGCATTTGACGCAATAAACAGGCAAGCACTTTTTTATAAACTGTCAAAGACAAGACTCTCAACAAAAATGTTAAGAATATTAAAAAAACTTTATGAAAAAACCACCTCAACAGTGTGGAACGGAGAATTTATATCTGAATATTTTGAAGTTGAACTAGGGTTGAAGCAAGGCTGCTTATTGAGCCCGATTTTATTCTCACTTTTCGTAAACGATTTGTACGAAGAATTATCTGGTGGAGTAAACATTGGTGATTATTTGGTTAAATTATTAATGTATGCTGACGATTTGGCTCTGTTAGCAGAAGATCCACAATCACTGCAAAAAATGATGGATAACCTGAAATTTATTGCAAAATGTAGGTCCTGTTTTTAAATCTTCAAAAATCAAAAGTGGTCATTTTTAGAAATGGTGGTAGAAGGTCAATAATTGAGTCATGGAAGTATGATGGAAATGAGGTAGAAGTAGTAAATGAATATAAATATCTGGGAATAATACTAACATATAACTTGAGCTTCATCAAACATTTAGAAAATAAGTTAAAAACATCAAAAAATGCTATAAACCAAACATGGAATAAGTTAATACGGAATAATCACATTCAAGTATAAAATATTCCAAGCTTGTGTAAAAACGATAATGTGTTATGGAAGCGAAGTATGGGGTGTAAAAGAATACGAAGAAGTCGAGAAGTTACAAAGGTTCTTTTTGAAAAAAATGTTTTACTTGCCGAATAATACTCCAAATTATATGATCCATATAACAGGTATAAAAAAGCTATTTGTATATACACTTCAAACACACTTTGAGTATGTAGAAAAAGTACTCGCGTTGCCAGATCGTCGACTGCCGAAAATACTAGCAAAAAAAACTCTAGAAGCAGATATATATTGGGCAAACGAATGGAAGAATATTTACGCAAGTGTGGAACATGAATTTACTAACAATGCAGAGAATTGTAATGCTGATCACAAAATAATTTTAGAAAAGTTGGCAATTAAACATCATAATGATCACATCCAAAGAGCCAGAACATCGGTCTACCATTATGCATATGGTAGTCTAAAACATTGGGATATAACAAGTTATTTCTCTGACGAAAACGCAGTTAAAAAGATATCACTAATATTTAAAGCTCGTGGTGGTATGCTAGAAATCAATGCCAAAGCATTTAAAAAAGACATAACGGGAATTTGCGATTTATGCAATGTTGATGAATCTGAAAACAAGTTCCATTTTATCGCACGATGTCCAATTTTTAAATATGCAAGAAAACAGTGCTTTGGCAAAGAATTTTTAAATTTTGATGAATTTTTAGATTACTTAAATGGTGCAAATTATGAGCTCTTCTATCGCTATCTAACAGCTTCTTTAAAATATAGATTTTTGCTTATTTCTGAATTTTATTAATGTATTGTCAATCTCAAAATATAAACTAAACTTTAAACATAGATTTAATCTCTTTTATAATTATTCACTATTTAATCTTTAAAATATAGGTTTTTGCTTATTGCTAAATTCTATTAACGTATTGTTAATTTCAAAATATAAATTAAACTTTAAACGTAGAGTTAAACTTTATTATAATCATTTACTATATAAACTTTAAAATAGATTTATGTTTATCTCTTAATTAATGTATATTTATTATTTTGAATTGTTATTTAGAATTTAATTTTTAGAATTTAATAATTAATATTTGTTATTTTGAAAATACAAACTGAACTTAATAACTACAAGAAAAACATATAATAATAAGTATCTTCACATAACACGTTCTTTTATGTAATATTATAAAGTCAAAATACAACCTGACAAACGATTTTGAAAAATATCATGTCTTTTTGTAAGTTTAGCCATTTAAAAAAAAATGTATGATGAAAAAAATGAATTTAAATAAACTTTGATTATTATTATTATTATTAGTTCGCATACTTCTTTATTTGCAGAATCTAACATTAAGTCATCTAAAACAATTAAAGTAGGTCTATTTTCATTCCCACTAAACTCTTTCGGAATATTGGTATAAAAGTCTATATCAGAAAAATCTATATTGTTCCGAATACCAGAATTTTCTGGGTTACACCATTTTATTCTTTCAATTTTCGGGTAAATCAATCTGTTAATATTTTCAATTAAACTACACACAAATTTTGTTTTTGCACACCCAGATGGTCCTGCTGTCATCATTGTAAATGGATGAATAAAATTAATCATTTTTGATCTGTGTCTGATAAGAAACTGAATTTAAAATACAAATTGAAAGTTTATATAAAAGCAGCGAACATATTCTTGGTACATTTATTTTGAATTATGGAAGTAGAGGAGTTCTTAAATATATATTCCTTCGTCTTATTAAATGATCATAAGAAACTAATATTACATCTATTTAAACACATTAAAAATTGTTCTGGAGTAAATAAGTACACTTCAATTTATGGTACTCATTTTCCCCTTTATCCATCGGCATTTGATAATTCTACTTCCGGACCAGACACATGTGAATGTCATACAATAGAAAATTATAGAATAACTTTAGAGAATTTAATTAAATGGTACGAGAATAATGTTAAGGTTACAATCAGTTGTATCAGAAATTCATAGAGGTGCTAAAAGAAAATTTACACGAAGAAAATTTATTCAAAAGGGTTTAAATGATACTTGGCAAATTGATTTGGTTGAAATGATTCCATATGCAAAATTCAATAAGGGATATAAATATTTATTAACAGTTATTGATACATTTTCCAAATTTACGTATGCTGAACCGGTTCAAAACAAAAGCTCTAATAATGTTTTAACCGCAAAGAAAAATATTTTTAAGCGTGCTGGTAAAAACCAAAAAATTTACAATTTGATCATGGTACGGAATTTTTCAATAAATAATTTCAAAATCTAATGAGGAAAAATAAAATTAACCATTATCATACATATTCAGAACTAAAAGCATCAATTGTAGAACGTTTGAATCGTTCCCTAAAAAACACGATGTGGAAACAATTTAGTTTACAAGGCACATATAAATGGTTAACTATTCTGCCATCGCTAATAGAAAAATATTAATAATTAAATATTAATTAAACTCGCACTTAAAAAGGTTACAAAGAGAAATGAGAAAATATTATTAAAAAGTGTCTGCAATAAATTAAAAGTGTTTCGAAAAGCAAAATACAAAGTTGGAGATTTTATTCGTATAAGTAAATTTAAAAGTATATTTGCAAAAGGTTATCAACCTAATTGGTCAACAGAAATTTATACAATAGCGAAAATAAAAAGAACTGATCCAATACAATTTACTTGATTCCACACAAAAACCAATAAAAGGCAGTTTTTATGAACCTGAACTTACATCTGTTAAACTTTCTAATGTTTACCTTGTAGAAAAAATAATAAGAAAAAAAGGAAATCAAGTTTTGGTTAGGTGGCTTGGCTTTGATAAAAAACATGATTCATGGATAAATAAACAAAATATTATTTAATGAAAAAATAATTTATAAACTTTTAGTAAGAAATGCAATGCTGTTATATAATATTAAAAAACATCTTTTTAAACCCAGGTTTTATTAATTTATTTTCTTTTTACTTGAACTTGATCACGTTTTCAATTTGTATTTCATGACCACGGCTTATATTATTAACAATATAATTTTTACCGTTTTATTTAAACCGCTTTTATTAAATGTATGCAAAATAATTTTTAAATGGAATGTTTTGTTATAATATTTTATTTAATTACAACCGTTCAACTTAAAACTTAAATGTATTCAAATCAAGTTTTAGAACTTTTTTAATTTTGTATTTAAAGCAAGCTTTAAAAACCTTCCAATATTCCAATATTTTTACCAATATTCAGCACTATAACTTAAGCGTTTTAAATTTCAAATTAAAACACAATTGATATACTAATCACTAAGTTAAATTTAGAATATTCAATAACTTTTAATTAAATTTTAAATTATTTTATAAATTTAAAATGTCAGCAAGAATCAAGCTTATTTACTCATAACGTTTTTTTGCATACTTTCCGACGAGCGTAGCCAAAGAAACTTTTTTGTATAAGGTTAGGATGACTCAAATTGTTATAATAGAATGTAAATTTGATTTTTGGTAAATATGGTGAAACTTTAATAATAATAATTTTGTATTTAAACCAAACTTGAAAAACTTCTCATATCTTCATCCTACTAATTTGTTTTCATAAGATTAGGAGAACTCAAATTGTTATAATAGAATGTAAATTTGACGTTTGGTAAATATGTTTAAACTTTAATAATAATTTCATATTTAAACTACACTTTGAAATTTTTAAACCAAACTTTAAAAACTTTTCATATTTTTATCCTAATTTAAAATATTCAGCACTATATCTTAAGCTTTTTATATTTCAAATTAAAACATAACTGATATACTAACCACTAAGTTAAATTTAGAATAATCAATAAACTTTAATAATAATAAACTTTAAAAACTTCTCATATCTTCACCCTAGTAATTTTTTTGTATAAGGTTAGGAGACCTCAAATTGTTATAATAGAATGTAAATTTGACGTTTGGTAAATATGTTTAAACTTTTATAATAATTTTGTATTTAAACCAAACTTTAAAAATTTTTCATAATTTTATCCTAATTAAAAGAATTTTTTTTTTTTTTATTAATAACCTTTTATTTATACCTTTAAATACAATCTTAAATATATCTTAGCCTAGAAAAAGTTTATAAAAAACGGCATCTTTGCTTGTTTTTTTTTATATTAACATTTAAATTAATCTTTAATTTTTATGTTAGTTATGTGTCTAATTCTTAATTTAATTTTCAAAATAATTTTTGTATCAAAATAATGTTTTAATCTTCTTTTTTATATGCTTTTATATTAACTCGTCGGTGTCGGTTTATTTATTTATTTGTCATTCTGTCACGCTTTTTATTAGCTTCGTAATTTGTTAGCAACATTTGTAAGTGTAGTATGGTGCAGAGGATAGTGTACAGGTTTCAAAAGTGGAGATCATGTTGTTCAAATCCAGTTCACATGCAACATTTTTATACCCGTACGATAGGATCGGGTATAATAAAATTACTCCTCCGTTTGTAACACCTCGAAATAAGCGAGCTAGATATACCTTCAAAGGTATGGATCGGATCAGAAAAAAATTCTAAGACTTTTGAGCCATGTCCGTCCGTCCGTCCGTCCGTCCGTCAGCACGCTAACTCAAAAACTAAGAAAGCTAGAATCTTGAAATTTACACAAAATATTTATGGATATATATAATAAATATATATGGAAGTAATTTGTAGGTTCCCTATTTTTTTTGGTTGAGTTTGGTCCAAGCCTTAGGGTAGCTCTCGAACACCTAACTTTTAGATCCCCACATTTTTTTTGCAATAGAGCTATGAAATTTTAACCGCTGATAGATCTCACAAAAATATTAATTTTATTTTCAATAACTTTTTTTTGTAGCCCCACCCGTTACGGAGCTACAGCTCCCCAAAGGTTCAAAAAAGCTCTATATTTAAATTGTTATAACACAAGTTGTATAAGGTATATCTTCATTTTGAAAACGCCAAACGATTACTACTTTTATTAGCTTTAAAAGTATATATACAATAAATATATATTTGTGGCATACGGTGTCTTAATTTACCGTTATGCGAAACTAAAATTTTGCAAAATCCTTTAAACCTTATATCTTCTAAACGGTTTAAGTTGAAAACTCGAAATTTTGACAGAAGTTAGATCTTTGAAAATAAGTATGAGTCATTTCAGAAATTTTTTTTGTATCACCCTCCGTTTAGGAGCTGTAAGGAGTCAAAAACTGAAAATTTCCTATTTTTAAACACCTGTAACTTGAACACCTGTTAGAATTTTTTTAAAGTAATACACAAAAATTAAAGCTTCAACATCATACTCTTATTTCTGTTAACAACTTTTTTTAATAATATAGGATTACTTTATAATTCACGAAAGTGTTACTTGATTTTTTCAAATTTTCTAACAAATTTCTTCAACAAATTTTTTGCATTTGTTTTATTCTATAATTTGAAATTGTTGAGGAAATAATGCGTAGTACATAAAAATGTAAATAAATATACAACATAACGTTTGAAAATAAAAATAATAATATTGTGAGCAGAGTGACAGGCTGTTAACATACTAACGGTTCGTACGGGTATCTAAGAGTTGACAAAGGCAACTGTATTCTTCCTCGTTTTTTTTTAGCTATCTATTCATCAACATTTTTTGAATAAAATATGTATACATTTTTGTATATATGAATTTAAAACTTACATTTTTATCTCTTATGCATACAAACATATATGTACATTATATTTTTGATCTTTCCTGGTGTTTTGTATTAGCATAATTAGCAAAACACAATCCATACATACAATATTTTTACGTATGTTGCTAAGTTATTTTGTTTACAACATTTGTTTAGGATTTAAATCAAAATATTTACTGTCAACATTTTTAATGCATATTGAATACGCATTGTTAAAAATTAAGGTTTTATGTTAGTAATATGTTCAGAAAATATTTAAGTGTTGTATAGTGCACAGGAGAGTGTACAGGTGAGGGTAATTTGGTTCGAATCCAATTCGTGTATGTACATTTTTTTTTTTTTGTTAACTGTATCATCATAAATTTTTTAATAAAATTTTATGTATAATACACACATATTATTTGATCTTTCCTCCTATAATAATTTAGTTCAATCCATCTTGATGTGTACATTTGTTTTGTATTAGGATTTAGCAAAACACAAAATATATAAGTATGTACAATATTTTTATGTTGCTAAATTATTTTGTTTTAAAACATTTGTTTAGGATTTAAATCAGAATATTTGTTGTCAACATTCTTTATTGCATATTGAATATGCATGTCGTTAAAAATTAATGTTTTATGTGTTTTATTTAGGAACATTTATTATGTATATTGTGTATATAGATATACATATAAAATTTTATTTAAAATAATTCCAATTGCCAAATTCAAAATACATGCATACATAATATTTTTTTTGTATGTATATACATAGTAAAGAATGTAAAAAGTGAAGTTCATTACAAAATTATGCTTTTGCGCATTACGAATTATGATTTACAAACAAAATTTTGTCAACGCAAAAAATTAAAACTACGTATGGAAGTATGTACGTACGTACATAATATTACGTTAAACTAATTTCCTAAATTATTTTGTTCTGTTCCATTTGTTTATAATTTAAATCAAGATATTTGTCAACATTTTTTACTGCATGATCTTATTAACCGATTAGGTAGGTAGGTGTTCAAGGTTAGATGTTTGTTTGGATATACGATATACTACTAATAGTATACTATAGAAATATGCAGTAAAGTACATTTATGTATATCATTTTCATTCGAGTTATGTTGTTGGATTGTAATATTTATATAATCACAGTATTTTGGTACATATTTTACCCTTCGAGTTACTTTCATTATTTATGAGTTTCTGGAATAAATAATTTTTACTCTTGCTGTAATGGAATCGATTTAACGTCTCTTAATTTACTTAAACATTATAAAACGTATTTTATATCAGAAACAATAATTAATATATGTATGAATAAAAAATATCCCATATTTTTAAATTCAAATTATGTGTTTCATTTAAAACTAAAAAGTATAAAATAAAATAATATGTAAAAAAAATATTTTTTAAAATATGCTTTTATCGAAACCAAATTCGCCTCCTAAAAAGTAGAAAATAAAATTGATTGCAAAACTTTAGCTTTTTTGACTGTTAATATAAAAGTGAATTGCTAGTGCAAGCATTTTGGACTGTTATAATATAAAAGTAATATAAAAGAAACACGAACCTCAAATTTCCTAGATTTTGATTTAACCTTATTCCAGCAATTTACTTTAGCAATAGAGCTATAAAATTTTAACTGCTGATAGATCTCACAAAAATATTAATTTTATTTTTAATAACTTTTTTTTGTAGCCCCACCCGTTACGGAGCTACAGCTCCCCAAAGGTTCAAAAAAGCTCTATATTTAAATTGTTATAGCACAAGTTGTATAAGGTATATCTTCATTTTGAAAACGCCAAACGATTACTACTTTTATTAGCTTTAAAAGTATGTATACAATAAATATATATTTGTGGCATACGGTGTCTTAATTTACCGTTATGTGAAACTAAAATTTTGCAAAATCCTTCAACCCTTCTATCTTCTAAACGGAAATTTTGACAGAAGTTAGATCTTTGAAAATAAGTATGAGTCATTTCAGAAATTTTTTTTGTATCACCCCCCGTTTAGGAGCTGTAAGGGGTCAAAAACTGGAAATTTCCTATTTTTAAACACCTGTAACTTGAATACCCGTTAAAATTTTTTTGAAGTAATACACAAAAATTAAAGCTCCAACATTATACTCTTATTTCTGTTAACAACTTTTTTTAATAATGTAGGGTTACTTTATAATTGACGAAAGTGTTACTTGATTTTTTCAAATTTTCTAACAAATTTCTTTAACGAATTTTTTCCATTTTGTTTTACTCGATAATTTGAAATTGTTGAGGATATAATGCGTAGTACATAAAAATGTAAATAAATAAACAACATAACGGTTGCTTAAAGAATTTTTATTTATATGATATTAATATTTATACATACTTATATAATATCATGTTTATTTACATATCGTATATGTCACTAGTGAATGAATGATAAGAGTATATATGTATATTATATAGCGCCGTATTTACATACATATATGTATTTTATTGTACTTATAAGAAATTATTCTGTCAATGGAATATTTAAATATAATATAATATAATATTTAAAATTATATTTACTATTTTGTACTAAGTAAATTTAATATACATTTACCGCTTAGTATTAAATGGTACTATAGAATATTTGAAAAAGTTTTGGATTGATAATCGTTATGTGAAAGGTTAGAATCTGCTTTCGAAGAATGTACATATAAACATATAGTTTGAATATATGTACAACCCATAGTTCTAGAAATTATAAAATTCACCCAAATTATTTTAAAATACTAAAATATTAAAAAAATAATATTGTGAGCAGAGTGACAGGCTGTGAACATACTAACGGTTCGTACGGGTATCTAAGAGTTGACAAAGGCAACTGTATTCTTCCTTCATCTTCTTCCATTAAGCTTGCGCTTATGTTGTACCATACGGGCACACCATACACAAGTGTTGGCCTAATTAGTGTTTGGTAGCAGATTAATTTAACCCTGTTACTTATGTTTTTATTATAAAAGAGTTTTTTTGCTGCCATGAATGATTTATTTCCATTGGAAATTGTATATTTTATATGCTCGGAGTAGTTCAAATTGCGATGTAGAAAAACTCCGAGATATTTAACAACTTTTTTCTTTGCAAGGGGTGAATTATAATAATTTTATATTTAAGCCAAACTTTAAAAACTTTTCAAATTTTTATGCTAATTAAAAATATTCAGCACTATAGTTTTTTAAATTGAAAATATCAAAGAAAAAACCCGATCCTTTTTACTCATTTTGCATACTTTTTGGACGAATGTATGCAATTAATTTTTTGCATACTTTTAGGAGGACTAAAAGCTTTAAAAAAGCTCTTCCTGCACCAGAACCGACATATCCATACTACTTATTGTAGTGTAACTTATATTTGTAGGCATCTCCTCAGCTTTTGCTGATTGTGTATAATGAACTTCATCGTTTATAAAATTAAAAATTCCCCAAATCAACTGTCGTTCTATTAAGTGGGCGTATATTGAATTAAACACTATTGAATTAGTGTTTGTAGTAGAAAAACTTTCCAGTCACATATCATTAGTTTTTCTATGAATGGAATATATGATGTTTCAACTCCTATCATAACTTTCTGCATACCTTTAATAAATATTTGAATACTTTTTTCGTATTCTTCACCATGCAAATTTGGAACGAAATCATTAAAATACATTTCTGAACCGACTTGAATGAAATACATCTTCATACCGACTTTCCACCTTGAATCACACATGTATTTATTCATTTTATTAGTAAAAGATGATAATGAATTTTCTGGATAATAGTTCATAGACGAATCACTATGTAAAGTGAAATAAAATTCAACATTTCCTTGTATGTTGTCCATGAGCTTGCGGATATATTCTTACGAATTGGAAAATTAAGTTCTGTTTGAGTATTACCTGCTATAGCTGACTTTAAAACACGTCTTGACGAATTATTCAACTCTTTGCTATTTATAGTTTTTTCTTTTTCCGTTGGTTGGCATGGACTATCTAAAGGAACAGTTATAATGTCTCCTGTATCAGTTTCAAAAATTTGTACATTTTGATTTCTAATTTATTTTCTTTCTCTAAGACATTCTCCAACTGAAGCAGCTTACAATATTAAAACATTCTCTTGAATTTCATCATCAAATACTTCGTCTTCAGCTTCTTTTTCATACACTTCTTTTTCTTCAGGTACAACTTGTATTCCAACATTTTTATATTCAGAAAAATACGACTGAGATTCCGCATTATTATACGTTGGTTTTGCACGTATTTGTTTGCGTACCTTTTATTTCCGTAATTTTAACTTTTTCCTCTTTAATTCTAGAAAGTTATCGTTTTCTGTTTCTTATTTTAAATAGATTTTGTCTGTATAAATACCATTTTTCAGTGTCCGTAAGATGTTTATTTATCAATATTTTTTCCATAATTTTATCCAACTCATTTAGTCAACGTCCTCATTTGCTTCATTTTCTAATAAATCTGGGGTTTTAGAATTATCATTTTGTTAAATGTTGTATTATTCATTTTATAAAATTTCCGATTATCCCTGATAGTACTGTACCAAGAAGTGTAGATAAATATCCACCACGTTGAATAATAATGTTTCTTTTGCTATTTATAGATTTTTAACGGCAAATGAGTGATCTTTACTCTCTTTTATACTTTCGTAATTGTGTTGATGCTTTTTTACTCAGATTACAATTACCTTTTAAAATATTTAACGCTATTTCACAAATTGTTTTAATTACTGCAGGGTCACAATGTTTTATAATTACTTTCTGAAATTTTAGTTTAGAGGTTTTTAATAGATGCAATATATGACGCTTAGTCTTCAAATGTTTTATATTCTCCCCCAAATTGTTCTAATTGATCTCTCGTACAATAACACAAACCTTTTCCAAATATATCACTTCTTAATCGAAATATATCATTAACGTATTGAGTAAGATCTAGTAATATATAGCCATATGGGTCTGATGTCACATCATTATATACTTTTTCAAATGCTTTGATTTGATTGGGATAAAATTTGGGTAATATGTGCGATTTATATCTTGGATTTTTAAAAACTACTAGATATTTACAGTTAAGTGAAATATCACTTGAAAATTTACCCTGGTGAAAAACATTTTGTATTACAAATATTACAGATAAATTTCTATGATGTGATCCTCTAGTAAATAAATCACATACATACTTATCATGAGAATTTAACATCATATCATCGATAATAATTAACAAAGGTTTTTGATTATCATTAAAATCTGGAATAGTGTTACTATATTCTACATGTTTGATATATTTTGGAACGGCATTTTTCTCTGTATTACACCAAATAATTCTATTAATATGTGGTTGTATATTTTCTTTTTTATATTTTATTAAATTATGAATAAAAGTGGTTTTACCACAGAATGATGGCCCCGCCACCATCATAGTAAATGGGTGAAACAGCATAATTGTATTATTTAAAAACTAACACTAGTGACCTATATTTATTGGAAAAGCTCTTTTTCCGAAGTGAATATAAATGTAAATTTAGTTATTCTAATGAACATTCTTCCGTAAACCTTCAACATGCATAATCAAATTTTTGTAGTTGACCTACAATTTTTAAAAGGAAATGAAAAGCAATATTTCCTAACAGAGCTGGCTATACTAGAAAAAGGAAGTTTAATTCCTACTGTATATCAAACGACCATACTCTACAGAAGAACTTAGTCCAGAGGGAAATTATAATAACCAGTATTGCGAAAATAAACTAAATGGACTTAAATAGAATAACGGTTTAGTTGAATATTTAGACATTAAACCTATATTAAAATACTATTTAGATTCAGCTGAAAAATTTATGTTAAAGGAGAGCAAAAAAAACATTTTCTTGAAACATTGACAGTGTTAAAATAGATGATCTAAGTAGAGACTTACCGTCATTGTCAAAGATTGAAAATATTAAATCAACTACACTATACAAACACCAGTTTCAGATGTGCTGTAAAAAATGTTTTAATGTCTATATGCATCTCTTAAAAGAAAAAATATTAAATTAAGATTTTTCAAATTTATATACAGAATTATATTTCAAAGACGTATAGAAAAATTGGATTTCACTATTTCTGCAATCTTAACATTTGATCATTGTAAAAAATTTTTCAACTCAGATTTCTATAAAATCGTAAAATATTTCTAGTTAAATAAAATGTTTTTGAACATGTAAATAAATCTGTTTAATTTTTATATTCTTGTTTTCAAAATAGGTACCAAATGTAATTAACCTGACTTGATTTTTTTTAATTTTTTTATGCTTCGCAGATTATGCAACATACAATAAACCTAAGCAATATGTTAATCGTTAAGTACTCGCATAGCTTTAATTTGCTGTTTGTCTTCTTTTCATTCTTATTTTTTCAGCATTCATACACGACACACTGACAATAATTGTTAATTTTTTCTTTCCTCTTCTTTAAATACTTAAAGTAGAAAAAAAAAAAAAACCATACAAATAGTTAGGTACATCTAAAAATGCATCATTTTTTTCAATGGTTTGATCATTATGTAAACAGAAAAACAGGTTAGCATTTTTTCTTTATGAATTTTAAAGATGCGTTGTACCTTTTAAAATTGTTGTATCTTGTACGTTTAAACTTTTTTTTGTTTTTTTTCGTTTTACATTTATCAACCATTTTTTCTTTTCATATGCGCCTATTAGTTAAGCCAAGTTTACATCAATAAGAAGTAAACCTGTAGCATGTTAGATACTTTTGATTTCCTGATTTTTTTTTATTTTTATTCATTTTTTTTCAACATTCTTACATAACAATTAATTAATGGTTTTGCTTTCCTTTAAATACTTGTCATAAAAAAAAAAACGAGAAAAAAAAAACAAGAAATAAATTAATCTTAAAATTGCAAGCATAAAAGCATTTTTTCTTACGATTTCCATGTTTACCTATTACTTAAAACAAGTATGCAATCTTTATAAACAATTAGACTTGTCTGACGGTCGCCGCCGTCTATCTAACCTACTTTTATGGCGTTAACCTACTTCCTATATGACCTAATTTCGGTTTGACCTACTTAAGGGTGACCTTAACCTTCTCACGTGTCTGCCACAAGTGAACACAACAATTTATTATTACTCTACTTCTTATTTGATTTTTAAAAGCTGATTGAATATTTTCACATTTTATGTTGGGTGATGTATAATTTTTTCTGTTAGAATGTAATATTTTGTAACCTGAGCCTGTAATAATTCTTAATTCTTTCAGTTGAGTTCGATAACCTTTAATTAAACACATACAATCAATAACATGGTTCTTGTCCCCAAGTGATCCACACTTTCCTAATGGAAACTTTAATTTTCTTAAATAATTAGAACAATTTTTAATGTTTTTTGCTGTAAGGCCGCATTTGGTTTTACACTCAGCCATAAAATGCTTTGCTTTTTGTATGGAAACATTAATTTTTATTTTTATTTGCACTTTTAATTTCTTTTTATAATAATTTAAATTGTTGAAAAGAAATGCCTCATTCAATTAGAATGTTCGTTTTAACTGATCTTTTTTTCACAATGATCCAACAATTATATTAAATAAAATACCTATGTACAATTATATAATCAAAAAAGTTTTTATTCTTTTTGCGCAAACGCTCATTAAAGATATCTTAGATATTGACACAGCTAGAATTTAACAATGGTTTACAGAATTTTATTTTTAACTTGATGATAAAATGCGTAGATAAATCTAGAATAGTCTAGAATAGTAATAGTAGGTACACATAATTATTCGCCTAGTTAACTTTCTTGATATTGCTTTATTTTTGCTTTAAGCTTTCAGTAGTAAATAAAATATATCATTATCAATGTCGTAGTATACCGACATGTTTATGGAAAACTAAAACTAATAAATCCGATTGTCATAATAATACGTTATTTTCAAATGAAATTAAATAGGTACCTACTGTATAGTTATTTGAATATTCATGTGATCAAATATTATTTCATTTATACCTACATATATACATACATCTGGGAAAATCGCATAAGTCTGGCAATGGCTATTATCGATACCAAGTTTCAATTGATTACTCACCCAAGGCTGGCAACACTTAAAGGAAACAAACATAAAATTTACTTCTTATGAATATAGCCGTGCACGTGGATAGAAGTAATAATTAAAACCATATTTATCATATTAAATTAAAAAAATAATTAAATTCTTATATTGTTGCATTAACTTTCTAAATTATTAAATCAGTAGTATACATGGCACTTGGCCGTGAGAATTTTGTGCGAAAAATAGTTATGCAAATGAGCTCACGACAAAGTTGTTTGAACTTTTAAGGAATGTTGTTGGCGCGTGCGCATGCTAATGTCATAAAGTTTTATGAAAATGAGCTCACGATAAAGGTGTTTGAACTTTAACCCTTTCACAGTATTTTCGCTAATATGTAAAAAAAAATTTTTTTTGCGCTTGTTTCTAAATAAAAATAAAAAAATCCCCAAGTCGGTCCCATGATTTGGTGAACCTACAGAAAATGTGTACAATTGTAGACAAATGCAGTTCAAGTTCGTAAAAAATAAAAAAATTTTTGAATTTTTTTAAAGTTTTCATATTATGTTTTGTATTTTAATATTATTAATTATGTACTAGTAAAAATTTTACAGAATTACACATAAAAAGACAAATTTAACAATTTACAGCAAAAACCAAAGAAAAAAGTGAATTAAGTTATATGGTAAAAAAATTTAACAAAACAAAAAAACATTAAAATCGTTATATGTTTCAATTAGATGTTATCACTTATTGTGAAAATCTTTAAAGCAGTTTTTGTCCGCACTAAAACATAAATGCACATTACACTTATAGCAAAAAGTTCTAGATTTAGATTTGCAACTTTCGTTTTTACATCTAGTAGGGAGCTTGTATTTATTTTGCCCAGGCCAATGATCAATGCCATCATATCTTATTTCGTTTATAGGTCGAAATTCATTCTTAGCCTTTTTCGATTAGTTAGTTTATCTTCACACAATAGTCTTCCTCTCTTTCTGGGTTCTTCTAAGATCATTAATACCTTACTCAGGTTCAATATAAATTCAAGAAGATCTTTCACATCTTTAGCTGGAACCATAGAGTTTTTTAAAGCTTCTCTATATTCAATCCAACTAGCCACTACCGCTAAATCAAGAAAATGAGTAAACATACGTAGTGCCCAGTTCTTTGATTTTGTAAATGTTCGGTAATATGCTATTAATTGATCCAGTTTATCAACTCCATCCATGGAGAAATTATACTCGTTGACTATTTGTGGCCTATTTATTTCTCATATATTCTAAATTTTTTTTATTAAATCGACGCACTTTTTCTTCTGGAGTTGTTCCAACATAATTGGATGCAAGATAAATTGGTTTGTTATCCATCCATTTCACCATCGTTATCTTTTCATCCATTGAAACTACTTCATCAGAACAACCTCTTTCTTTCATGCTTTTATCGGGTAAAAATGGAGGATTGGCAAAACGATTAACACGAACCGTTCCTGTCGCATTAATTTTTTTATTGCTCAAAATTTGGAACAACTGAAACGTGGAGAAATAATTATCGCAGTATAAGTTGTGTCCAGTTTCTTGAATTCGATTAATTAGATGTAAAACAGTAGATGCTCCAAAACCATATTTTTTTTGATTAAGTGGACATATTTCTGTTTTTGACCCTAGATACAAAAAAAATCGTATGGCTGTCCACTTTTACCACAAAGCATAAAAACTTTTATGCCCCACGGTGCCGGTTTTTCTTTGATATACTGCTTTATGTTCAATTTACTTTTAAAAGGAATAATTTGATCATCCACTGCAATGTTTTCTCCAACAGGTAATTCCGAGCATCTTTTCCGAACCGTCTCAATGAGTGGCCTTACTTTGTAAAATTTATCATTCACATTATTCGAATCATCAAAACTGTTTACAAAATGTATAGCTGTTCGCAGATGATAAAAACGAGATAAACTCATGGTTTCTGTAAGATGTTTTATTTCAATATCTCGGCTCCAATATAAGTTAATTCCAGGCAACTTTAATGAACCCATCAAAATATGAATACCAAAAAATTTTTTAGTTTCATTTTTATCAGTGGTTTTAAAACCTGTAAAACCCTGCTATGGCTGGCGTACAGATTCGTAAAAAAAGCTATAGACTCTTGCATTCTTTCTGGAACGTATTTATTGAAATAATATGTGGGGAATTCATCTGCAACGATATTACTAACTAATATACTATTTTTATAACCAGAGAATGTAATTTTTTCGTTTACATAATCTTTTCGTCTCCATTTTATATCGGATTTATTACTAATACAATTAAAATCATTTACTCCAGTATTACTTTCAAAATTTATATCCTCATTGTTATTTGCAACGTTATTATTGATAAATTATAATCAAATTTAATATTATTATCAAAATTTTCACTAGTTTTTACAACTCCACGTACAATATCCGTTACTATTTCATCTTCCGATTCATTACTATCATCAGATTCAACATCACTCCCATTCAATAATTCAAACAATTCCTTTGGTGGTTTATATAAACTTTAGGAAGGGAAATTAAATAATTTTAAATTAAAAATATTGTAAAATTAAAGAAAAATTTTCAACTTACAAAATTCGCACTTTTCGAGACATTAACGCAAGTTTATAATTATGTATACAATTATACACAAATTTCTTAACGACCACTTACTAAATTTGTCTACATTTATACACATAGTTTTTCTTTCGGGAATAATTTTTGATACAATTGAAAAAATGAGAATTTTACTAAAGAAGTTGTTAATTTACTCATTTAATAGTATAAATAACTTACTCGTATTTTATTTATTTATTGAAAAAATTAATAGTTTTGTCCCATTTTGTCCCATGTTTTGGATAAATTTTTTTTTGCGAAATCAGTATTCCATAAAAATTCTATATTTACTAAATTCGAAAGTCACACATAACAAAAATAATGTAAAATGAAAGTCAATGATATAACGATTGAAAATATGACGAGAAATTAATGTTTAAATTTTTTTTTTGGAAGAAAGAAATTAGCGCCAAAATCATGTGTACAATTGTACACAAAAGTAGTGAAAGGGTTAAAAGAATGTCGTTAGCGCGTGTGCATATAGAAAAGTTGTTTATTGTGAATACTTGAATAATAGTTTGAAAAATTTTATTAGTCCTTTTTGTTTTGTTTCTTTTTTATTTTTGAATTATTAAAATGTTAGTTTGAAAGCTTTTTCTTGGTAGTAAATTGAAAGGTCAACTGGTTATTGAAGAGACTTGTTTGCAAGGAGAAAATGCTTGCTGGGACCGATCTGAAATTAAAATAATAAAAAAAGGCAACCTGAAAAAATATAAATAAAAAAGGCGACCTGTAAGGAATCAAAAATTTTAAAAGAAAATATTTAATTTGTAACTTTTTTTTATTTTAATTTTTTTTTTTCCGGCATAACGCCGGGGTCCCCCAAGCCACCAGGCCATCAGACCCTCAACCGCCATCGACATTCGAGACCGTTACTGGAAATCCAAGGATCGCTGCCGGACCTCCAGAAACGCTCAGTCCTGGGCTCTGGCGGTGCATTCTTGTCCTCTTGTTTGCACGGTAACTTTTTTAAATTTATCGGTTGGAATAAATCCAACTCTATCTCTAAGTGGAAAACAGCACATTTTCAAATTAAGTATTCAAAAGGTTCTTCTGAGTACTTTTCAGAAATAACTTTCTGTAAAAAGTTTTACTAAGCAAATTTAAAAAACAAAAAACAATTATATGAAATTAAAAAAGAATAAAGAAACTTGGGCAAGGCAAGGCCCAAAATGGTAAGGCCCTTCGAGTTAAGAGTTCCCCTGGCCGAAAGTTTTTGGAAAGGGTCCTCGGAGGCCCGATCAGGTGATCTCTCTTCTTTTTCCTTCCTTTTTAAATCGTATTAGGTATTTTAGAGGTTTTCAAGTTATTTTAATATAGTAACGCACAAAATTAGCATCAAGGTAGTAGCAGATCTACAATTTATTGTTGGAAATAATAAGCAATATTTCTTGAAAGATTATTTTTTGATAGCTGATGAGTCACTGATGCCGATGCTGTTTATCTTTAAAGCACCTTATTCGTACAAAGAGTTAAATAGCGATGTTAAACAGCAAAATAAATAGTCTTGACTGGGATGATGGATTTATAGAATATTTAGCGATTAAAAATATTTTAAAGGAACATTTAAATTTATTCGATGTCGTTTACGTAAAGGGGTGCCAGAAAAAGGAATTTTTAGATAAATTTGTTTACAGTAGAGTAGTTCAGTAGAAGTTATCAATTTAGATAAGAACATTTCATCTCTTCAGAAACTAAGGAATTTCACCATCATTTGCCCTAACCAAAATGGTGGTGAAATTCCTTAGAAATTTCTTTCAAAATTTATAAAGATGTGCTGTAAAAAATTGTATGAATTTATATATGTATTTAATAAAAGAAAATATTTGCTTTATTTATTGTTGATCAAGATAATTTTTCTGACAAAAACATAGGTATTTCATAAAATTGTCTGGAATAGTTACACTGAGCTATGTGTAAATTCATTGGAATGTAGAAATCTTTTTATTTCAATCTTCAGTTATTCTTTGCGATAAATCTCTCGATATATTTCAATACATATTCTCGTATATTTAGTTCAGCTCCATTGTTATATAACATCAATGCTTGTATAAAGTCTAGCAAGAGGCAAAAACGAGTGTATTCATCTAGCTGCAATATAAGTATTTTAGTGCGCTCTGCATGATTAAATGTTAGCGAAAATCCTTTTGAATTTAATTTTGGTTCACTGGTTTTAAAATCATGATAAAATGTACACCACTCCAAATAATTCATTTCGCTTTTGAATTTGTTTTGTCGTTGGGAAATTATTGATGCAGCAAAATTTTCAATACTAAATCCAATTTGAATTTCTATGGTTTGTTTTTAGTCCAAAAAATAAATATAGCTTAATAAAAGGTTCTGCGCTGGCTCACCGTTTTGTGTTTCAAATACTTCTGAATTTGTTGATTGCTCCATTTTTTTTGTTTTAACTGATGAATTTTATTTTAGAATTTTGTATTTCTAGTTTTTCTCACACATTTTTCAAAAATTTTTGGAAATGTTCTTTGTAATTTTTTTATCGTTTTTAAGTGGAGATGATGTGTCGAATAAATTAAGAAAATATTTTATGCTTTTACGAGAACTCATAGAATCGAATCCATAGATATGCACAACAATAATGTCTGCAAACAGATGTTAATTTACTTTGTAAACGCTAATTGTTGAAAACAAAACATTTTGATTGATTTTGAATCTCATTGTGAAATGGATTTCCAAATGAATCAAAATATTCTGCACACCCTTGAACTGGAATACATATTGCTAACCAATGTGTTCCCTTTTCATTAGAAGTATCAGTATTTACCACCAAAATGCTAGATTTTAAAACTTGTTTTGGCAATTGATCAAGAGCATAAACGCCTCTAAATATTTTATGTGTTAAGTTATTACATTTCAGCACCTTTGAAATCTGAAGTGTGTTCATTTTCTTGCAAACAGGAAATATCAATCAAGTCGAGTCGTATGTTGTTAAAAATTCTGCTTTAAGTTTTCCATTTGTTAAGATTATATCGAATTTTTCAAGCAAATTATTAGTTATTTTTTCGTTATCGATATGTCCAAAAGAGTAATTCTCAATGTCTGTTCTTTTTAAATCTCTGACAGGAAATTTATACTTTAATTCTTTTACAATAGTTTTACATTTTCTTTTATGCCAGCCACAGCAATATTTTTTACAAATATTGTATTGTTATCGTCCGTACAGAAAAATAAATCTACTAGAGCACATTCCATTTTCAAATGAATAGAAATGGTCCATTAAACTTCCTTTTATATGTTTACGTATTCGTTACGATTTTTAGCAATTTCGATATTGGCATCAAATTCTGCAAATACAATGCATAGTAATGTTGAAGTTAATGGTGCACTGAGTCTTGCTTTAATCTTTATTACTTCCTGGTTTAAAAAACTCTGACATGTATCAGTTCCCGACCCGGCTGGTGATAAATCAAAAGCTAGTATTGTAGTTTTGAAAAAAGTTCTTTTTAAATTTGATGTCCTCTATCATAGTGATGTATGCCAGTTCCATTGAATAATATTAAATATGCATGAGAATTACAAAGATTATTCGATGTAAAACTTGTTTCAATTGCAAAGTTTGGTGTAGGCACTCCATTCACATATAATTGAAATTGTGTGAGATTTTGATGATCGAAATGGTATGGATTTTTGATTTTTTACCATTAAAATTTTTTGTATTAACCATACAAAAAACCAGAGCTTTTGGTATTTGCCCTATAAATATATGATATATTGGAAGTGTTAGTTGGAATTGCAAATGTTTTGATTTCACTTCTCGTATAAAAATATTTCGCGTTAGCCTTTTCCAGTATAGTATTGTGTGCAATTAATATGCTAGAAGTAATTGTTAAATATTTCATGTCTAATGTAGCTTCAAGAATTTTTAAATAACTTTCATCGTTATCTTTAAAGAAATTATAAAAATCTTGTTTCTCTAATGCTAAAGAAATTCGAATGTCGACATCATTTAAAAGTAATTTACAAGAAATCTACATGTAATTTTGCCATTAATTCTACTATTGCAGAATTGTTGTATAATTTTTGTCTTGAATTAGAACCAGAATTGTTGAAATCATTGACATTCAGCTTATGCAATTCCCAACCAGATGCGTTCAGATGTGTTTGACTGGAATCTGTACCATAATTTAGTAAAGTAGTTATGTGTGCTTTATAATGGTATAAGGAAGATTCCTTGATGTTTTTTCCGTTTGGAGTTACATTACATTGTTTAATTAAAGAGTGTAATAAATTATTTACAACACTGGGTTGCGGAGCTGCCCTTGCTTCAGTTCCGGTTCCTATTTTATCGTTTGCACTCCAAACTTGATATAGGTACTGGATAAATCTCGATATATATCTCCATTCCCAAGCGAAACAAATTCAATGGTTGACGGATATGCCTCTAAAGAAGCTAAAGGATTGTATGCTACCTCTTCTGAACGCAAAATATTTGTTTGAACAGCTAATGACGCAAAAAGATCAAGTTTAGATTTCATTTATTCCATTTTTAATTGAATATATCGGAGATTTTACTTTGCTTTTTTCGACTTCAAATGTGGTTACTTGTGGTTACAGCCTCTTTTTTAATTAAGTCCCAACCTGATGTAAAAACTGGCTTTAAGTAACGAATTAAACTTCCGAATATATTTCCAAAACCACGTATAGCTGGATAAAAATGTAATAAAGGTCCAATGTCGTTGATTTCTTCTCCTACTTGAGAGTAATACTATCTCACGGAGCTTACGTGTTTGATAGGATATCATATTTGTGTAGTAGTATTTAAATTGTTTTTGGGCAATCAAAAATTTTTATAATTTAATACAATTTTTGTTGGATAGTAACTGGGAATAAAATTTATTCCATCACAGTATTGGTTCCAAATTTTAATCGCTATCGTTTCAAAACAATTTTTTATATACAATGTAATGAACATTTTTGAATTCAATATTTGTAGGTATTCTTTGCTTCTAACGCCGGCACTTTGCTACTTCCAAAAACAGATAATTAAACTATATCTGAATAAATCATCACCATTCCATTCAATTCTTCTTTATTATTAACAACAGCTAATTTGAATAGTTCAGGTAATTTTATTTTGAAATTTTTTATATTTTTGTTCTGCTGAAATAATTCAGTTAGTAATGTTTTAACATTATAACTTTGATTAACTTTTATATAGAAACTACCTTCATCAAAAGGCTGCGATATTCGAATTAAATCCCCTCGGTTAGATTCTGATACTTTTTAAATATTGCATTATCATAATTTTTAGGAGTAGGGATATAAGTGAAAATTTCTTTGTAAACTTTGTTTCGAGTAAAGCCGGGATTGGGAGTTATATTTTTAATAAGCGTCGGCAAAAAATTATGCTTCCAATCATCCAAATTTTAATTCTGAATCGTCATATGAATAATATATGTAACCTATAGATTGGTTACTTTAATTTTTTCGAGAGGTTTTTCAATGTTTCTTATATAAACATTATACTGCCCAATATTGGTAAAAGCACATTTATCTTTGTTAAATTCTTCTGTTTGTAGGAAATCGTTCAGATATATTTCTGAAAGCCCAACTTTCAAATTTCCATTTCTTAAATCAAAATGAATAGGTAATTTATTTTCGAATGAAGCTAAAGTGTTGTCTGGAAACAGTGTAAGATTATCATTACTAAACAATGTTACATAGAAGTTATCTTGACTATCCATCTTTATTAACTTCTTCCAAAACATAAAATGTTGAATTTTTAAAAATTATAAAATAGAATTGGAAAATCTAATTAAATGGTATAAGCATAATGTCAAAGGCACACATAGTATCGGAAATACATAAACCAGCCAGACAAAACTTTCGTCGAAGAAAATTTATTCAAAAAGGTTTAAACGATACATGGCAAATCGATTTAGTAGAAATGATTCCATATGCAAAGTTTACCAAATGAAATAAATATTTATTAACTGTAATAGACATCTTTTCTAAATAATCTTATGCTGAGCCAATTACAACTAAAAATGCTAATAACGTTTTACTTGGATTGCAAAACACTTTCAAACGTCCCGGAACACTCCCAAAAAATATTGAATCTGATCAAGTTAAAAAGTTTTTTAACAAAGAATTTAGAAAACTCATGGAAAGAAAAAAAATTAATCAGTATCATACATATTCTGAAATGAAAGCATCCATAGTAGAATGTTTTAACCGAACTTTAAAAAATGCAATGTGGAAGCAGTTTAGTTTTCAGCGTAATTATAAATGGATATCTGTTTTACTCTCACTTATTGAGAAATACAATTCAACATATCATCGTACAATAAAACTTTAACCTAAAAAAGTTACAAAAGCAAATGAAAAATATATTTTGAAGAACATTTACATGCAACCAAAATTTTATCAAAAAGCAAAATATAAAGTTGGAGATTATGTACGCATAAAAAAATACAAAGGAAGCTTTGCAAAAGGTTATCAAACTGGTCAACAGAAATATTTACAATTAAAGAAGTAAAACGCACAGATTCAATTACTTACAACTTACAAAATCTCCGATTTCAGGTTCTTTTTGCGAGCCTGAACTTACTCGAGTCAAAAATCCTGACACTTTTCTTGTTGAAAAATATTGAAAGGAAAATAAAATCAGGTTTTTGTTAAATGGTTAGGTTTTGATAAAGATCACAATTCTTGATTAAATAAAAACGATATTATATCAAACTTTATTTATATTTTTCTTGTTTGTTTTACAATTTTTTATTAAATTTTCATTTTGCACATTTATCGGTTTAATAACATACCTGAATTTTACATTATACAAAGTAATTTGCAAGAACATAAAAATTGCATAATACAAAATAATTTGCAAGAACATAAAAAATATGTGGTTGTATATCAAAAATAAACTATTTTTTTTTTCCTCACGATTTTATTTTGCTAGAACACAATAAATCTTGTTCTATATTAAAAAAAAAATTTTTTAAATTATTTTTCAATTAAACATAACAATATTAATCACTAAATACAACTTTTTTTTTTCTCACGATTTTATACATACATCCTTTACTTTAAATTACTTTAAAACTAAGATACAATAACAAAGTCAATATCCGCATTTTATTTATTTCATTTCTCTTTACTACATTTTTGCGTTAATATTATGTTACAATAACTGGTTAGATGTGAAATCTTTTTAATAAAAAATAAAATATATTCTTATTTTTTACAATAATCTATGTTACTATACTATCACAACAACATCATTGCACTTATTTGTTCTACATTAATCAGTTGACCTTCAAAATTACTAACAAGAAAAAAAGTTTTCAAACTAAAATTTTAATTATAAAAAAAAAACATCTGATTTTTCCACATCTATTTTTAAAAATCACGATTTCAATACAAAGTCATGTGCATAACAAAAAAATTGTGAAATGTTTTCACACCTGTTTTTTCCTTTATTGAATTGAATAAAGTTCAAAATTCAAAATTTCCTTTATTGAATTGAATTTATTCTTCAATAACCAGTTGACCTTTAAATTAACTACCAAAAAAAAAAAGCTTAATAAAAAAAAAAAATAAACAATAAACAACTTTTCTATATGCACACGCGCTAACGACAATCCTTCAAAGTTGAAACAAGTTTGTTTTGAGAAAATTCCCATGGCCCAATGCCATGTATACTTAAATCATTTTAAATTTTTACATTATTACATACATATATTCTCATTATATTATTATTATTACATAAACAACACATTATTAATTGTACATTATTTTTGAATTGCATAAATACTTTGGAATTTACATTACTTGAATTATTATTTGATTTTGTTAAAATTACTAACATCCCACTACTGATACTACAAGTTTGGTGGCTCAACCGCGATAGCAATAAAACTATCGAGTGAAGTACGAAAAGAAAAGCATATGGATATAATATTATGGACATGTTTATGGTGATGAAGTAATTACGAATAAACTTGCAAACAAAAATTTGCTATTTTTAATGTGGACGTGAATATTAAAATCAACAAGATTTTGTACAACAAGATTTTTGCAAATCTGATAACACGAAGTTTTAAGAAGAATATATTAATAATTTAAGAAAAAAAACTAAACTTTAAAAAAAAACTTTTCATGTACCGCAACTTAAAAATACAGCGACGTAGACATGTTAATTTGAATTAATTAACTTATTTATACCCTACACCTAAAAAATTCAAATTAAATTAAAATCCATAAGTTATTTTAGTTAAGTATTTAATATAACTAAGCTAAAAAAATAAATGTTTTTACAACCTTTGTACAAAATTTCATATTTCTATCTTTATTAAATTCGAAAATAAGCTTCTTAGGTCTTGGGAAGTGTGTGAAGGCACGCGGACCACCGCCCCAATTCATCTCAAATTTTAGAGACATCAACAGAGTAGAATATTCTTATATCAAATTTTAAGTTTATATATTTATTAATTTCGAAGATATGCTTGTTTGGTCTTGGGAGTTGTGTGGCAGATACCCAAACAACCATTCTATTTCATCTTAAATTTTGGACAAATGAGGCATTCAGGAAACAACACCCTAGTACCAAATTTGAAGTTCCTATCTTTATTAATTTCGAAGATATACTTGTTCGGTTTTGGGAGTTGTATGGGAGGTACCCAAACAGCTACCCCAATTCATCTCAAATTTTCAACAAATAAGGGATTCAGGACACAACACCCTAGTACCAAATTTGAAGTTTCTATCTTTACTAATTTCGAATATATGCTTGTTCGGTTTTGAGATTTGTATGGGAGGTACCCGAACAACCACTCCAATTCATCCCAAATAGGCATATCAGGGATTCAGGAAAACACACCCTCGTACAAAATTTTAAGTTTCTATCTTTATTAATTTCGAAGATATGCGTATTCGGTTTTGGGAGTTGTATGGGAGGTACTCGAACGCATGGTCCGATTTCGTCCATTTATAATCCCTGCCTTACCTTAGTCATTGTTAACCTACAGTATAAATTTCATCAAGATAGCATCATTAGTTTTTGAGTTATCGTACGTACGGGCGGACTGACGAACGGGCATCGCTAAATCGACTCCTGAGGTGATCCTGATTCAGAATATATATACATGTCTATACCTAACTCGCTCCCTTTTGGTGGTTAAAAACACCATACCAAAGTTAATATGCCCTATACTTAATGTGTAGGGTATAATAATAAAGTCAAAAAAATTAACCCGGTCCAAGTATTACCAAGTCCAAGTAGAATTTAAAACTTGCAAAGAAAAATATTTTATGTACTTTGGTAAATATACAAAAAAAATTTTTTTTAATATTTACATTAATTTTAATTGTGTGGTTATCTAAAAAACATTATTTGAAAATAAAGTAAAACCGAAATAAATCTATACAAGCTGTATTTAAGTTTTGTTCTTAAAAAAAAAATTGAGTACATACTTATCGACATCAATTTTAATTTGTACCTACAAAAATAAAAAAAAAACATTAAACAATTATGTACATTGAATTTTTGTAATTGGTGTTTATCAACAGAAAGGGATAAAAATTTTATAGACACATTTATTAAAAAATATACATCGATAATATCGAAGATTAAGACAAGTAATTTTAAATTTTTTTTAAATATTTAAACAAAAAAAAACTTTATATTTTATTCTAATATATATCATTCAAATTTAAAAAAAAACAATAATAAATACTATTATATGGATTTTACTTTGCAAGTATATATCTTATTTAAATTTAAAACAAAATAAACATAAATTACATGAATTTATATTTCGACTATAAAACATATTTTATTAAAATTAAGATTATATTAAATCACTCTTTAAACACTAATTAACAAAATAATTATTAACTAATAAAATTAAAGAATTATAAAAAATTTTATTTCCACTAAATTTTAGACTAAAAATTATAAAAAAAAAGAAAAAATTTCTTTAATATTTCTAAATAAATTTAATTTAACATTGAAAATCAAAATTAATATTAAATTTACACGTACTTTATATGAATTGAATTCTAAACAACAAATGGCAATATTTGTATAAACAGATGAAGCAAATATATAGATGCATTAAAAAAAGCAAGTGAATGTAACAGTGAGTCGATGCAACCGACTTATTAATACCGTACACGTGAATACTTCGAATTAAATTAAGAATCCATAAGTTTTTTTGGCAGCTGCTTGAACTTCTTCCCTTTTCTGTCTTATTCAACTCGAATTTCAGGAATGTAAAAGAGGCATCCTCTTGGGATATGCTTGAAACCTTTGTAAAAATTTTAAGTTTCTATCTTTATTAATTTCGAAGATTGTTAGTCCTTGGGAGGTGTGTGTCAGGTACCCGAATTGCCACTCCAATTTATCGAATCCATCTCAGGAACATAAAGAAAACATGCCAGAACACCATTGTACTAAATTTAAAGGTTCTACTTTTGTTGGTTTTGGAGCTATGCTCGTTGCTCTTGTACTCGTCCGGAAGTTTCCAAAATACGAATCCATGGTTCAAATTTTTTCAAATGTCAGTTTCCAATTTTACAGAAAAGGAAACATAACAGAACACCTTTGTACTAAAAATAAAAGTTCTATCTTTGCTGGTTGTGGAGATATATTCGTTTGCTCTGGGGCTCGTCTGGAAGCTTCCAAGATTTGAACACATGGACCAAATCCTCTCAAATTTAAGAGACGTAAATCAAACATGAAAGAACCCCATTCTGCCAAATTTAAAGGCTATATCTTAGTTGGTTTTGGAGATAATATCATTTGCTCTGAGGCTCGTTCGAAAGCTTCCAAAATCCGAACCCAAGGACCAAATCCTCTCAAATTTCAGAGACCTAAATCAAACATGAAAGAACACCATTCTGCCGAATTTAAAGGTTATATCTTAGTTGGTTTTGGAGATAATCTCATTTGCTCTGGGGCCCGTTCGGAAGCTACCTAAATCCAAACCCATGGACCATATTCTCTTAAATTTTAGAGACATAAATCAAACGGGAAGGAACATCATTGTAAAAAATTTAAAGGTTCTATCTTTGTTGGTTTTGGAGATAATCTCGTTTGCTCTGGGGCTCGTTCGGAAGCTTCCAAAATACGAATCCATGGTTCAAATTCTTTCAAATGTCAGTTTCCAATTTTATAGAAAAGCAAACATAACAGCACACTCTTGTTCTAAAAATAAAGGTTCTATCTTTGTTGGTTGTAGAGATATACTCATTTGCTCTAGGGCTCGTTCGGAAGCTTCCAAGATCCGAACCCATGAACCAAATCCTCTCAAATTTCAGAGACTTAAATAAAACATGAAAGAACACCACTCTGCCAAATTTAAAGATTATATCTTTATTGGTTTTGGAGGTAATCTCATTTGCTCTGGTGCTCGTTCGGAAGCTTTCAAAATCCAAACCCATGGACCAAATCCTCTTAACTTTCAGAGACATAAATCGAACGGGAACGAACATCATTGTACAAAATTTAAATGTTCTATCTTTGTTGGTTTTGGAGATAATCTCGTTTGCTCCGGAATCATTCGGCAGCTTCCAGAATCCGAACCCAAGGACCGATTTTGTCCAAACTCGAACTTAGCCTTCTTTTCGTAATTAGTAACTTACTGTATAAATTTCATCAATATAGCTTTATTAGATTTTGAGTTATCGTGCGAACGGACGGACGGACATCGTTAAATCGACTCAGGAGGTGGTCCTGATTCAGAATATGTATACATGTTCATATCTAACTCCCTTCCTTTTGGTGGTTACAAACACCATACCAAAGTTAATATACCCTATACTTTAGGTGTAGGGTATAATAATAAACATTTTATTTAAAATAAATGAGAACAAAGCCAAAACATGTGAGCCCTATTTCATAAAACTATTAGTCTAATATTATTAGTAAATTTACTAATATTTTATTAGTTATTAGCAAAATTGTGTTTCATAAAAACTAATATTTTATTACTGCTACACTAATAATTATTAGTGAATTTTATTACTGCAAAGCGGTTTCGGTTTCATAAAATTATTGGACTAATAATTATTTGGTGCTACACTAATATTGGTTAGTTGATTTTTATTAGTTTAGAAAGACTAATAAAGCCATGTTAATCTGTTCAAATAATGTTAGTATATTTAAAGGTTTAAACTTTTAAATCTTTGATCAGATATGTTCAGGCAAGATGATAGGTCCAAAAGTAAACGATTTTGTTTCAATTGTGGCTCTAGGGACCACAAATTTCATTCGTGTCCACATAAGGATAAAGGTCCGAAATACTTTCGCTGCAAAATACTTTCGCTGCAATTTTGGGCACAAAAAATCAAATTGTCCCAAAGACTCAACAACTAAAGGATCATCGTAAGTCATCGTGAAAAATAATACTTATGTTAGATGTAAAGGCAATAATTATTTTTTAGTAGGTCTAGTCGACAATGCTAGCGACAATTACCTACAGAAGCTATCTGACAGCCATTAATCCAAAGTATTACAATAAAGATTCGCGATTATCGGTAACAGGTTTGGGTGCCGATATTACGACAAAAGGTATGTTCCTGCATATTAAATGTATATGTATATTAAAATTGCAGATCAACAACTGTTTTATGAAGCCTGATCTAATAATTGGAATGAACTTACTACAGCACGCTATAGTTTAAATTGAAGAAGGCAAGATTGCCATAATTAAGAAGAAGTGCTAAACTCTCAAAACGTTTAGAAGTGTTTTTCTTAGCTCAAAAAATGTTTTTTTCCAAAATAATTTATAAAACGAAATTTAAAAAAATATATATAAAAAATAGCAAAAAGAAAGAAAAATAAAAAAAAATATATATATACCTGCAGTTAAATTATAAAAACTGTATCAAAAATTTTAAACAAACAATTAAAGTATAAAACATACCTAATATATATTATATACCAAGCGGCACAAAATATAATAAAAAATTTATAAATAATAAAAAAAAAAAAAATTTATATACAATACAAATTTAAAACAATACCTACAAGAAATAATAAAATGGCTAAACAACAATGTCACTCCTACAACAGGGGTTTCTGTGGCAAAACCAAACCCATGCAATGTAGCAGTTGCAAAAAATATTTGCACTTTGGGTGTGCGTAACAGAAGAATTGCTCAAGGCGGTTGTTGCTGGTTCCGCTTCTTGGAGATGCAAGGATTGTCCTTTATTGGATGAATTGGATGAATAATGGAAAAACAAATTAACACAATGGAAAACATCATTAATAAAAAACAACAAGAGGAGAATAAGTGTTACATTATAATTTTCGGGCTTCCAGCTAATATCAAAGATCCAAAGGGAATAATTTTGAAAGCTGGTCAGCTGTTCAACAGAAATGCAAAATAAAAATATAAAATCAGAAACAATAAAAATAATAATTTATTGTAACTGCTCAAACTAAATTCAAAGAAAAAAAGTAGACGTATTTTTACACCGAAACTTGATATTGAATCTTCACCAAACCGTGAAGTGTTTTTTCGTCACCACCTTACAGAGTATCAATTCAAATTTTATTACCAGGCACGCCAAATCAAGTTACAACATCAATGTAAGTATCTCTGGATTAAAGATAATACCATATAATATCAGGAAGGCTGGCAATACAAACGTTTACAAAATACAAAATCAAAATGATGTTATTTTTACTAAAAATTTTTTTTCTAATTAAAAATACGATAATTTTTAAAAAGCATTGCATAAATACTACTAACCTTTATATAATTCTTGTCATTATATACTATATATATGTTAACAAAAAACTTTTACATATATAAAAATATTCTGGAAAAAGCGTATAACTCTGATTTTGAATCCAACTCTAAAATCCCTCCTAATTGAGAATCTCACGCATACATATATATAAATATTCTGAATATTACATATATATAAAAATATAAATATTCACGCATACATATATAGCAATATATTGATTAAAGTGACATTAGATATAGTCTGCTAAACAAATTATTGAAACCATGATTTTGAAACTAACTATAAAATCTGTCCTAATTTAGAATCTCACATATACATATATAAAAATATTTTATATAATCAATATTTTTGATAGTAAAACACATAATAGCAGATATTCTCAGTTTCACATTTTATATTCATTTACTTTCCATTACACAAAACACAAAATTTTAATTATTATTTTAGAAATTGACTACTTAAATTATACATTATCCAATATAATATTCAAAATTCATATTAATTTTAAAACACATGAAGCTACTTATTTACTAATCAAAACCTTATACATAACACACAAAATGTTAAGCAATAATTTAGAAATGTTTTTTTTGTAATTACTTACTTTGATTGGTTTCTTTTTACACACAACACAATTTAGTAATTTAATCTTTAAATTTTTTCATTTTAATTTTTATATTCTTATTATTACACTTACTTTCACACTAATATATATATATTTTTTTTTATCACATTTTGTTTTTTTTATTATTTTTTATAATAATTTTATTATTTACTTTGTATCCACATTGTTATTGTTCAATACAAATAGATAAAATCATCTTACGATAAAAACGCATTTTGCTACATTACGATCTTTGCAAAAAAAATGAACAAGTTTCTTCTTCGAAACAGGTGAACAAATCCATTTTGTTTCCAATTATTACTGGCTGTAATCAGAATGTTTACAAATTAGGAGTTTTTGTCTTAGCTAACTTAATTACATATTTTCGATACTTTTCTTTTAAGACAGTGGTTAATAATTTCTTTAAATTTAAAGTCCCTTTAACAAAAGATTGTAAATATTAAAGATTTTTTTAAGAACAAATCTGTCATATATTATGTTAATTTTAAATTAATACTTTAATGATAATGTTTGATAATAACATAAATATGAAAGGTCTTTTAAGAATAAATCACTACATTCAATTTAATTTTGCTGAAGCAAATTCTGAATGTAAAAACAATTTTAATATTTTTTATTTTAATATCCAGAGTCTGAAAATTAAGTTGTATAATTTAGAAACATTAATTGAAACTTTCAAATTCAGCATCCACGTTATTGTTCTAACAGAAATTAGGTTACATAATGCTGAAAATAATTTCTTTAACATTCAGGGCTTTAATGCTTATTTTTTTAATAGAGAGAGGGCTTATGGAGCTGTTGCTATCAACGTTAATGAAGAAATTAGTAGGTATCAAATTTATTGTGAGGAATTTGAAAACAGTAATATCTTAGGAGTAAAATTAGTGAAACACAATTTGAAAATTTTCAGTATATATAGAGCTCATGAAATACCCATTGACTCTTTTATTAATAAAATAGATGCAGTCACATATCAATTTAAGAAAACGCTAATGCTCGGTGATATTAACTTAAATCCACTAAATACAATAAGCACTAATGTAAGCACGTATATAAATACAGTATTAAGCAATGGTTTTCTAGTTTGTAACAGAATCTCAGAAGACTTTGCAACTAGGATTAGTAGAAAATTAAGAACAATTATAGACCACGTTATTACCGACATTGTTAAAAAACCAACATTTCTTCCATATTTTGAACACTTTTCTCTTTAATCATCACATGATCTTTTTATGATCAAAAGTATAAAACAGTTTCCAGTAACAGACAAAATTAATTCTTATAAAACTGTTCTCAACTATGAAAATATTTCACACAGATTTAGTAAATAGTCTAAAACAAATTATTAATGTAAACACGCAAATTGTCGTATTAAAAAATAGAGGGGAGGGCGGGCGAAATTGGGTTACCGATGAAATATTGAAAGAAATGAAATTAAAAGATTCCTTTTTCAAATATAAGAAAAAATATCCAGATAATATCCATGTTACCACATTATTTAACAAGTATAAATTGAGGGTTAGAAAATTAATAATGGAGGCAAAAAAAAATTACTTTTCTAACGAAATTAATAGCAACCTTAATAGTAATAAAAAATCTTGGAATATTTATAAAAAAATAATTATTAATACCTTAGTATTAGTAACTTCGATTTAAATCGGCCGATTAAGGTAATTAATTATAATAACAAAGTTTTTGAAGATAAAAATTAAATTGCAACAGTGTTTAACGAATACTTCCTAAACGTTACAAGTGTGTTAAATATTCCATCAGATAACATTGACTTAAACTACATGAACCAATTTAATAGAAATATTTTCAATAATTTTGATTTATTTCCAATGAATGGTGAAGAAATATCTGCTGTTATAAAATCATTAAATTCTGCATCAGCAACCGGATATGATAAGATTTCGACAAAATTTCTAAAAAAATTCGCCGAAATTTTGACCCCAGTTGTAGTCAAATTTATAAAAAAAGCGTTTCAATCCCATATCTATCCATATTGTCTCAAAACCGCCATCGTAATACCCGTTTTTAAAAATAGAATGGCACAGATTGTTCAAACTATCGCCCGATATCCCTACTGACTGCTTTTTCCAAAATATTTGAAAAAGTAATTAAGATAAGATTAGGTTATTTCTTTAGTAGTAATTCTATTCTAAGCGATAAGCAATACGGCTTTGAGGAAAAATCGAACACTATGGCTGCTTTTTTATGTCTGAACGACTTCATTTCAAAAAATATTGATAGCGGTAGGTTTGCCAGTTGTGTCTTTCTTGACATTAAAAAAGCTTTTGATTGCGTGTACCACGACATTCTATTATTAAAACTTTCTAAATTGAATTTTACTCCCGGTCAACTAAGTTTCTTTAAAACCTACCCACAGAATCGCGTTCAAATGGTTAGAATTAACAATACTCTTATCACTGGAAAAATGATAAGTTAAGGCGTACCACAGGGCTCAATCTTAGGGGTATTCCTTTTCAAACTGTATATAGATAAACCTAAACCTAAAGGGCGATCTACAGTTTTTTGCCGACGATACTGTCCTCAAATATACAAATAGATCGGAAGAGGCTATATTTACATCTATTTACATTTATTCAATCTTGAAAACTTTTTTCCGTACAAAAATGAATTTTTAGAAATTGTTAAGAAAATTAATTATCTTGGTCTTGTCTTAAATAGTAGATCTAATTGGAATTACCACATAGAAAAAGTGATTAAAAATATTGCTCCATATACATTTTTTCTGAGAAGACTACGCGTTTTTTTAACCGATAACGCTATTTTTACAATTTATTCCTCTTTTATAAAATCACATATTTGTTATCGAAATCGTTTTTGGAACTCCACAAATTTACTTGAATAAGCTGGATATTATTCACAAAAAATATCTAAAAATTGCTCAAGGTTTTACTATCCTTCACCCTACAGGTCATATGTACACAGATAAATATATCAATTTAACTAACATTATTAATCGGGAGCTTCATGCAACCGCTTTCAAAATTGTTAACCAAATAAAACACAGTTTCCTGTTAAATAGAACAGTAGAAATTTACAATCATAATACTAGGAATAAATCAAAATTTCATCTATCACTCTTTAGAACTAGTCATCATAAAATAGTTGTTTGTATAATTGCATAAAAGCATATAACGGGTTGCCAGAAGAATTAAAACTAATCCTTGATTTCAAACTATTCAAAAGTTAGAATTTAAATCTATCAATCAATAGCACAATTATTCAATTGTATCATAACTATGATCCATAATATAAAAATACTATATAATGATATAAATAATACTATCATAGTCATACAGTTAATACGCATTGTTAATACTGAATGTGTGTGTATATGAGTATAAGTATTTATATTGCCTATATCATATTAATGTATAATTTTTTTACTATACCCTATGTATTTATAACTTTATGTAAATAAAATAAAGGAAAAACTAATTACTCTAATAATCAAGCCATAAAATCTGAATCAAAGGAAGATGCAAAATGTTTCCTGTCTGAAATTACCATTAATGATAGCGAAGACACTAAACTCCAATATCCCGATGTTTCGCACCTGAAAGATAAGGCAATTAGAAAAGAGGTACTTTAATAATTATAATGAATATGATAATGAATAATTATACACCAGAATTTCATGTGGAGTCATCTATCAAAATGAAAATTGTAACTACAGACGACTTACCAATATACAGACCACCGAGAAGATTTTCACCAAAAGAGCAGACGATTATAGACAACCAAGTTAAAGAATGGTTGCAAGCAAATATCATCCGTGAAAGTAGCTCCGATTAGGTGGTTCTAGTGAAGAAGAAAGACGGAAGTCATCGACTTTCTATCGACTACAGAAGTCTTAATAAAAAAATCATAAAGATAGATCTCCATTCCCCAAGATCGACGATCAGGTTGACAAGTTATCCGACATTAGGTATTTTACAACACTTGACCTGGAGAACGGGTTTTTTCATGTATAGAAGAAAGTAGCTGAAAGTTTACTTCATTTGTTGTCCGCAACGGACAATATAAATTTGTACGAGTTCCATTCAGGTTGTGCAACTCCCCGTCTGTGTTCCAAAAATATATCAACTATATTCTGAAAAACTTGATCAGTGAAGGCATTGTAAGTATCTACCTGGACGATATTATCATCCCTCAATAACGATCGAAGGGCTAATCCGATTCCGCCGGGTTTTGGAAGTTGCGGCTAAGATTGGCTTACACATAATATGGAAGGAATATCAAATACTATAGAAAGAAATCGAATATCTTGGTTACCACATTACAAACGGCCACATTTCTCCCTCAGCAACAAAAACAAAAGCCATCATAAACTTTCCAATTCCTTCGACTGTAAAACAACTACGAAGTTTTCTAGGCTTAGCCAGTTACTTTAGAAAATTCATCCAAAATTTTGCAATTAAAGGAGGGTTATGGCGCAATTTTGATTCAAAAATGTAAGAATGATAAAAAACTTCACCCTGTGCATTTCATAAGCAAGAAGACGACAGATGCAGAAAAGCGATACTGCAGTTATTAGCTAGGAGTATTGGCAGCAATTGAGAGAGTAAAAAGATTCAGAATATATTTACTCGGACGAACGTTTAAACTTGTGACAGATTGTGAGACGTTCGTATGTACTTTAAAGAAAAAAGACTTAGCCACTAGAGTTGCCAGATGGGCATTACTTTTAGAAAAACTTGACTACATTGTTGAACATAAAGAATGAAGCCCGATGAACCACTTCGATGCTCTAGTCAAAATCCATTCAATATGTTTGTAGTACATGAGAACACTAACGATTTTTAGAACAGACTGAGTGAAATTCTACAAAAGGACGATAAACTGAATGCCATTGAGATTCTAAAAAATAAGACATATAAAGATTACGTTATTTATAATAATATCCTTTGTAAAAACATTAATAACAAACTATTATCTGTAAATCCCGATTCAATGATTACAGGCACTATCAAAGAAGCTCAGGAAAAGGGACACTTCCATGTCAAAAAAATGAAGGAAACCCTAGAGAAAGAGTATTTCATCCCCAATATGAAGAAAAAAATAAAAAATTATGTTCGAGGTTGCGTGAAGTGCATCTTGGCAGAGAGAAAAAAGTGTAAATCTGAAGGTTATCTCCAACCAATTCCGAAGCTGCACTCTTCATATCGACCAACCGCTGCACACTTTTCATATCGACCATCTTGGCCCAAAGCAAAATTATTATATCATGAAATTAGAATATCATCAGAGTCCGATGATGCGTCAGGAGAGTCCGAGTGTGGGAAAATCATATAAGTCTGGCAATATCTATTATCGATATCAAGTTTCAATTAACTACTCATCCAAGCCTGGCAACACTTAAATGAAGCATGCATAAAATTTACTTCTTCTGAATATAGCCGTGGACGTGGGTAGAAGTAATAATTAAAACCATATTAATCATATTAAATTAAAAGAATAATTGAATTCTTATATTGTTGTATTAACTTTCTAAATTACTAAATCATATAAAATTTTTACATTATTACATACATTTTCATTATATTATTATTACATAAACAACACATTATTAATTTTTGAATTACATAAATACTTATTGATTTGTTAAAATTATTAACAATTCCACTACAGACACCCCATACATACATATGCATTTCTATTTTAATTTGCATGTACTTTACTTTAGGTACATTTTCCAATTGCCTTGAAATTTTACATAACCTAGTGACGTCACCTATATTTTATAAAACATGACTTTTGGCACAAAGGTCATTTGAGAGTCAAATTGTTTATTTTGAAATTTTCCTAACATTTTGTCGTATTTTTCTTAAACCGTTATATTTCCGTCTACGATAATATATAGAAACCAATTTTGTAAAGCTTTGTGGGGTCTACTATTGTCTTTAACAAAGAGCTTGTTTCATCTTAATCAGTGGTACCGTTTGAGAGATACTGCAGTTCAAACGCAAAATTTTAGTATAAAAAAAAATGTCTCTAGGCTTTCTAGAAACCACTATACTTTATAAATTTTTGAATACACCCAACATTATTTTTATATTGTTAGAAAGGTATATAATTAAACGTTACACATATAAACGTTACTTACTCTAATAAAACTTCTCAAACTTTCAACAACACAAACAACATTAAAATATTTTACCACAATTGCAGTGGTATGAGAGGCAATTGTGATTTGTTGATGCCAAGTCATGAAATTTCAGTGTATTAACTATAACTGAAACATGGCTCAACGATTCGTTTACAAACGAGGAAATTCTTGATGGTAATTGGTCCATTTACAGAAAGGATCGTGATTATCTATCTGCAAATTGTCGCGAGGAGCTGGTGTTCTACTTGCTGCAAAGAATAACTTATCTAGTGTACCATTAAGCACTGGTCAATCAATCCATTAAGGACTGGTCAATCAATCCATTAAGCACACATCAATCTTTCGATCACCAATTTGGTATTGTGTTATTTGTACAATTAGGTACAAATAATTTTTATCTAGGTATTGTTTATTTCCCTCCGAACTCTGACAGGTCCTTTTATTCTGATTTTTATAGTGTATATTACAATATTATTTCAGAAGTGCATGAGGATGACTCAAATTATTGTGTTTGGCGATTTTAATCGTCCTTCTATTTCTTTCATTGTTGACGACGCTGATAATTTGTTATTACCAGTTAACTTTCATGACGAAATTGACTTCGGTTTTATTAGCAAGTTGTACGGTAACGATTTACAACAAATTATTAGTTATCCTAATAGTAATAATAAGTGGTTAGATCTTGCATTATGATATAGTGTCGGTTAAACTCGCTGATGATGTTGATAATCTTTTTACCAACTCTGGTCATCATAACGCACTTATTTTCGAGTTCTTCACTTTTATCCCACTCTTGGCCAAATCTTACAATAATAAAATTACGATTACGAAAAAATACGATTTTTTTAATGCTGACTATCAAAGTGTTATTTATGCTTTGTTATTAATCACATGGGACGAACTGTTAGTACAAAAGGATATAAATTTACTAATCTCTATCTTTTACTCAAATCTGTTTCAAATTATTGATGCCTTTGTTCCTAAAATTCGCAAAAATCATAAAACAACAGAACCATGGTTAGATAGATATCTTTGGAACTTCAGAAATCGACGCAATAAAATATACAAAAAACTTAAACACCATCAAGCGCCATGCGACGACTTATTGAATATGTATAAGCAACTTGCTATCGAATTTAAACAAAAAGGCAGCATATGAAAACTATGTCACGAATATTGGCAACAAACTTGTTACTGTTCCTAAAAAATTTTTTGATTTTGTTAACACAAAACGGAAATTATTTGGGTATCCCAATTCAATGATGTCAAAAGACAATGTGGTTTCTGATTGCCCTTAAGTTCTTTTCTGATCATTTTCAACCAGTTTATCGTCGAACAGCACCAGTTAACACATCGACTAATTCCTTATCTAATAGTTCAAATTAGCTATTTACAGACGTATATCTTTCTGAAAATGATATTCTTGAAGCAATTTTGAGCCTTGATATAAAAAAGGGTGCTGGTCCGGACTTAATTCTTCCAATGTTTTTACATAATTGCTCTCACAGTCTAATCTTCCCTCTTAATTTTATTTTCAATAAGTCACTTTCAATTGGGATTTTCCCACAAAAGTGGAAATCCTCCCACTTAACCCCTATTTTTTAAAAACGGGGATAGAGCATCGGTGGAAAATTATTGAGGTATAGCAATCCTTCCGACTATACCTAAATTATTTGAAAAAATTGTCGTTGGTAGAATTACTCCTATCATAAACGCAAAACTAAATGAACAACAACATAGTTTTAGAAAAGCTCGTTCAACTACAACGAACCTTATGGTTTATACATCTGAAATCCTGAATCAAATGGAGAAAGGGTACCAAGTTGATGCACTTTACACTGATTTTAGCAAAGCTTTCGATGGTGTAGATCACTTCACTTTGCTAAACAAACTATCAACTTTTGGCATTTCGGGTTCATTTCTTGAGTGGCTTAATTTTTATTTTCTATCTGTCAGAAAGAATTCAAAATTTTAAATTTCATGGTGTATTATCCAACATCATCGGGTCACTTCCGGTGTACCGTGATGACCTAAAAATATATCAAGTGGTTAAAGATAATTCTGATGCAGCTAAACTTTAATCAAGCTTATCAGTGTTACAAGCTTGGTACACGTCAAATAAATTAGAACTCAACATACAGAAACGTAAGGTTATTAGATGTACACGTAAACGGTCTTCTTTAATATATGACTACAAAATAGATAATATAACTCTTGAAAGCGTTTTTAGCATTACTGATTTAGAAATTCTTCTCGATAATAAACTTAATTATAATCTTCACTATAACCTAATAACTTCAAAGGGTAATAAAATTTTAGGTTTCATTAAGAGAAGAACTAAAGAATTTAGCGACTTAGCTGTGACAAAATCTCTTTATTGTTCCCTAGTTCGATCTATCTTAGAATACGGTAACATTGTTTGGGATCCAGCTTTTGCAGTTCATTCCAATAGAATTGAATCAGTTCAAAAGCAATTTCTTTTATTTGCATTAAGGAATCAATATAACCCTTTTGATTTTGCTAATCTACCTAGTTACACTACAAGACTTAATTCATTAAACTTGCTTTTTTTATCTTTACGTAGACAATTATTGTCATCATGTTTTACTTTTGATATTTTGAATAATAGTATTTCTATCCAATCTCTTAATAACAAGTTTAGACTTAACGATAGTGTTAGGCAAACTAGAAATACCAAATTTTTAATGGATTACAAACATAAAACAGAGTACGGTAGAAATGGACCCATCAATTAGATGTTGTACTACTTTTAACAAAATTAGTGATCTCTATTCTACATCTATTTGCAGAAATACTTTCAAAAACATTGTACAACTACATTTTTCCAAGTTAATAACCTTAGACAATTAATTCTTACTTAAGCAAAAAAAAATTTTTTTTTTTTTAATTATGATAGAATTTTAAACATAACACATTTATTGTATTGCATTATAATACAATTTATCAGTATATGTTTTTTATTTAGATAATTTTTTTTGTACATTTTATAAATCGTAATTTAATGCTTTTAAGTAATGTTAATAAAAAAATTTCATTTTGTTTTTAATTTTACTTCTACGTAATAATAAGATATTTATTTACGTTTAATTTGCTACAAAATGTTAAATTGCTTGACATTATGTCAATAACAATAAGAATGTATGTACATATCTGTACAGATATCATATTTCATTTTTTTGTTAAAATAAAGTTGTAAATGTAGTTTAAATAAAAAAATAATGATAACAATAACAATAACAATAAGAATAATAAATTAACTTTTTTTAAGATTTAAGTTATTATAAATTTAGTTTTAAGTCATTGTTTTGCTTAATTTTAATTATAAGCATTAATTTAAGAATTTTTTTTGTAACGACCTTGTTTTGGTTTTGTTTAATAAAATAAAATAAAAAGAAATAAATATAATAAGTATGGTATGGCTCGGTAGATAGTCCCACCAAAGATTAGAAATTCGAAATTGAAACAACTTTAATAAAAAATGCGATTTCATACTTTACATACTTAAATGACGGAAAATATCTCAAAAATTGTTAGATCTATAAGCACCATTGTAGTCCCAAAAGTTGGATCTATAAACAATCCTTAAGAGGATGTATCTAAAATTAGTATAGATTGTCTCATTTGAGTACAGAGTGCTTAAAACAAAAAACAATTTTTTTTTAATATGCATTAATATTTTTCAATATTTCATTTTAAAATTAAATGTAACAGTACCTTTTTTGTGAACAAATTGTTTTCTCCCTTTCTTCCTGTTTCTACAAAGCCTTCATTGGTTACTCTGGTTCTTTTTGTTATTGAGTTATGGTAAAATGCTTTTGGGTAGAATAATAAAAAAAGTCAATAAAAAGGTTAATATAAAAATGTGAATCAAAATCTTATATGATCAAAATCTTCCAGAATATTTACATCCTTGTATATATTCGAGATTCTCAATTAGGAGGTATTTTAGAGTTGCATTCAAGATCACATCAGTTGCATAAGATTCAAGATCAGTTGCATAAGATTTTTCCAGTATGTTTATCTATATCAATTCTGTAAAAGGTGTATAACTCTGATTTTGAATTCAACTCTAAAATCTCTCCTAATTCAGAATTTCGTATATGTATACATATAGATAAATATTCTTTAAAAAGGGAATACCCTTATCTTGAATACAACCCTCAAATATCTCCTAATTCAGAATATCGCATATACACAATAATACTATGTAAATATTCTGGAAAAAGCGTATAATTCAAATTTTGTAACCAACTCTAAAGTCGTTACTAATTATATTTTTACATTCATATTTCAATAACATTATATTTCATATAGTAATATAAACTCCCGCTAAACCAAATATTCAAACGCTGATTTTCAAACCAGCTCTAAAATCCCTCCTAACTCACAATCTCACATATATATATATGTAAATATTCTGGAAAAGGTGTAAAGGCTACATAGAAAGAGGGAAAAAGGGAGAAAAAATTTTGTTCACAAAAAATGTACCGTTATATTTCATTTTAAAATAAAATATTGGAAAAAGTATATATTAATATTATATGTTTTGGGACTACGACGGCTTTTATAAATCTAACATTTTTTGCGATATTTTTCGTTATTTAAGCATGCAAATTATAAACTTGCATTTTTTATTAAGATTGTTGTTTCAATTTCGAGTTTCTAACCTCTCATATTATTCTTTACCAAGAAGCACCACACTTATTATGTACCGTTAGAAAGGGTATGAAGACACCTTTATAACAGTATGAAAATAATATAGGGTATTGTTGAACATTTATAAAGTATAGTGGTTTGTAGGAAGTCTAGAAAATTTTTTTTTTTTATAACAAAATTTTCCGTTTGCACCGTAGCATCTCAGAAACTGTAGCACTGATTAAGATGAAACAAGATATTAGTGGGTGATTTATTAAAGACAATAGTAGATACCACAATGTTGCAAAAAATTGGTTCCTGTACACTATCGTAGACGAAAATATAACAGTTTAAGTAAAATACTACAAAATGTTAGGAAAATTTCAAAATAATCAATTTGACTTTTAAATGACCATTGCGTTAAATATTATGTTCTATGAAGTATAGATGACGTCACTAAGTACCGTAATGTAAAATTTCAATGCAATCGGACAATGTAGCTAAAGTAAAGTTTGCCCTTTAATTTATTTGTTTTTTCAGGTTTTTGCTATGCTCAAAATAAATATACCTGTATCAAATACTTTGCCTGATTTTCTTATCGCTATTGTTTCATATTTTGATTTTTGTTTTTTTTTAGTTAAGCTCTTTCTTATTTAATTACATAATAAGGTTCTTAAACCCCTTGAAAAGCTCTTTTAATCTAATACTAATTAAATACATACTTGAAATCAAAATATTTTTTCAACATTTAATTTAATTTTCAAATACACATGAAATATATTCCTTTACTTTTTCTTCTAAATTTTGCAGTGGACGTGGACACACGTATTAAGGAGGTTTCATATTTAATATTTTATCATTTAATTTGCTTATTGTTAATCTTATAATATTATGTAATATAATAAAAACTAATAATTAATAAAAGACTTATTGTTAATTTTAATAGCAAAATAAATTTAATTAAATAAATTTGATTTGTTTAATTAAATAAATTTAATTAAATAAATAAATAAGAATAAATTTGGGGGTCTCAACCGAGGAATATGCAGAATTTTAAGGACAGAATTTTAACAGAATTTTTAATAGGGACAATTAAAAGAATATTTATATATAAATTATTTTTATTTATAGATCAATAATAAAAAAATAAATAATAAAAAAAAATTTTTTAAAACTGCTTTTTTTAAACTAAAAAGTAGAAAATAAATTTTTAATTGCGAATTTTTCTCTAATTTTCTAAATTATATTGTTATGATAGATGTTCCTTTAAAAAAATTTATCTCAATATAGCAATTATATCCTATTAAATTGAATTTTTTTTTAACTTGTAATAATAGCTAAATTATTTCTATATATTATTTGCCTTTTCTTTTCTAATTTTCTCTTTCTTTGAGTGGCAGTGTTTACGTGTTTCGTAGAATTTTTTGCAGCTTAATTATTCATTTTTATTTATTATAGCTCAATTTATTATTCAAAAATTGAAAGCAAATTTGCTTTCCTCAGACCTGAATTTTTAAATTACAAGTATAAAATATAAGTATATGAGTATATACATACATATATAGATATATGTAAGTAGAAAATATAGAAAAGTATTATATAAATATTGATTTTTAAATTGTTTTATAAGTATAATGTTTTATTTTTAAGTATGTAAGTATATAAGCAGAAATGTATAGTATATAAGTCCAAATAGACAATGTAGAAATTTTTTAAGTATATTATAAATAAATACTTTTAAGTATATATGTACATATGTAAGAGTAGTATAGATATGGGGGTTCTGGATCAAAAGCTCTAAAGCTTATAAAGCACGTTCGTTATATTTGAAAATTAAGTTCAACTGTAATTTTAAAGTTAAAAGTCATGGAGATTTTTGATTTGATTGTGAACTTGACTAAAAAAGTTTTGAAACAAATAATAATAAGTTTGAACTAGTATAAACTAAGTTTTCTGTTTCTGTGAAAGTATGAGTTTATACTTAAAAATTATTTAAAAGAAATTAAATATTAAAAGTTTAAAAAGCTTGGTTTAAATACAAAATTATTAAAGTTTAAACTTAATTCAATATTTTTTTGAAAAATTTAAAAACAAATTTTTAAAGTTGGGTTTGAATTCAAAGTTTATAAAGCTCATCCGTTTTATTTGAAAATTCAGTTCAGCTGCCATTTTAAAGTTGAAAGTCATGGAGACTTTTTATTTGATTGTGAGCTTGACTAAAAAAGTTTTTACACTTACAAGCTTGAATTATTAGAAACTAAGTTTTCTGTTTCTGTGAAAATATGAGTTTATACTTAAAAATTTGGTTTAAATAAAAAATTATTAAAGTTTAAACTTAATTTAATATTTATTTAAAAAATAAAAAAATGTATAATTTTGGTTTTGAATTCAAAATTCATAAACTAATTCAAGCTTGTTATTATTTCTTTCAAAATTTTTTTAGTCAAGTTCACAATCAAATAAAAAATCTCCATGGCTTTTTTAAGCTTTTCAACTTTAAAATGGCAGTTGGAAACCTCATTTTCAAACATAACGGGCTAGCTTTCTGAGCTTTGAATTCAAACCCAATTTTAAAATTTTTTTTTAATTTTTCAAATAAATATTAAATTAAGTTTAAGTGTTAATAATTTCGTATTTAAATCAAACTTTAAAAACTTTTAGCCAGCTTTAGAATATCAGATCATTTCACAAATTTAAAATATCAAAGACACAAATCTTTTTATTTGTACTTTACGGTTTAAAAGCTCCCCTGTTTGCATAAAACTTGTTTTTTACTTTTAATTTAACTTCTCATAATTAATTCTCCATAAAAATATTAAATCAAGTTTTTTCTTTTTTAGTACTTGTAGGTATATAGTTTTAAACCAAGTTTTTAAAACTTTTAATATGAAATACTTACTTCATTTCTTTTAAAAATTTTATACTTAGTTCAAGTATAAGCCGTGGTCATGAAATATAAATTGCAAACGTAAAAAAATAAAAAACTTGGGTTTGAAAAGTTGTTTTTAGTATTAAATAACAGCATTGCTCTTTTTTTCCCTAATAGTTTAAAAATTATTATTCATTAAATAATATCTTGTTTTTTATCAAAGCAAAGCCACCTAACAAAACTTGATTTCTTTTTTTTCTTATTATTTTTGCTAATTAAAGTTTAAATATAATTTAATATTTATATTTTAAATTTGTAAAATAATCTAAAATAAAAAAGTGTATATTTTCTGTATTTATTAAAACTTTGTTATATAGAGTTTATTTTCATAGAAATTAATATATACATAGGTAGTTAGGGATAATTACATATATAAATAATTTTACAATCTTAAGTGTGATATCAAACACATATCAAAAAAAATATTACATACATTACATTTCCTTTAAAGCATAGTGTCCCCAAGCATTGATATTCACATTATCATTCAATATATATCTTTTTTCACCTGAACTACTTAAAGCTATTTTGTTAAGATTTTGCGTATAAATAGTATGTAATTTTGATCAAAAAACCTTCATTTTTATATATAATCAAATCATGAAATAAAGAACTTTTGTAATCCTCTATATTTAAGTCATTAACAACATATTTTTTAACCACTTTTGCTTTTTTAATACTTTCATTTTCTAAAGTCTAAAGAAAATACATTTTTGACCTTAAACCTATAAATTGGGTAATTATTTTTGTACCCATTTCATATTTAAAAAAACTTAACACTTTATTATTTAGCTGAGGAAAATTATATGGGTTATCTTTTGCATAATCTGATGTATCAAAGTATTGATTCAGATCTGGTTTTATGTCATTATAAAAATCTTCCGTTATTATTGTGTATATAAAACTATCAGTATCTATATAATTAAGGGTTAAATTATTTTGAAACTTTGGTTTCATATAATTATATTGAAAATTATACATTAAAATTTTAGATTGGTCTAAAATTGTGAATGCTATATAAATCAGTTTGTTATAATGTATTATAGTTTTTCGTAACTCTGCAGCCAATAGATTAGACCCAAAAACTGAGGCACTATTAAAATAAGGTTTTGCTATTAAAGCTCCAGCTCCTAAATGTCTTCCTTTGCTTTCCATGCTATTTTAATTATTCTTCTATTATCAACATTTTCCATTGTTTTACCAAACACGGAATTATTCATTAATTTAAAAAAGTTTTTTTTAAAGATATTTTTAGCAATTTTTCTATATTCAGTATTTAAATCAATATATTTCTTCAACCAATCACACTGTTTAAATTTCAAAATTCTGTGTATTTATTTTTAAACTAACCTGTTTTCAAGGCATTGCTTGAGATTTCTATAATGGATTACATATTGTCTCTTGTTATTTAAATTGGTTAACAATTTTCTTGCTTTTCCTGTCGGAGGAATACTATTTTCACGGCAAAAAGGTAAATCATAAGATTCTACATGTTTATATCTGTAAATAATTGTAGCTCTATTTTTGTGTATTTAAGCATTGCTTGCCAAGACAGACCGGAGCAGTGTAAAAATTTGCAGGGTCTAAATTATAAATATTTTTACATATTTTTCTAAAATTTTCAAAAACGTCGGTTAAAATTAAAACATCTGTTTTTAAGTACAATTTAAGATAATCTAATAAATTAATTCCATACAGTAATAGCATGATTATAATCTTCCATCGAACAAGAAGTGTTCGTAATTTGATTATAAAATTCTGTTTGCGGCGGTAAATTTTCTTCTTCTAGTTTTTCCCAGCTGTTCAAATAATCATATGGAAAAACTCCTTTTCTAAGCATTAGATCAGAATTATTACCAAAAGAATGCAAAATGTTTTCCATATTATTTTTACCTATATCTTTAATAACATTATCTAAACAAGCGGCCATAAAACGAAAACTATCTAAAAATCTAATATCAAAAGAACAGTTTTCTTCAGGAACTATCATTTTTTTAGTTAAGCATATATATTTTTCCTTATTCAAAGGAATGACCGATACGTTACCTGGTATTACGTTTAATGACTTGAATAAGAGATGGCAATTATATGCCGAGAAATTATGAAAAAATACAGGAAAATATGAAGGTTTTCTATATAAAATATTACAACTAAGATGTGCAGGACCTCTATATTGACCACTGAAATGGCAAAGATCCCTTACTCGATTAGTAAAATCTAAACTCTTACTGCAAATGTGACATGTAGGTTCCGTTAATTGTCTTAGTTCTTCATCTAAAGTCATTTTGGCCATCGGCTTTGAATTTTGAAAATGTTTTAAATAAATAATTGTACAGTCTTTTGTTAATCTGTAAGAAATGCAAAACTAGAAATAAAGAAAAACGAATAAAATTTAAGAACTTACCTTTTAACAAAGTCATCGGCACAAGTTGGTTCAATGCACTCTTCATACTTATTTAAAGATGCATCAAAGAAACATTTTATAAAATATGAAAACGCCACAGGAACTTGTTCTTGAATATTTGTTGTAAATGGTTTTTCTGTATCTGGTCGACATGTTAAAATTGGTTTTAATATACTTTCACTATCTTCATATATCAAAAAAGGCGCTTCCATTTGATGGTTATGGTTGTAAAATTTTAAAATATTTTCAGTCTATGTTGGTAAAATTGTTATCACACTATTACATTGTGTGAATTTGAAGCTGTTTTGGATGATGGAAATATTGTAAACAGCTGTTGCAAATATAAATTTTTGATTTATGTTGAGTTAAATTAACATGAAGTAACTTTGACAAACTTTATATAAAAACATAATGCGCTTTTTCTTTTTGTTCGAGAAGTATTAAATTGACATGATGTTCTTTTTCATATTTTGATATGTAATATGGTCCTATTAATTTATTATTTTCAACTCCAAAAACATTTATGCTTAATTTTGTCAGAAAGAACTCAAAATTTTAAATTTCATGGTGTATTATCCAACATCATCGGGTCACTTCCGGTGTACCGTGATGATCTAAAAATATATCAAGTGGTTAAAGATAATTCTGATGCAGCTAAACTTTAATCAAGATTATCAGTGTTACAAGCTTGGTACACGTCAAATAAATTAGAACTCAACATACAGAAACGTAAGGTTTTTTCATGTACACGTAAACGGTCTTCTTTAATATATGACTACAAAATAGATAATATAACTCTTGAAAGCGTTTTTAGCATTACTGATTTAGAAATTCTTCTCGATAATAAACTTAATTATAATCTTCACTATAACCTAATAACTTCAAAGGGTAATAAAATTTTAGGTTTCATTAAGAGAAGAACTAAAGAATTTAGCGACTTAGCTGTGACAAAATCTCTTTATTGTTCCCTAGTTCGATCTATCTTAGAATACGGTAACATTGTTTGGGATCCAGCTTTTGCAATTCATTCCAATAGAATTGAATCAGTTCAAAAGCAATTTCTTTTATTTGCATTAAGGAATCAATATAACCCTTTTGATTTTGTTACTCTACCTAGTTACTCTACAAGACTTAATTCATTAAACTTGCTTTTTTTATTTTTACGTAGACAATTATTGTCATCATGTTTTATTTTGATATTTTGAATAATAGTATTTCTATCCAATCTCTTAATAACAAGTTTAGACTTAACGATAGTGTTAGGCAAACTAGAAATACCAAATTTTTAATGGATTACAAACATAAAACAGAGTACGGTAGAAATGGACCCATCAATTAGATGTTGTACTACTTTTAACAAAATTAGTGATCTCTATTCTACATCTATTTCCAGAAATACTTTCAAAAACATTGTACAACTACATTTTTCCAAGTTAATGACCTTAGACAATTAGTTCTTACTTAAGCAAAAAAAATTTTTTTTTTTTTTGATTATGATATAATTTTAAACATAACACATTTATTGTATTGCATTATAATACAACTTATCGGTATATGTTTTTTATTTAGATAATTTTTTTTGTACATTTTATAAATCGTAATTTAATGCTTTTAAGTAATGTTAATAAAAAAATTTCATTTTTTTTTAAATTTTACTTCTACGTAATAATAAGATATTTATTTACGTTTAATTTGCTACAAAATGTTAAATTGCTTGTCATTATGTCAATAACAATAAGAATGTATGTACATATCTGTACAGATATCATATTTCATTTTTTTGTTAAAATAAAGTTGTAAATGTAGTTTAAATAAAAAAATAATGATAACAATAACAATAAGAATAATAAATTAACTTTTTTTCAGATTTAAGTTATTATTATAAATTTAGTTTTAAGTCATTGTTTTGCTTAATTTTAATTATAAGCATTAATTTAAGAATTTTTTTGTAACGACCTTGTTTTGGGTTTGTTTAATAAAATAAAATAAAAAGAAATAAATAGAATAAGTATGGTATGGCTCGGTAGATAGTCCTACCAGAGGTTAGAAATTCGAAATTGAAACAACTTTAATAAAAAATGCAATTTCATACTTTACATGCTTAAATGACGGAAAATATCTCAAAAATTGTTAGATTTATAAGCACCATTGTAGTCCCAAAAGTTGGGTCTATAAACAATCCTTAAAAGGATATATCTAAAATTAGTACAGGTTGCCTCATTGGAGTACAGAGTGCTTAAAACAAAAAACCATTTTTTTAATATTTCATTTTAAAATTAAATGCAACAGTACCTTTTTTGTGAACAAATTGTTTTCTCCCTTTCTTCCTGTTTCTATAAAGCCTTCATTGGTTACTCTGGTTCTTTTTGTTATTGAGTTATGGTAAAATGCTTTTGGGTAGAATAATAAAAAAAGTCAATAAAAAGGTTAATATAAAAATGTGAATTAAAATCTTGATCAAAATCTTCCAGAATATTTACATCCTTGTATATATTCGAGATTCTCAATTAGGAGGTATTTTAGAGTTGCATTCAAGATCAGATCAGTTGCATAAGATTCAAGATCAGTTGCATAAGATTTTTCCAGTATGTTTATCTATATCAATTCTGTAAAAGGTGTATAACTCTGATTTTGAATTCAACTCTAAAATCTCTCCTAATTCAGAATTTCGTATATGTATACATATAGATAAATATTCTTTAAAAAGGAAATACCCTGATCTTGAATACAACCCTCAAATATCTCCTAATTCAGAATATCGCATATATACAATAATACTATGTAAATATTCTGGAAAAAGCGTATAATTCAAATTTTGTAACCAACTCTAAAGTCGTTACTAATTATATTTTTACATTCATATTTCAATAACATTATATTTAATATAGTAATATAAACTCCCGCTAAACCAAATATTCAAACGCTGATTTTCAAACCAGCTCTAAAATCCCTCCTAACTCACAATCTCACATATACATATATGTAAATATTCTGGAAAAGGTGTAAAGGCTACATAGAAAGAGGGAAAAAGGCAGAAAAAATTTTGTTCACAAAAAAGATACCGTTATATTTCATTTTAAAATAAAATATTGGAAAAAGTATATATTAAAATTTTTTTTTTTTGTTTTAAGCACTCTGTACTCAAATGAGAAAACCTGTACTAATTTTAAGTATACCATCTTAAGGGTTGTTTGCAGACCTATGTTTTGGGACTACGACGGCTTTTATAGATCTAACATTTTTTGCGATATTTTTCGTTATTTAAGCATGCAAATTATAAACTTGCATTTTTTATTAAGATTGTTGTTTCAATTTCGAGTTTCTAACCTCTCATATTATTCTTTACCAAGAAGCACCACACTTATTATGTACCGTTAGAAAGGGTATGAAGACACCTTTATAACAGTATGAAAATAATATAGGGTATTGTTGAACATTTATAAAGTATAGTGGTTTGTAGGAAGTCTAGAAAATTTTTTTTTTTTATAACAAAATTTTCCGTTTGCACCGTAGCATCTCAGAAACTGTAGCACTGATTAAGATGAAACAAGATATTAGTGGGTGATTTATTAAAGACAATAGTAGATACCACAATGTCGCAAAAAATTGGTTCCTGTACACTATCGTAGACGAAAATATAACAGTTTAAGTAAAATACTACAAAATGTTAGGAAAATTTCAAAATAATCAATTTGACTTTTAAATGACCATTGCGTTAAATATTATGTTCTATGAAGTATAGATGACGTCACTAAGTACCGTAATGTAAAATTTCAATGCAATCGGACAATGTAGCTAAAGTAAAGTTTGCCCTTTAATTTATTTGTTTTTTCAGGTTTTTGCTATGCTCAAAATAAATATACCTGTATCAAATACTTTGCCTGATTTTCTTATCGCTATTGTTTCATATTTTGATTTTTGTTTTTTTTTAGTTAAGCTCTTTCTTATTTAATTACATAATAAGGTTCTTAAACCCCTTGAAAAGCTCTTTTAATCTAATACTAATTAAATACATACTTGAAATCAAAATATTTTTTCAACATTTAATTTAATTTTCAAATACACATGAAATATATTCCTTTACTTTTTCTTCTAAATTTTGCAGTGGACGTGGACACACGTATTAAGGAGGTTTCATATTTAATATTTTATCATTTAATTTGCTTATTGTTAATCTTATAATATTATGTAATATAATAAAAACTAATAATTAATAAAAGACTTATTGTTAGTTTTAATAGCAAAATAAATTTAATTAAATAAATTTGATTTGTTTAATTAAATAAATTTATTAAAAAAAATTAAATTAAATTAAATAAAACGTACTTTATATGAATTGAATTCTAAACAACAAATGGCAATATTTGTATAGACAGATGAAGCAAATATATAGATGCATTAAAAAAACAAGTAAATGTAACAGTGAGTCGATGCAACCGACTTATTAATACCGTACACATGAATAATTCGAATTAAATTAAAAATACATAAGTTTTTTTGGCAGCTGCTTGAACTTCTTCCCTTTGTACTAAAAATAAAGGTTCTATCTTTGTTGGTTGTGGAGATATACTCGTTTGCTCTAGGGCTCGTTCGAAAGCTTCCAAGATCCGAACCCATGAACCAAATCCTCTCAAATTTCAGAGACTTAAATAAAACATGAAAGAACACCACTCTGCCAAACTTAAAGGTTATATCTTTATTGGTTTTGGAGATAATCTCATTTGCTCTGGTGCTCGTTCGGAAGCTTTCAAAACCCAAACCCATGGACCAAATCCTCTTAAATTCCAGAGACATAAATTGAACGGGAAGGAACATCATTGTATTGTACAAAATTTAAAGGTTCTATCTTTATTGGTTTTGGAGATAATCTCGTTTGCTCCGGAATCATTCGGCAGCTTCCAGAATCCGAACCCATCAACCGATTTTGTCCAGATTCGAACGTAGCCTTCCTTTCGTAATTAGTCACCTACTATATAAATTTCATCAAGATATTAGATTTTGAGTTATCGTGCGAACGGACGGACGGACATCGTTAAATCGACTCAGGAGGTGATCCTGATTCAGAATATATATACATGCCCATATCTAACTCCCTTCCTTTTGTTGGTTACAAACACCATACCAAAGTTAATATACCCTATACTTTAAGTGTAGGGTATAATAATAAACATTTTATTTAAAATAAATGAGAACAAAACCAAAACATTTGGGCCCTATTTCATAAAACTATTAGTCTAATATTATTAGTAAATTTACTAATATTTTATTAGTTATTAGCAAAATTGTGTTTCATAAAAACTAATATTTTATTACTGCTACACTAATAATTATTAGTGAATTTTATTACTGCAAAGCGGTTTCGGTTTCATAAAATTATTGGACTAATAATTATTTGGTGCTACACTAATATTTGTTAGTAGATTTTTATTAGTTTAGAAAGACTAATAAAGTCATATTAATCTGTTCAAATAATGTTAGTATATTTGAAGGTTTAAACTTTTAAATCTTTGATCAGATATGTTCAGGCAAGATGATAGGTCCAAAAGTAAACGATTTTGTTTCAACTGTGGCTCTAGAGACCACAAATACTTATGTTAGATGTAAAGGCAATAATTATTTTTTAGTAGGTCTAGTCGACACTGCTAGCGACAATTACCTACAGAAGCTATCTGACAGCCATTAATCCAAAGTATTACAATAAAGATTCGCGATTACCGGTAACAGGTTTGGGTGCCGATATTACGACAAAAGGTTCCTGTATGTTCCTGCATATTAAATGTATATGTATATTAAAATTGCAGATCAACAACTGTTTTATGAAGCCTGATCTAATAATTGGAATGAACTTACTACAGCAAGCTATAGTTTAAATTGAAGAAGGCAAGATTACCATAATTAAGAAGAAGTGCCAAACTCTCAAAACGTTTCGAAGTGTTCTTCTTAGCTCAAAAAATGTTTTTTTCCAAAATAATTTAAATGAATTTATAAAACGAAATTTAAAAAAATATATATAAAAAATAGCAAAAAAAAAAAATAAAATAAAAAAAAATATATATATACCTGCAGTTAAATTATAAAAACTGTATCAAAAATTTTAAACAAACAATTAAAGTATAAAACATACCTAATATATATTATATACCAAGCGGCACAAAATATAATAAAAAATTTATAAATAATAAAAAAAAAAAAAATGTATCAACAATACCTACAAGAAATAATAAAATGGCTAAACAACAATGTCACTCCTACAACAGGGGTTTCTGTGGCAAAACCAAACCCATGCAATGTAGCAGTTGCAAAAAATATTTGCACTTTGGGTGTGCGTAACAGAAGAATTGCTCAAGGCGGTTGTTGCTGGTTCCGCTTCTTGGAGATGCAAGGATTGTCCTTTATTGGATGAATTGGATGAATAATGCAAAAACAAATTAACACAATGGAAAACATCATTGATAAAAAACAACAAGAGGAGAATAAGTGTTACATCATAATTTTCGCGCTTCCAGCTAATATCAAAGATCAAAATGGAATCATTTTGAAAGCTGATCAGCTGTTCAACAGAAATGCATAATAAAAATATAATATCAGAAACAATAAAAATAATAATTTATTGTAACTGCTCAAACTAAATTCAAAGAAAAAAAGTAGACGTATTTTTACACCGAAACTTGATATTGAATCTTCACCAAACCGTGAAGTATTTTTTCGTCACCACCTTACAGAGTATCAATTCAAACTTTATTACCAGGCACATCAAATCCAGTTACAACATCAATGTAAGTATCTCTGGATTAAAGATAATACCATATAATATCAGGAAGGCTGCCAATACAAACGTTTACAAAATACAAAATCAAAATGATGTTATTTTTACTAAAAATTATTTTTCTAATTAAAAATAAAACGATAATTTTTAAAAAGCATTGCATAAATACTACTAACCTTTATATAATTCTTGTCATTATATACTATATATATTTTAAGAAAAAACTTTTACATATATAAAAATATTCTGGAAAAACGTATAACTCTGATTTTGAATCCAACTCTAAAATCCCTCCTAATTGAGAATCTCACGCATACATATATATAAATATTCTGGAAAAAACGGTAATCTTGAATTTGAATCCAACTCTGAAATCCCTCCTAATTGAGAATCTCACGTATACATATATAAATATTCTGTAAAAGGCGTTTTTTTTAAATACACATTTCAACAGCAATATATTGAATAAAGTGACATTACATATAGTCTGCTAAACAAATTATTGAAACCATGATTTTGAAACTAACTATAAAATCTGTCCTAATTTAGAATCTCACATATACATATATAAAAATATTTTATATAATCAATATTTTTGACAGTAAAACACATAATAGCAGATATTCTCAATTTCACAATTTATATTCATTTACTTTCCATTACACAAAACACAAAATTTTAATTATTATTTTAGAAATTGACTACTTAAATTATACATTATCCAATATAATATTCAAAATTCATATTAATTTTAAAACACATGAAGCTACTTATTTACTAATCAAAACCTTATACATAACACACAAAATGTTAAGCAATAATTTAGAAATTTTTTTTTGTAATTACTTACTTTGATTGGTTTCTTTTTACACACAACACAATTTAGTAATTTAATCTTTAAATTTTTTCATTTTAATTTTTATATTCTTATTATTACACTTACTTTCACACTAATATATATATATATTTTTTTTTATCACATTTTGTTTTTTTTATTATTTTTTATAATAATTTTATTATTTACTTTGTATCCACATTGTTATTGTTCAATACAAATAGATAAAATCATCTTACGATAAAAACGCATTTTGCTACATTACGGTCTTTGAAAACAAATGAACAAGTTTCTTCTTCGAAACAGCTGAACAAATCCATTTTGTTTCCAATTATTACTGGCTGTAATCAGAATGTTTACAAATTAGGGGTTTTGTCTTAGCTAACTTAATTACATATTTTCGATACTTTTCTTTTATGACAATGGTTAATAATTTCTTTAAATTTAAAGTCCTTTTAACAAAAGATTGTAAATATTAAAGATTTTTTTAAGAACAAATCTGTCATATATTATGTTAATTTTAAATTAATACTTTAATGATAATGTTTGATAATAACATAAATATGAAAGATCTTTTAAGAATAAATCACTACATTCAATTTAATTTTGCTGAAGCAAATTCTGAATGTAAAAACAATTTTGATATTATTTATTTTAATATCCAGAGTCTGAAAATTAAGTTGTATAATTTAGAAACATTAATTGAAACTTTCAAATTTAGCATCCACGTTATTGTTCTAACAGAAATTAGGTTACATAATGCTGAAAATAATTTCTTTAACATTTAGGGCTTTAATGCTTATTTTTTTAATAGAGAGAGAGCTTATGGAGCTGTTGCCATCAACGTTAATGAAGAAATTAGTAGGTATCAAATTTATTGTGAGGAATTTGAAAACAGTAATATCTTAGGAGTAAAATTAGTGAAACACAATTTGAAAATTTTCAGTATATATAGAGCTCATGAAATACCCATTGACTCTTTTATTAATAAAATAGATGCAGTCACATATCGATTTAAGAAAACGCTAATGCTCGGTGATATTAACTTAAATCCACTAAATACAATAAGCACTAATGTAAGCACGTATATAAATACAGTATTAAGCAATGGTTTTCTAGTTTGTAACAGAATCTCAGAAGACTTTGCAACTAGGATTAGTAGAAAATTAAGAACAATTATAGACCACGTTATTACCGACATTGTTAAAAAACCAACATTTCTTCCATATTTTGAACACTTTTCTCTTTAATCATCAAATGATCTTTTTATGATCAAAAGTATAAAACAGTTTCCAGTAACAGACAAAATTAATTCTTATAAAACTGTTCTCAACTATGAAAATATTTCACACAGATTTAGTAAATAGTCTAAAACAAATTATTAATGTAAACACGCAAATTGTCGTAGTACAAAATAGAGGGGAGGGGGGGCGAAATTGGGTTACCGATGAAATATTGAAAGAAATGAAATTAAAAGATTCCTTTTTCAAATATAAGAAAAAATATCCAGATAATATCCATGTTACCACATTATTTAACAAGTATAAATTGAGGGTTAGAAAATTAATAATGGAGGCAAAAAAAAATTACTTTTCTAACGAAATTAATAGCAACCTTAATAGTAATAAAAAATCTTGGAATATTTATAAAAAAATAATTATTAATACCTTAGTATTAGTAACTTCGATTTAAATCGGCCGATTAAGGTAATTAATTATAATAACAAAGTTTTTGAAGATAAAAATTAAATTGCAACAGTGTTTATCGAATACTTCCTAAACGTTACAAGTGTGTTAAATATTCCATCAGATAACATTGACTTAAACTACATGAACCAATTTAATAGAAATATTTTCAATAATTTTGATTTATTTCCTATGAATGGTGAAGAAGTATCCGCTGTTATAAAATCATTAAATTCTGCCTCAGCAACCGGATATGATAACATTTCGACAAAATTTCTAAAAAAATTCGCCGAAATTTTGACCCCAGTTGTAGTCAAATTTATTAAAAAAGCGTTTCAATCCCATATCTATCCATATTGTCTCAAAACCGCCATCGTAATAACCGTTTTTAAAAATAGGATGGCACAGATTGTTCAAATTATCGCCCGATATCCCTACTGACTGCTTTTTCCAAAATATTTGAAAAAGTAATTAAGATAAGATTAGGTTATTTCTTTAGTAGTAATTCTATTCTAAGCGATAAGCAATATGGCTTTGAGGAAAAATCGAACACTATGGCTGCTTTTTTATGTCTGAACGACTTCATTTCAAAAAATATTGATAACGGTAGGTTTGCCAGTTGTGTCTTTCTTGACATTAAAAAAGCTTTTGATTGCGTGTACCACGACATTCTATTATTAAAACTTTCTAAATTGAATTTTACTCCCGGTCAACTAGGTTTCTTTAAAACCTACCCACAGAATCGCGTTCAAATGGTTAGAATTAACAATACTCTTATCACTGGAAAAATGATAAGTTAAGGCGTACCACAGGGCTCAATCTTAGGGCTATTCCTTTTCAAACTGTATATAGATAAACCTAAACCTAAAGCGCGATCTACAGTTTTTTGCCGACGATACTGTCCTCAAATATACAAATAGATCGGAAGAGGCTATATTAACATCTATTTACATTTATTCTTGAAAACTTTTTTCCGTACAAAAATGAATTTTTAGAAATTGTTAAGAAAATTAATTATCTTGGTCTTGTCTTAAATAGTAGATCTAATTGGAATTACCACATAGAAAAAGTGATTAAAAATATTGCTCCATATACATTTTTTCTGAGAAGACTACGCGTTTTTTTAACCGATAACGCTATTTTTACAATTTATTCCTCTTTTATAAAATCACATATTTGTTATCGAAATCGTTTTTGGAGTAGAACTCCACAAATTTACTTGAATAAGCTGGATATTATTCACAAAAAATATCTAAAAATTGCTCAAGGTTTTACTATCCTTCACCCTACAGGTCATATGTACACAGATAAATATATCAATTTAACTAACATTATTAATCGGGAGCTTCATGCAACCGCTTTCAAAATTGTTAACCAAATAAAACACAGTTTCCTGTTAAATAGAACAGTAGAAATTTACAATCATAATACTAGGAATAAATCAAAATTTCATCTATCACTCTTTAGAACTAGTCATCATAAAATAATTGTTTGTATAATTGCATAAAAGCATATAACGGGTTGCCAGAAGAATTAAAACTAATCCTTGATTTCAAACTATTCAAAAGTTAGAATTTAAATCTATCAATCAATAGTACAATTATTCAATTGTATCATAACTATGATCCATAATATAAAAATACTATATAATGATATAAATAATACTATCATAGTCATACAGTTAATACGCATTGTTAATACTGAATGTGTGTGTATATGAGTATAAGTATTTATATTGCCTATATCATATTAATGTATAATTTTTTTACTATACCCTATGTATTTATAACTTTATGTAAAAAAAATAAAGGAAAAACTAATTACTCTAATAATCAAGCCATAAAATCTGAATCAAAGGAAGATGCAAAATGTTTCCTGTCTGAAATTACAATTAATGATAGCGAAGACACTAAACTCCAATATCCCGATGTTTCGCACCTGAAAGATAAGGCAATTAGAAAAGAGGTACTTTAATAATTATAATGAATATGATAATGAATAATTATACACCAGAATTTCATGTGGAGTCATCTATCAAAATGAAAATTGTAACTACAGACGACTTACCAATATACAGACCACCGAGAAGATTTTCACCAAAAGAGCAGACGATTATAGACAACCAAGTTAAAGAATGGTTGCAAGCAAATATCATCCGTGAAAGTAGCTCCGATTAGGTGGTTCTAGTGAAGAAGAAAGACGGAAGTCATCGACTTTCTATCGACTACAGAAGTCTTAATAAAAAAATCATAAAGATAGATCTCCATTCCCCAAGATCGATGATCAGGTTGACAAGTTATCCGACATTAGGTATTTTACAACAACCTGGAGAACGGGTTTTTTCATGTATAGAAGAAAGTAGCTGAAAGTTTACTTCATTTGTTGTCCGCAACGGACAATATAAATTTGTACGAGTTCCATTCAGGTTGTGCAACTCCCCGTCTGTGTTCCAAAAATATATCAACTATATTCTGAAAAACTTGATCAGTGAAGGCATTGTAAGTATCTACCTGGACGATATCATCATCCCTCAATAACGATCGAAGGGCTAATCCGATTCCGCCGGGTTTTGGAAGTTGCGGCTAAGATTGGCTTACACATAATATGGAAGAAATATCAAATACTATAGAAAGAAATCGAATATCTTGGTTACCACATTACAAACGGCCACATTTCTCCCTCAGCAACAAAAACAAAAGCCATCATAAACTTTCCAATTCCTTCGACTGTAAAACAACTACGAAGTTTTCTAGGCTTAGCCAGTTACTTTAGAAAATTCATCCAAAATTTGCAATTAAAGGAAAACCGTTAAGTGACCAACTCAAGAAAGAATATTATCTTAAATTTGAAGAAGAACAACTTTTGAACAACGAAAAGCCGATGCAGAACGAAAGCCGGTGCTTAAAATTTTCGAACACGGAATGGAGACCGAATTGCATACTGACGCGTCCAAGGAGGGTTATGGCGCAATTTTGATTCAAAAATGTAAGAATGATAACAAACTTCACCCTGTGCATTTCATGAGCAAGAAGACGACAGATGCAGAAAATCGATACTGCAGTTATGAGCTAGGAGTATTGACAGCAATTGAGATAGTAAAAAGATTCAGAATATATTTACTCGGACGAACGTTTAAACTTGTGACAGATTGTAAGACGTTCGTATGTACTTTAAAGAAAAAAGACTTAGCCACTAGAGTTGCCAGATGGGCATTACTTTTAGAAAAACTTGACTACACTGTTTAACACAAAAAAAAAGAAGCCCGATGAACCACTTCGATGCTCTAGTCAAAATCCATTCAATATGTTTGTAGTACATGAGAACACTAACGATTTTTGGAACAGACTGAGTGAAATTCTACAAAAGGACGATAAACTGAATGCCATTGAGATTCTAAAAAATAAGACATATAAAGATTACGTTATTTATAACAATATCCTTTGTAAAAACATTAATAACAACTATTATCTGTAAATCCCGATTCAATGATTACAGGCATTATCAAAGAAGCTCAGGAAAAGGGACACTTCCATGTCAAAAAAATGAAGGAAACCCTAGAGAAAGAGTATTTCATCCCCAATATAAAGAAAAAAATAAAAAATTATGTTCGAGGTTGCGTGAAGTGCATCTTGGCAGAGAAGAAAAAGTGTAAATCTGAAGGTTATCTCCAACCAATTCCCAAGCTGCACTTTTCATATCGACCAACCGCTGCACACTTTTCATATCGGCCATCTTGGCCCAAAGCAAAATTATTATATCATCAAATTAGAATATCATCAGAGTCCGATGATGCGTCAGGAGAGTCCAAGTGTGGGAGAATCATATAAGTCTGGCAATATCTATTATCGATATCAAGTTTCAATTAACTACTCATCCAAGCCTGGCATCACTTAAAGGAAGCATGCATAAAATTTACTTCTTCTGAATATAGCCGTGGACGTGGGTAGAAGTAATAATTAAAACCATATTAATCATATTAAATTAAAATTTATTGTTCTCTTAATGCAACAATCTTATATTGTTGTATTAACTTTCTAAATTACTAAATCATATAAAATTTTTACATTATTACATACATTTTCATTATATTATTATTACATAAACAACACATTATTAATTTTTGAATTACATAAATACTTATTGATTTGTTAAAATTATTAACAATTCCACTACAACCACCCCATACATACATATGCATTTCTATTTTAATTTGCATGTACTTTACTTTAGGTACATTTTCCGATTGCCTTGAAATTTTACATAACCTAGTGACGTCACCTATATTTTATAAAACATGACTTTTGGCACAAAGGTCATTTGATAGTCAAATTGTTTATTTTGAAATTTTCCTAACATTTTGTCGTATTTTTCTTAAACCGTTATATTTCCGTCTACGATAATATATAGAAACCAATTTTGTAAAACTTTGTGGGGTCTACTATTGTCTTTAACAAAGAGCTTATTTCATCTTAATCAGTGGTGCCGTTTGAGAGATACTGCAATTCAAACGCAAAATTTTAGTATAAAAAAAAATGTCTCTAGGCTTTCTAGAAACCACTATACTTCATAAATTTTTGAATACACCCAACATTATTTTTATATTGTTAGAAAGGTATATAATTAAACGTTACACATATAAACGTTACTTACTCTAATAAAACTTCTCAAACTTTCAACAACACAAACAACATTAAAATATTTTACCACAATTGCAGTGGTATGAGAGGCAATTGTGATTTGTTGATGCCAAGTCATGTAATTTCAGTGTATTAACTATAACTGAAACATGGCTCAACGATTCGTTTACAAACGAGGAAATTCTTGATGGTAATTGATCCATTTACAGAAAGGATCGTGATTATCTATCTGCAAATTGTCGCGAGGAGCTGGTGTTCTACTTGCTGTAAAGAATAACTTATCTGGTGTACCATTAAGCACTGGTACACATCAATCTTTCGATCACCAATTTGGTATTGTGTTATTTGTACAATTAGGTACAAATAATTTTTATCTAGGTATTGTTTATTTCCCTCCGAACTCTGACAGGTCCTTTTATTCTGATTTTTATAGTGTATATTACAATATTATTTCAGAAGTGCATGAGGATGACTCAAATTATTGTGTTTGGCGATTTTAATCGTCCTTCTATTTCTTTCATTGTTGACGACGCTGATAATTTGTTATTACCAGTTAACTTTCATGACGAAATTGACTTCGGTTTTATTAGCAAGTTGTACGGTAACGATTTACAACAAATTATTAGTTATCCTAATAGTAATAATAAGTGGTTAGATCTTGCATTATGATATAGTGTCGGTTAAACTCGCTGATGATGTTGATAATCTTTTTACCAACTCTGGTCATCATAACGCACTTATTTTCGAGTTTTTCACTTTTATCCCACTCTTGGCCAAATCTTACAATAATAAAATTACGATTACGAAAAAATACGATTTTTTTAATGCTGACTATCAAAGTGTTATTTATGCTTTGTTATTAATCACATGGGACGAACTGTTAGTACAAAAGGATATAAATTTACTAATCTCTATCTTTTACTCAAATCTGTTTCAAATTATTGATGCCTTTGTTCCTAAAATTCGCAAAAATCATAAAACAACAGAACCATGGTTAGATAGATATCTTTGGAACTTCAGAAATCGACGCAATAAAATATACAAAAAACTTAAACACCATCAAGCGCCATGCGACGACTTATTGAATATGTATAAGCAACTTGCTATCGAATTTAAACAAAAAGGCAGCATATGAAAACTATGTCACGAATATTGGCAACAAATTTGTTACTGATCCTAAAAAATTTTTTGATTTTGTTAACACAAAACGGAAATTATTTGGGTTTCCCAATTTAATGATGTCAAAAGACAATGTGGTTTCTGATTGCCCTTAACTTCTTTTCTGATCAATTTCAACAAGTTTAGCGTCGAACAGCACCAGTTAACACATCGACTAATTCCTTATCTAATAGTTCAAATTAGCTATTTACAGAGGTATATCTTTCTGAAAATGATATTCTTGAAGCAATTTTGAGCCTTGATTCTTAATTCTTCCAATGTTTTTACATAATTGCTCTCACAGTCTAATCTTCCCTCTTAATTTTATTTTCAATAAGTCACTTTCAATTGGGATTTTCCCACAAAAGTGGAAATCCTGCCACTTAACCCCTATTTTTAAAAACGGGGATAGAGCATCGGTGGAAAATTATTGAGGTATAGCAATCCTTCCGACTATACCTAAATTATTTGAAAAAATTGTCGTTGATAGAATTACTCCTATCATAAACGCAAAACTAAATGAACAACAACATGGTTTTAGAAAAGCTCGTTCAACTACAACGAACCTTATGGTTTATACATCTGAAATCCTGAATCAAATGGAGAAAGGGTACCAAGTTGATGCACTTTACACTGATTTTAGCAAAGCTTTCGATGGTGTAGATCACTTCACTTTGCTAAACAAACTATCAACTTTTGGCATTTCGGGTTCATTTCTTGAGTGGCTTAATTTTTATTTTCTATCTGTCAGAAAGAACTCAAAATTTTAAATTTCATGGTGTATTATCCAACACCATCGGGTCACTTCCGGTGTACCGCAAGGTAACCATTTAGGCCCGCTTTTGTTTAAAGTTTTTATTTCAGATCTTTCGGATACCTCACATTTCGTTTGCTGATGACCTAAAAATATATCAAGTGGTTAAAGATAATTCTGATGCAGCTAAACTTCAATCAAGCTTATCAGTGTTACAAGCTTGGTACACGTCAAATAAATTAGAACTCAACATACAGAAATGTAAGGTTATTAGCTTTACACGTAAACGGTCTTCTTTAATATATGACTACAAAATAGATAATATAACTCTTGAAAGCGTTTTTAGCATTACTAATTTAGGAATTCTTCTCGATAATAAACTTAATTATAATCTTCACTATAACCTAATAACTTCAAAGGCTAATAATATGTTAGGTTTCATTAAGAGAAGAACTAAAGAATTTAGCGACTTAGCTGTGACAAAATCTCTTTATTTTTCCCTAGTTCGATCTATCTTAGAATACGGTAACATTGTTTGGGATCCAGCTTTTGCAATTCATTCCAATAGAATTGAATCAGTTCAAAAGCAATTTCTTTTATTTGCATTAAGGAATCAATATAACCCTTTTGATTTTCCTAATCTACCTAGTTACTCTACAAGACTTAATTCATTAAACTTGCTTTTTTTATCTTTACGTAGACAATTATTGTCATCATGTTTTATTTTGATATTTTGAATAATAGTATTTCTATCCAATCTCTTAATAACAAGTTTAGACTTAACGATAGTGTTAGGCAAACTAGAAATACCAAATTTTTAATGGATTACAAACATAAAACAGAGTACGGTAGAAATGGACCCATCAATTAGATGTTGTACTACTTTTAACAAAATTAGTGATCTCTATTCTACATCTATTTCCAGAAATACTTTCAAAAACATTGTACAACTACATTTTTCCAAGTTAATGACCTTAGACAATTAGTTCTTACTTAAGCAAAAAAAATTTTTTTTTTTTTTGATTATGATATAATTTTAAACATAACACATTTATTGTATTGCATTATAATACAACTTATCGGTATATGTTTTTTATTTAGATAATTTTTTTTGTACATTTTATAAATCGTAATTTAATGCTTTTAAGTAATGTTAATAAAAAAATTTCATTTTTTTTTAAATTTTACTTCTACGTAATAATAAGATATTTATTTACGTTTAATTTGCTACAAAATGTTAAATTGCTTGTCATTATGTCAATAACAATAAGAATGTATGTACATATCTGTACAGATATCATATTTCATTTTTTTGTTAAAATAAAGTTGTAAATGTAGTTTAAATAAAAAAATAATGATAACAATAACAATAAGAATAATAAATTAACTTTTTTTCAGATTTAAGTTATTATTATAAATTTAGTTTTAAGTCATTGTTTTGCTTAATTTTAATTATAAGCATTAATTTAAGAATTTTTTTGTAACGACCTTGTTTTGGGTTTGTTTAATAAAATAAAATAAAAAGAAATAAATAGAATAAGTATGGTATGGCTCGGTAGATAGTCCTACCAGAGGTTAGAAATTCGAAATTGAAACAACTTTAATAAAAAATGCAATTTCATACTTTACATGCTTAAATGACGGAAAATATCTCAAAAATTGTTAGATTTATAAGCACCATTGTAGTCCCAAAAGTTGGGTCTATAAACAATCCTTAAAAGGATATATCTAAAATTAGTACAGGTTGCCTCATTGGAGTACAGAGTGCTTAAAACAAAAAACCATTTTTTTAATATTTCATTTTAAAATTAAATGCAACAGTACCTTTTTTGTGAACAAATTGTTTTCTCCCTTTCTTCCTGTTTCTATAAAGCCTTCATTGGTTACTCTGGTTCTTTTTGTTATTGAGTTATGGTAAAATGCTTTTGGGTAGAATAATAAAAAAAGTCAATAAAAAGGTTAATATAAAAATGTGAATTAAAATCTTGATCAAAATCTTCCAGAATATTTACATCCTTGTATATATTCGAGATTCTCAATTAGGAGGTATTTTAGAGTTGCATTCAAGATCAGATCAGTTGCATAAGATTCAAGATCAGTTGCATAAGATTTTTCCAGTATGTTTATCTATATCAATTCTGTAAAAGGTGTATAACTCTGATTTTGAATTCAACTCTAAAATCTCTCCTAATTCAGAATTTCGTATATGTATACATATAGATAAATATTCTTTAAAAAGGGAATACCCTGATCTTGAATACAACCCTCAAATATCTCCTAATTCAGAATATCGCATATATACAATAATACTATGTAAATATTCTGGAAAAAGCGTATAATTCAAATTTTGTAACCAACTCTAAAGTCGTTACTAATTATATTTTTACATTCATATTTCAATAACATTATATTTAATATAGTAATATAAACTCCCGCTAAACCAAATATTCAAACGCTGATTTTCAAACCAGCTCTAAAATCCCTCCTAACTCACAATCTCACATATACATATATGTAAATATTCTGGAAAAGGTGTAAAGGCTACATAGAAAGAGGGAAAAAGGCAGAAAAAATTTTGTTCACAAAAAAGATACCGTTATATTTCATTTTAAAATAAAATATTGGAAAAAGTATATATTAAAATTTTTTTTTTTTGTTTTAAGCACTCTGTACTCAAATGAGAAAACCTGTACTAATTTTAAGTATACCATCTTAAGGGTTGTTTGCAGACCTATGTTTTGGGACTACGACGGCTTTTATAGATCTAACATTTTTTGCGATATTTTTCGTTATTTAAGCATGCAAATTATAAACTTGCATTTTTTATTAAGATTGTTGTTTCAATTTCGAGTTTCTAACCTCTCATATTATTCTTTACCAAGAAGCACCACACTTATTATGTACCGTTAGAAAGGGTATGAAGACACCTTTATAACAGTATGAAAATAATATAGGGTATTGTTGAACATTTATAAAGTATAGTGGTTTGTAGGAAGTCTAGAAAATTTTTTTTTTTTATAACAAAATTTTCCGTTTGCACCGTAGCATCTCAGAAACTGTAGCACTGATTAAGATGAAACAAGATATTAGTGGGTGATTTATTAAAGACAATAGTAGATACCACAATGTTGCAAAAAATTGGTTCCTGTACACTATCGTAGACGAAAATATAACAGTTTAAGTAAAATACTACAAAATGTTAGGAAAATTTCAAAATAATCAATTTGACCTTTAAATGACCATTGCGTTAAATATTATGTTCTATGAAGTATAGATGACGTCACTAAGTACCGTAATGTAAAATTTCAATGCAATCGGACAATGTACCTAAAGTAAAGTTTGCCCTTTAATTTATTTGTTTTTTCAGGTTTTTGCTATGCTCAAAATAAATATACCTGTATCAAATACTTTGCCTGATTTTCTTATCGCTATTGTTTCATATTTTGATTTTTGTTTTTTTTTAGTTAAGCTCTTTCTTATTTAATTACATAATAAGGTTCTTAAACCCCTTGAAAAGCTCTTTTAATCTAATACTAATTAAATACATACTTGAAATCAAAATATTTTTTCAACATTTAATTTAATTTTCAAATACACATGAAATATATTCCTTTACTTTTTCTTCTAAATTTTGCAGTGGACGTGGACACACGTATTAAGGAGGTTTCATATTTAATATTTTATCATTTAATTTGCTTATTGTTAATCTTATAATATTATGTAATATAATAAAAACTAATAATTAATAAAAGACTTATTGTTAATTTTCATAGCAAAATAAATTTAATTAAATAAATTTGATTTGTTTAATTAAATAAATTTAATTAAATAAATAAATTTGAATAAATTTAATTAAAAATATTTTTCCACAAATTTGGGGTCTCAACCGGGGGATATGCACTTGAATTGAGGAGGAGAAGGACAGAATTTTAAAGCACATGGGACAATTAAAAGAATATTTATATATAAATTATTTTTATTTATAGATCAATAATAAAAAAATAAATAATAAAGTTTTAAAAACTGCTTTTTTTAAACTAAAAAGTAGAAAATAAATTTTTAATTGCGAATTTTTCCCTAATTTTCTAAATTATATTGTTATGATAGATGTTCCTTTAAAAAAATTTATCTCAATATAGCAATTATATCCTATTAAATTGAATTTTTTTTTAACTTGTAATAATAGCTAAATTATTTCTATATATTATTTGCCTTTTCTTTTCTGATTTTCTTTCTTTGAGTGCCAGTATTTACGTGTTTCGTAGAATTTTTTGCAGCTTGATTATTCATTTTTATTTATTATTGCTTTTAATTCAAAAATTGAAAGCAAATTTGCTTACCTCAGACCTGAATTTTTAAATTACAAGTATAAAATATAAGTATATGAGTATATACATACATATATATTAATAAAAATTATTATATAATTATTATGAAAAATTTAAAAATAAATTTTTAAAGTTGGGTTTGAATTCAAAGTTTATAAAGCTCATCCGTTTTATTTGAAAATTAAGTTCAACTGTCATTTTAAAGTTGAAAGTCATGGAGAGTTTTTATTTGATTGTGAGCTTGACTAAAAAAGTTTTTACACTTATAATAACAAGCTTGAATTATTAGAAACTAAGTTTTCTGTTTCTGTGAAAATATGAGTTCATACTTAAAAATTTGGTTTAAATAAAAAATTATTAAAGTTTAAACTTAATTTAATATACATTTTTAAAAGAAATGAAATATTAAAAGTTTCAAAAGCTTGGTTCAAATACAAAATTATTAAAGTTTAAACTTAATTTAATATTTATCTGAAAAATTTAAAAAATATGTTTAAAGTTGGGTTTGAATCCAAAGTTTATAAAGCTCATCCGTTTTCTTTCAAAATTAAGTTCAACTGACATTTCAAAGTTGAAAGTCATGGAGAGTTTTTATTTGATTGTGAGCTTGACTAAAAAAGTTTTTACACTTATAATAACAAGCTTGAATTATTAGAAACTAAGTTTTCTCTTTCTGTGAAAATATGAGTTTATACTTAAAAATCTTTTATAAAAAATGAAGTAAGTATTTCATATTAAAAGTTTTAAAAGCTTGGTTTAAATATAAAATTATTAAAATTTAAACTTAATTTAAAAATTTTCTGAAAAATTTAATAACAATTTTTAAAGTTTAGTTTGAATTCAAAGTTTATAAAGCTCGTCCGTTATGTTTGAAAATTAAGCTCTACTGCATTTTAATCTTGAAAAGCTTATTTTCAAGCTTAATTACAAGCTTGAACTAGTATAAACTAAGTTTACTGTTTCTTTGAAAATATGAGTTTATACTTAAACATTTTTTATAAGAAATGAAGGAAGTATTTTATATTAAAAATTTTAAAACTTTCAAAGTCCGGCATCGGATATCACTTAAGTATCTCAACTTCTAGAACCGGGCGGCCGCAACTCGCAACTCGGTATGGTTTTGGTCATTCAAGGTGTGGTTGCGGTCCTTTAAGTTCGGTTCCGGTATCGGTCTTTTAAAGTCCAGTATCGGTCGTGTAAGGTCCGGTTCCGGTTTTTTGAACTTTAAAATTGCAGTTGGCAGCTTAATTTTCAAATATAACGGACGAGCTTTATGAACTTTGAATTCAAAACCAACTTTATACATTTTTTCATTTTTTAAATAAATATTAAATTAAGTTCAAACTTTAATAATTTTGTATTTAAATCGAACTAGTTCAAGCTTGTTATTATTTCTTTCAAAATTTTTTTAGTCAAGTTCACAATCAAATAAAAAATCTCCATGGCTTTTTTAGCTTTTCAACTTTAAAATGGCAGTTGGAAACCTAATTTTCAAACATAACGGGCCAGCTTTCTGAGCTTTGAATTCAAACCCAATTTTAAATTTTTTTTTTAATTTTTCAAATAAATATTAAATTAAGTTTAAGCGTTAATAATTTCGTATTTAAATCAAACTTTAAAAACTTTTAGCCAGCCTTAGAATATCAGATCATTTCACAAATTTAAAATATCAAAGACACAAATCTTTTTATTTGTGCTTTACGGTTTAAAAGCTCCGCTGTTTGCATAAAACTTGTTTTTAGCACATTTCCAAAAAAAATTTGAAAAAATGTGCTTATTAGTTTCACTCTGTCCGTCCGTTCGTCCGTCCGTCCGTCTGTTTACAAAACTTCTACACCGTTAAAAATAGAGAAAAAATTTTTTAACCATAGGTAGGTCTCATAAAAAAAATAATTTTGTGGAACAACTTTTTCATGTAGCCCCCCCCATTACGGAGTTACAGCCCCACAAACTTTGAAAAAGCCCTATTTTTAAATGCATATATCTTATGTTCTGCTTAAGAGTTTTTCAATCTGAAAACGTCATTCGACAGGTATTTCTTTTATCTTTGTAAATTAATATCAAAATTATACAATTTTTTTAAATTTAGTATTTAAATTTACCGTTATGTGAAAACCAAATTTTGCATGATTTTTCCACTTTCATAACTCCGGCACGCCTCTAGATAGAAGCTTGAAATTTCTGAGGCAAGAAAGAACTTTTAGAATTAGTATAAGTTTGCTCAGAAAATTTTTTCGGACCACCCCCTGTTTATGAGCTATTAGGGCTTAAAAATTGAAAATTTGCTATTTTTAAACACCTGTAACTTAGGAACCTGTACACATTTTACTTCTGCAAGATGTAAAAATTAAAGCTACAGTAATATATTTTTACCTGTGTGAAAGGTTTATTTTAGTTGTAAAGGGTTCCAAAGTTGCAGCTCTTCAAAATTGTAAAAAAGCCCCATTTTCAGATGTATATATCTCGGGTTCTGCGTAATAGTTTTGCAATCTAAAACCGCCAGAAGATCGAAAATTTATTATCTATATAAAACAATATCAAAATTATGTAATAGTTTTGTAATTTACTATTTAAATTTACCGTTATGTGAAAACCACATTTTGCATGAAATTTCTTTTTTATAACTCCGGCACCCCTTTAGATAGGAATCTGAAATTTTGAGACAAGAAAGAACTTTTAGAATTAGTATAAGTTTCCTCAGAAAATTTTTTGGTGGCGCCCCCTCTTTAAGAGTTATTACGCCTCAAAAATTTAAAATTTGCTATTTTTAGACACCTGTAACTTAGGCACCTGTAAAAATTTTTCTTCGGCAAGACATGAAAATTAAAGCTTCAATAATATATTTTTACGTGTGTTAACGGCTTTTTTTAGTTATATAGGATTCCGGAATTACGTCACCTCAAAATTTCAAAAATGTCCTATTTTCACATTTTTTCTTATTACATGAAATTTTCAAATTTTTGTGTAAGTCACACTTCTAAACAGTTTGTATTGAGTTTTGGAAATGTGCGCTTTTAAAAACCGTTGGTTTACATTCTACCTTGTTTACTATTAATTTAACTTCTCATAATTAATTCTCCATAAAAATATTAAATCAAGTTTTTTCTTTGTTTGTACTTGTAGGTATATAGTTTTGAACCAAGTTCTTAAAACTTTTAATATGAAATACTTACTTCATTTCTTTTAAAAATTTTATACTTAGTTCAAGTATAAGCCGTGATCATGAAATATAAATTGCAAACGTAAAAAAATAAAAAACTTGGGTTTGAAAAGTTGTTTTTAGTATTAAATAACAGCATTGATCTTTTTTTTTCCTAATAGTTTAAAAATTATTATTCATTAAATAATATCTTGTTTTTTATCAAAGCAAAGCCACCTATCCAAAACTTGATTTCTTTTTTTTTCTTATTATTTTTTCTAATTAAAGTTTAAATATAATTTAATATTTATATTTTAAATTTGTAAAATAATCTAAAATAAAAAAGTGTATATTTTCTGTATTTATTAAAACTTTGTTATATAGAGTTTATTTTCATAGAAATTAATATATACATAGGTAGTTAGGAATAATTACATATATAAATAATTTTACAATCTTAAGTGTGATATCAAACACATATTAAAAAAAATATTACATACATTACATTTCCTTTAAAGCATAGTGTCCCCAAACATAGATATTCATATTATCATTCAATATATATCTTTTTTCATCTGAACTACTTAAAGCTATTTTGTTAAGATTTTGCGTATAAATAGTATATAATTTTGATCAAAAAGCCTTGATTTCTATATATAATCAAATCATGAAATAGAAACTTTTGTAATCCTCTATATTTAAGTCATTAACAACATATTTTTTAACCACTTTTGCTTTTTTAATACTTTTATTTTTTAAAGTCTGAAGAAAATACATTTTTGACCTTAAACCTATAAATTGGGTAATTATTTTTATACCCATTTCATATTTAAAAAAACTTAACACTTTATTATTTAGCTGAGGAAAATTATATGGGTTATCTTTTGCATAATCTGATGTATCAAAGTATTGATTCAGATCTGGTTTTATGTCATTATAAAAATCTTCCGTTATTATTGTGTATATAAAACTATCAGTATCTATATAATTAAGGGTTAAATTATTTTGAAACTTTGGTTTCATATAATTATATTGAAAATTATACATTAAAATTTTAGATTGGTCTAAAATTGTGAATGCTATATAAATCAGTTTGTTATAATGTATTATAGTTTTTTGTAACTCTACAGCCACTTGATTGGACCCAGAAACTGAGGCACTATTAAAATAAGGTTTTGCTATTAAAGCTCCAGCTCCTAAATGTCTTCCTTTGCTTTCCATGCTATTTTAATTATTTTTCTATTATCGACATTTTCCATTGTTTTACCAAACACGGAATTATTCATTAATTTAAAAAAGTTTTTTTTAAAGATATTTTTAGCAATTTTTCTATATTCAGTATTTAAATCAATAAATTTCTTCAACCAATCACACTGTTTAAATTTCAAAATTCTGTGTATTTTTTTTAAAACTAACCTGTTTTCAAGGCATTGCTTGATATTTCTATAATGGATTACATATTGTCTCTTGTTATTTAAATTGGTTAACAATTTTCTTGCTTTTCCTGTCGGAGGAATACTATTTTCACGGCAAAAAGGTAAATCATAAGATTCTACATGTTTATATCTGTAAATAATTGTAGCTCTATTTTTGTGTATTTAAGCATTGCTTGCCAAGACAGACCGGAGCAGTGTAAAAATTTGCAGGGTCTAAATTATAAATATTTTTACATATTTTTCTAAAATTTTCAAAAACGTCGGTTAAAATTAAAACATCTGTTTTTAAGTACAATTTAAGATAATCTAATAAATTAATTCCATACAGTAATAGCATGATTATAATCTTCCATCGAACAAGGAGTGTTCGTAATTTGATTATAAAATTCTGTTTGCGGCGGTAAATTTTCTTCTTCTAGTTTTTCCCAGCTGTTCAAATAATCATATGGAAAAACTCCTTTTCTAAGCATTAGATCAGAATTATTACCAAAAGAATGCAAAATCTTTTCCATATTATTTTTATCTATATCTTTAATAACACTATCTAAACAAGCGGCCATAAAACGAAAACTATCTAAAAATCTAATATCAAAAGAACAGTTTTCTTCAGGAACTATCATTTTTTTAGTTAAGCATATATATTTTTCCTTATTCAAAGGAATGACCGATACGTTACCTGGTATTACGTTTAATGACTTGAATAAGAGATGGCAATTATATGCCGAGAAATTATAAAAAAATACAGGAAAATATGAAGGTTTTCTATATAAAATATTACAACTAAGATGTGCAGGACCTCTATATTGACCACTAAAATGGCAAAGATCCCTTACTCGATTAGTAAAATCTAAAATCTTACTGCAAATGTGACATGTAGGTTCCGTTAATTGTCTTAGTTCTTCATCAAAAGTCATTTTGGCCATCGGCTTTGAATTTTGAAAATGTTTTAAATAAATAATTGTACAGTCTTTTGTTAATCTGTAAGAAATGCAAAACTAGAAATAAAGAAAAACGAATAAAATTTAAGAACTTACCTTTTAACAAAGTCATCGGCACAAGTTGGTTCAATGCACTCTACATACTTATTTAAAGATGCATCAAAGAAACATTTTATAAAATATGAAAACGCCACAGGAACTTGTTCTTGAATATTTGTTGTAAATGGTTTTTCTGTATCTGGTTGAAATGTAAAATTGGTTTTAATATACTTTCACTATCTTCATATATCAAAAAAGGCGCTTCCATTTGATGGTTATGGTTGTTAAATTTTAAAATATTTTCAGTCTCTGTTGGTAAAATTGTATCACACTATTACATTGTGTGAATTTGAAGCTGTTTTGGATGATGGAAATATTGTAAACAGCTGTTGCAAATATAAATTTTTGATTTATGTTGAGTTAAATTAACATGAAGTAACGTTGACAAACTTTATATAAAAACATAATGCGCTTTTTCTTTTTGTTCGAGAAGTATTAAATTGACATGATGTTCTTTTTCATTTTTTGATAAGTAATATGGTCCTATTCATTTACTATTTTCAACTCCAAAAAATTTATGCTTAATTTTGGATTTTGGTTCTCAAATATTTTTATTTGTGTAAGCTTAACTGGAAAATCAATTCCCTCAAAGTTTAAAACTGAAACTGCATCTCTATTTAATTTTATTTTGGTTGAATGAATATTTTTTATTTTATATGATCCAGGTATTGAGACATTATTTTTTGGGGATTGAAATACTGATATTAACGCCCAATTAAAGCAATAAATATCTGTATTTTTAATATTTATGCAAGCTTTTCTATTTTCTATCTCTTGAAGAAGCTTAATATAACCGGATCCTCTAAGAGATTGATATTTATTAACATTTATTTCTAATCCAATTATTTTAGTGCCCATCCACTATCTTTCTCTTGAAAATCTTCTGACACCTTCCTGTATTTTTAAAATAATATTCTCTAATGCATTTTGTAAATTCTCAACACAGGAACCATCGGTGTATGAAATGATTTAATAGATATCTGTACATCACGTTCATTTCCATTTCCAATTTTTATATACTCAGCAAAAAATTCAGCGTCCATCTTAAAACGTTCATGTTCTATCAAACAATCTTCCTATAGTGTGGAAATGTTGGAATATTTAGTTAACAGAAACTCTGAGGGATTTATAAGTGACTTATCCTTGTTTTCGAATAAAAATATTTTTACTCGCCCTTTAAAAGTTGTTTCTATTAATTTCACGTTGTCGGCAAATTCTTTTGCTGAATTTTGTCTATGCAAAAATGAACGTACATGTCTATTCCGATTTGAAACTCTTACATTGCACTTATTACACAAGTTCGATTCCATTTTTGTTTTTTTTCTTTTTAACTCGATAACAACTTAACACAGAACTATAACCGAACTATAACATAACTATATATTATTTGTATTAGCTACTTATATAAGTTAACCACGTTAATAATATTAAATACTAAAATATAAAAATTCCATAAATAAAATTATCTAGCAAAATTCTACATTTTAAATAACAAATAAATAATTTTCTTTATTCTTTGAACTTGAATTATTATGTCATAGTATTTTGCTTAATTAGCATTTAGGTACTTGAATGAAATTACTATAAGAAATTACTACAAAATATAAAGAACCTCAATTGTAAATAAAAATGTGTTCAAACAAAATATTGTATTTTGACAATTTAAAGAAAAACAATAAAAAAAATTATTATTTTTTAAAGGTTCTTATTATGATAATGTTTAAGTGTTCTAATTAATAATTAGAACACTTAATTTGTAAAAAAGAAAGTAGATTTTTATTTTTTTAATAAGAATTTGTTATTAATAATTTTGTACGTTGTTATTAGTAATTTTGTCTGATAAGCGAAATTTGTATTACATATTTCTGCTTGATGAAAATTCCGCTTATTAATCAGAATAACACTTTTTTAGACCACCAAGGCAATAATGTAATTTTCAATTTTAATAAAAAATCTAGATTATCAGTTCTAGGAAATGTAATGGTAATCTAGATAAATCAATGTAATAATAATCTAAATTCTTAAGAAATGCTGATCTAAATTTATAAGAAAAAACTGTATTTTTAACAAAAATTTTTATTATAAATAGTCTAAAAATAATTCAAAAATATTCATTATTAATTTGTTAATAAATCAAGGAGGATTATCTTCCATTAAATTGTAAAAATTCGTTATTTTTATTATCTATTTTTAAAATAGATTAACTGGCGCCCGAGCAGGGACCCTCAAGGGTCCAGGGACCGTTCGTTAACAATTAGAAAATTCGGTCAGGGTTACTAATAAATAAATCATTTTTTTAAAATCTATTATAATTGTTATATTGTGATCAAGCCTACAAAATACCTAGAGTGAGGCTGCTCTAGGCACAATATAGCAAGTTGTCTAGTTTTATTTAAAGAAGGAAAATAAGTGTATAATAATTATTTAAAAATAAAAATAAAAAAAAATATTAAAAGCATTAAAAACTTAAATAAAATAAGTGAATAATAATTATTTCAAAATAAAAATAAAAAATATTTAAAATATTTAAAAAACTTAAATAAAATAAAAAAAAAAAACTATAAACAATAACCTGAAAAACAATAAAAAAAAGTGATTAAAATATTGGTAGAGTGAAAAACCATAAAGAAGATTCTTTGCTGACAAGTGCATCTGGCCTGGTTAACCCGAAACGGAAGAGAGACAAGGAACGAGGCGCCCTAGTAGTGGATGAGCAAACGGGAGTACCGGTGATACAGTAACTAAAAATCACCAAAATCACTGTTGCAGCCACTTGTCTCGTTAACCAGGAGGATCACGGCGGTGCCGAAAATGAACTCAGTCATGAGGAGTACAATTTTCATGTGAGTTTATAAAATTTTTTTTTTAAGAAATAAAGAAAAAAAAAAAAACTAAGATTATAAAAGAATAATCCAAAAAAAAAAAAAGAAAAAAATTTGGGTTTTCTATGGCTGATGATAATTCTAGGGTATTATTAATAGCAAAGTACCCCCACAAATCCATACTATTCCCGTAGATGCCTCAAACTTAAAAGCTATTGTAGCAAAATTAGTTGAAATAGAAACGAAGAAAATTCGGGAAAAGGAGCAAGCACAAGCTCAGGTACGAACTGAAAGCGAAACCCAGCACGTACAACAACAAGTTCAAACAATAGGGCAAAATTATTATGAGAGATTTTGTCAGGATTTAATAATACCTGAAATTGTAAAAGATTTAAAGGAGTTTTCGGGGAAAAAAGGGGAATATGATTATTGGGAACAAGATGTCGAAGATGCATTGGACATGTTTGATGACTTAAAGGGAACACAGCAGTACAACGCAATACTAAGGACAATTAAGAAAAAAAATAGTAGGAGAAGCTGAAATTACATTAAAATCGTATATCACCTCCTTAGACTGGGAAGCAATAAAAAATGTATGAGACGACATTATGCTCATAAGACCGATATTGACAATCAAGCTATATTTCAACAGCAATATTAAATCAAATTATTAAAAGAAGAAATTATTAATATCAAATATAGTATTCATTGGGCTAAACTAGGTATGATCAATTCTTTTTTAGTATCAGAAGTAGAAGTAGAAACAATTACTAAATTATTAGATAACGAACAGCTTCCTTATGCTACAGTAGAAGAAGCTTTAGATTTTGCAAACATTAAAATTATAACTAATGGTACTAGTTTATTGTATGTTTTAGAAATTCCTTTAACTAAATTAGAAACTTATAATAAGTTATTAATAAAACCGATTAAATTTAAAAATGTTATAAATGAAATAGAATTTAAGGAAATACTGTCAGATAATAAAAAATTGTACGGAATAAAAGAAAATTGTAATAAAATAAACGATTTAACAATTTGTAATAAAAAGAATATTGTTAACATAGAAAATTCCACTTGTATTAAAAATCTATTTAAAAGCAAAAAATCCATATGCAACACCACCAACAACCACCACATACCAACAATAGAGGAGATACAGCAAGGTATAATTCTACTAAATCAGTTTGACGGTGAAATCATCATAGGGAACGAAATACGCAACATGACTGGCACATATCTTATAAAGTTTCACAACACCACAATTTCAATAATGGGGAATACATTTACTTCAAAAGAAATAGTGACAACAGAAATATTACCTCGCATCCTTCAACCTAAGTCAATACAAGGAGATTTTCGTGAGCACTTATCTCTCGAATTTCTGAAGGAAGTTGACATCAATAATACAAAAGAAATAGAGCTCCTACAAGCAGAAAAACCATTCAACGAAGCAATCAGTTATGGATCATCAACAACAGTACTTATTGTATTAATTATCATAATCATTAACATAATATTAAAAAAACGACGCAGCTTAACAATCAAAAACATAACCAATAAACAAACCACACAACAGAATACAGCTAGTCAACAGGAGCAAAAACTACCACAGATAATTTTAAAATTAACATCAAATGAGGACATTTGAATTCTACATTTTAAATAACAAATAAATAATTTTCTTTATTCTTTGAACTTGAATTATTATGTCATAGTATTTTGCTTAATTAGCATTTAGGTACTTGAATGAAATTACTATAAGAAATTACTACAAAATATAAAGAACCTCAATTGTAAATAAAAATGTGTTCAAACAAAAAATTGTAATTTGACACTTTAAAGAAAAACAATAAAAAAAATTATTATTTTTTAAAGGTTCTTATTATGATAATGTTTAAGTGTTCTAAAAAGAAAGTAGGTTTTTATTTTTTTAATAAGAATTTGTTATTAATAATTTTGTACGTTGTTATTAGTAATTTTGTCTGATAAGCGAATTTTTTACTACTTATTTCTGCTTGATGAAAATTCCGCTTATTAATCAGAATAACACTTTGTTAGACCACCAAGGAAATAATGTAATTTTCAATTTTAATAAAAAATCTAATTATCAGTTCTAGGAAATGTAATGGTAATCTAGATAAATCAATGTAATAATAATCTAAATTCTTAAGAAATGCTAATCTAAATTTATAAGAAAAAACTGTACTTTTAACAAAAATTTTTATTATAAATAGTCTAAAAATAATTCAAAAATATTCATTATTAATTTGTTAATAAACCTCCCATTAAATTGTAAAAATTCGTTGTTTTTATTATCTATTTTTAAAATAGATTAACTTATATAAAGAATGTTCAAAGATAGTGAACAGGGCAGTAAAATACTTTGTATAATGCAAATGCAAAACAAAGAAATATTTATCAATTCTTGTTTTTTTAGTTCGTATTAAAAGCTGAGTGTAACAATGTAATGCAACTTTATTATACTTTTGTTAAGTATTTCATTAACAAAGTTGCATTTCATTTAAAATATAACTTTTACTCAATGTTAAACTTTCTACATACATATAATGCAACTTTTTGATTAATTTGATCTATTTTTAACCTTTTCAATTTTAATTATAGTCTTTTTCTATTAATAATAAAAATTACAAAATGTCAAAAGTTATCATTTTCAATTTATATAAATGATTTACTGATAATAATGCAACTTTGTTAAGTAATTTTATATTAATAGAAATATTAACAAAGTTGCATTTGATTTAAAACATAACTTGTTGCACTTTTCTTTTTTAAACTAGAAAATATAAAATATACACTTTTTCATTTTAGATCATTTTACAAATTTAAAATATAAATATTACATTAAATTTAAACTTTAATTAGAAAAAATAATAAGAAAAAAAGGAAATCAAGTTTTGGTTAGGTGGCTTTGCTTTGAAAACAAACCAGATATTAATTAATGAATAATAATTTTTAAACTTTTAGAAAAAAAAGCAATGGTGTTATTTAATATTAAAAACAACTTTTCAAACCCAAGTTTTTTATTTTTTCAGAAATAATAACAAGCTTGAACTAGTTCGATTTAAATACAAAATTATTAAAGTTTGAACTTAATTTAATATTTATTTAAAAAATGAAAAAATGTATAAAGTTGGTTTTGAATTCAAAGTTCATAAAGCTCGTCCGTTATATTTGAAAATTAAGCTGCCAACTGCAATTTTAAAGTTCAAAAGCTTAAAAAAGCCATAGAGATTTTTTATTTGATTATTAACTTAACTAAAAAAGTTTTGAAGTTATATTGTTAATAATATAAGCCGTAATCATGAAATAAAAATTGAAAACGTAATCAAGTTCAAGTATGAATCATGTTTTTTATCGGAACCAAGCCACTTAACCAAAACTTGATTTCCTTTCTCTTATTATTTTTTCTACAAGGTAAACATTAGGGAATTTAACAGATGTAAGTTCAGGATTTTACAATTAACTTTTAATCATTTAAAAAACCGGAACCGGATCTTACACGACACGAACGTACTGGACCTTAAAAAACCGGAGCCGGATCTTGAAGGACCAAGACCATACCGGAACCGGTTTCATATCCAGGCGGGCCCTCGAGTTGCAGCCGCCGGGTTCTAGAAGTTGAGATGCTTAAGTGTCCGATACCGGACTTTGAAAGTTTTAAAATTTTTAATATAAAATACTTCCATCATTTCTTATAAAAAATGTTTAAGTACAAACTCATATTTCAAAGAAACAGAGAACTTAGTTTATACTAGTTCAAGCTTGTTATTATAACCTTTCAACCTTAAAAGTCAGTAGAGCTTAATTTTCAAATATAACGGACGAGGTTTATAAACTTTGAATTCAAAACTAACTTTAAAAATAGTTTTTAAATTTTTCAGAAAAATATTAAATTAAGTTTAAACTTTAATAATTTTATATTTAAACTAAGTTTTTTAAACTAAGTTTTTAAACTTTCACAGACAGAAAACTTAGTTTATTAGTTCAAGCTTGTTATTATAAGCTTAAAAACTTTTTTAGTCAAGTTCACAATTAATTAAAAAGTTTCCATGACTTTCAACTGTAAAATGGCAGTTGAACTTAATTTTGAAACAAAACGAATGAGCTTTATAAACTTTGAATTCAAATCCAACTTTAAACATTTTTTTTAAATTTTTCAGAAAAATATTATATTAAGTTTAAACTTTAATAATTTTGTATTTAAACCAAGCTTTTAAAACTTTTAATATTTCATTTCTTTTAAAAAATGTATATTAAATTAAGTTTATATTTTAATAATTTTGTATTTAAACCAAGCTTTTAAAACTTTTAATATTTAATTTCTTTTAAATAGTATTTTAGTATAAACTCATATTTTCACAGAAACAGAAAACTTAGTTTATACTAGTTCAAACTTATTTTTATTTGTTTCAAAACTTTTTTAGTCAAGTTCACAATCAAATAAAAAGTTTCCATGACTTAAAATTACAGTCGAACTTAATTTTAAAATATAACGAACGTGCTTTATAAGCTTTAGAGCTTTTTATCCAGAACCCCCATATCTATACTACTTATAAGTATAAGCATAAATTCATAAATACAATATACATATGTATATATACGCAATATCTAAGTAGAAATAATAGAAAATGATTTTAGAATTTTATTAATACCACAAATAAAACATGTAAAGTATTATCTATAATAATATTACACAGTACACTAAAGTTTTTTAACCAAGCAGATTTAACATTGCTTTTTTGAACTAATAAATAATAAGAAAGGGAAATAAAGAGGACTAAATTATTATGTGTTGTGTTTCTCTTTTTTTCGACACTTCAACAATATTTACATATAATATTTTATATTATACACAAATTTGTTATTGTTTTTACATTGAATGTTCTGAAGAAAAAAGAAGACGAGAAAATAGGAACAAAATCAATTTTGGTTATACAAAAACCGAAGCAAAGAAAAAGAGTACAAAAAATTCCATTATTATCAGATTTAGCTATATTTGCTTTATCTAAAATTCATCCTGCACATTCTAAATGAGTTGCAGCAGCATCTGTGCCATAATTTAATAAAGATTCAATATATGTTATGGTGTTATATTTTTACCACTTATTTGAACATTACATTGTTTTATTAAAGAATGTAAAATGTTATTAACTACACTTGGTTATATTTATAATTTTACTTCAGCATTTTCATCATTATTCCATTGTTCGTTTCTTTAAGATCTGTATTTTAATCTCTATATGTATCGCCACGACCCAGTGAAACAAATTCAATAGTTGAAGGCTTGTCTAAAGAAGCAATAGGATTGTAGGAAACTTCTTCAGATCGTAAAATGCTAGACTGAATGGGTTGGGTTTTAAAAATATACAACTCAGATTTCATACACTCAATCATAATTAATTAAAAATATCTTTTTGTTTCTTTTTGTTATTATCTTTGCGTCGTTTTGATGTGAAATAGTTTAAATTTTGAATGAATGGTATTTTTATAGCTTTTCGTTTTCTTTTACCAGAACTATACATTTCATTCAGTTTTCGTACGGCACCACGTCGTACATTTTTAACAATCTCTTTACTACGATCTTGCATAACTTCTTTTACATTTGCACCAGATGCAATATTAGATAAAGCATTGATACCAGAGTTAATAACCTCTTTTTTCAAAATATCAGCGCCTGAAGTAAATAATGGTTTCAAATATCTAAAAAGTCGCCCAAAAAAGCTTCCCAATCCACGACCTCTTTGAAAAGGTACGGTTGAATGTAATAAAAGGCCGATATCATCAAGTCCTCTATCAGATTGAATTAAATAATACTTATAGTATACTCTATCCATAATGAATAAAATAAAATAATATATAGTTTTGTAAAATCGCTTTTATTTATACTTTTTTAAAATGTAATACAATTTTTGTTTTAATTGAACTATTGTAAAAGTTTATTTTGTATCCATATTTATCACATAAAAGTAATGAAATGTTATTAAATGATTTCTGCACATCGCAATATTCAATATTACTGAATTCTTTTACAATATCAATATTGTTAACATAGAAAATTCCACTTGTATTAAAAATCTATTTAAAAGCAAAAAATCCATATGCAACACCACCAACAACCACCACATACCAACAATAGAGGAGATACAGCAAGGTATAATTCTACTAAATCAGTTTGACGGTGAAATCATCATAGGGAACGAAATACGCAACATGACTGGCACATATCTTATAAAGTTTCACAACACCACAATTTCAATAATGGGGAATACATTTACTTCAAAAGAAATAGTGACAACAGAAATATTACCTCGCATCCTTCAACCTAAGTCAATACAAGGAGATTTTCGTGAGCACTTATCTCTCGAATTTCTGAAGGAAGTTGACATCAATAATACAAAAGAAATAGAGCTCCTACAAGCAGAAAAACCATTCAACGAAGCAATCAGTTATGGATCATCAACAACAGTACTTATTGTATTAATTATCATAATCATTAACATAATATTAAAAAAACGACGCAGCTTAACAATCAAAAACATAACCAATAAACAAACCACACAACAGAATACAGCTAGTCAACAGGAGCAAAAACTACCACAGATAATTTTAAAATTAACATCAAATGAGGACATTTGAATTCTACATTTTAAATAACAAATAAATAATTTTCTTTATTCTTTGAACTTGAATTATTATGTCATAGTATTTTGCTTAATTAGCATTTAGGTACTTGAATGAAATTACTATAAGAAATTACTACAAAATATAAAGAACCTCAATTGTAAATAAAAATGTGTTCAAACAAAAAATTGTAATTTGACACTTTAAAGAAAAACAATAAAAAAAATTATTATTTTTTAAAGGTTCTTATTATGATAATGTTTAAGTGTTCGAAAAAGAAAGTAGGTTTTTATTTTTTTAATAAGAATTTGTTATTAATAATTTTGTACGTTGTTATTAGTAATTTTGTCTGATAAGCGAATTTTTTACTACTTATTTCTGCTTGATGAAAATTCCGCTTATTAATCAGAATAACACTTTGTTAGACCACCAAGGAAATAATGTAATTTTCAATTTTAATAAAAAATCTAATTATCAGTTCTAGGAAATGTAATGGTAATCTAGATAAATCAATGTAATAATAATCTAAATTCTTAAGAAATGCTAATCTAAATTTATAAGAAAAAACTGTACTTTTAACAAAAATTTTTATTATAAATAGTCTAAAAATAATTCAAAAATATTCATTATTAATTTGTTAATAAACCTCCCATTAAATTGTAAAAATTCGTTGTTTTTATTATCTATTTTTAAAATAGATTAACTTATATAAAGAATGTTCAAAGATAGTGAACAGGGCAGTAAAATACTTTGTATAATGCAAATGCAAAACAAAGAAATATTTATCAATTCTTGTTTTTTTAGTTCGTATTAAAAGCTGAGTGTAACAATGTAATGCAACTTTATTATACTTTTGTTAAGTATTTCATTAACAAAGTTGCATTTCATTTAAAATATAACTTTTACTCAATGTTAAACTTTCTACATACATATAATGCAACTTTTTGATTAATTTTATCTATTTTTAACCTTTTCAATTTTAATTATAGTCTTTTTCTATTAATAATAAAAATTACAAAATGTCAAAAGTTATCATTTTCAATTTATATAAATGATTTACTGATAATAATGCAACTTTGTTAAGTAATTTTATATTAATAGAAATATTAACAAAGTTGCATTTGATTTAAAACATAACTTGTTGCACTTTTCTTTTTTAAACTAGAAAATATAAAATATACACTTTTTCATTTTAGATCATTTTACAAATTTAAAATATAAATATTACATTAAATTTAAACTTTAATTAGAAAAAATAATAAGAAAAAAAGGAAATCAAGTTTTGGTTAGGTGGCTTTGCTTTGAAAACAAACCAGATATTAATTAATGAATAATAATTTTTAAACTTTTAGAAAAAAAAGCAATGGTGTTATTTAATATTAAAAACAACTTTTCAAACCCAAGTTTTTTATTTTTTCAGAAATAATAACAAGCTTGAACTAGTTCGATTTAAATACAAAATTATTAAAGTTTGAACTTAATTTAATATTTATTTAAAAAATGAAAAAATGTATAAAGTTGGTTTTGAATTCAAAGTTCATAAAGCTCGTCCGTTATATTTGAAAATTAAGCTGCCAACTGCAATTTTAAAGTTCAAAAGCTTAAAAAAGCCATAGAGATTTTTTATTTGATTATTAACTTAACTAAAAAAGTTTTGAAGTTATATTGTTAATAATATAAGCCGTAATCATGAAATAAAAATTGAAAACGTAATCAAGTTCAAGTATGAATCATGTTTTTTATCGGAACCAAGCCACTTAACCAAAACTTGATTTCCTTTCTCTTATTATTTTTTCTACAAGGTAAACATTAGGGAATTTAACAGATGTAAGTTCAGGATTTTACAATTAACTTTTAATCATTTAAAAAACCGGAACCGGATCTTACACGACACGAACGTACTGGACCTTAAAAAACCGGAGCCGGATCTTGAAGGACCAAGACCATACCGGAACCGGTTTCATATCCAGGCGGGCCCTCGAGTTGCAGCCGCCGGGTTCTAGAAGTTGAGATGCTTAAGTGTCCGATACCGGACTTTGAAAGTTTTAAAATTTTTAATATAAAATACTTCCATCATTTCTTATAAAAAATGTTTAAGTACAAACTCATATTTCAAAGAAACAGAGAACTTAGTTTATACTAGTTCAAGCTTGTTATTATAACCTTTCAACCTTAAAAGTCAGTAGAGCTTAATTTTCAAATATAACGGACGAGGTTTATAAACTTTGAATTCAAAACTAACTTTAAAAATAGTTTTTAAATTTTTCAGAAAAATATTAAATTAAGTTTAAACTTTAATAATTTTATATTTAAACTAAGTTTTTTAAACTAAGTTTTTAAACTTTCACAGACAGAAAACTTAGTTTATTAGTTCAAGCTTGTTATTATAAGCTTAAAAACTTTTTTAGTCAAGTTCACAATTAATTAAAAAGTTTCCATGACTTTCAACTGTAAAATGGCAGTTGAACTTAATTTTGAAACAAAACGAATGAGCTTTATAAACTTTGAATTCAAATCCAACTTTAAACATTTTTTTTAAATTTTTCAGAAAAATATTATATTAAGTTTAAACTTTAATAATTTTGTATTTAAACCAAGCTTTTAAAACTTTTAATATTTCATTTCTTTTAAAAAATGTATATTAAATTAAGTTTATATTTTAATAATTTTGTATTTAAACCAAGCTTTTAAAACTTTTAATATTTAATTTCTTTTAAATAGTATTTTAGTATAAACTCATATTTTCACAGAAACAGAAAACTTAGTTTATACTAGTTCAAACTTATTTTTATTTGTTTCAAAACTTTTTTAGTCAAGTTCACAATCAAATAAAAAGTTTCCATGACTTAAAATTACAGTCGAACTTAATTTTAAAATATAACGAACGTGCTTTATAAGCTTTAGAGCTTTTTATCCAGAACCCCCATATCTATACTACTTATAAGTATAAGCATAAATTCATAAATACAATATACATATGTATATATACGCAATATCTAAGTAGAAATAATAGAAAATGATTTTAGAATTTTATTAATACCACAAATAAAACATGTAAAGTATTATCTATAATAATATTACACAGTACACTAAAGTTTTTTAACCAAGCAGATTTAACATTGCTTTTTTGAACTAATAAATAATAAGAAAGGGAAATAAAGAGGACTAAATTATTATGTGTTGTGTTTCTCTTTTTTTCGACACTTCAACAATATTTACATATAATATTTTATATTATACACAAATTTGTTATTGTTTTTACATTGAATGTTCTGAAGAAAAAAGAAGACGAGAAAATAGGAACAAAATCAATTTTGGTTATACAAAAACCGAAGCAAAGAAAAAGAGTACAAAAAATTCCATTATTATCAGATTTAGCTATATTTGCTTTATCTAAAATTCATCCTGCACATTCTAAATGAGTTGCAGCAGCAACTGTGCCATAATTTAATAAAGATTCAATATATGTAATGGTGTTATATTTTTACCACTTATTTGAACATTACATTGTTTTATTAAAGAATGTAAAATGTTATTAACTACACTTGGTTATATTTATAATTTTACTTCAGCATTTTCATCATTATTCCATTGTTCGTTTCTTTAAGATCTGTATTTTAATCTCATATATGTAGAAGACAAATCTCTATATGTATCGCCACGACCCAGTGAAACAAATTCAATAGTTGAAGGCTTGTCTAAAGAAGCAATAGGATTGTAGGAAACTTCTTCAGATCGTAAAATGCTAGACTGAATGGGTTGGGTTTTAAAAATATACAACTCAGATTTCATACACTCAATCATAATTAATTAAAAATATCTTTTTGTTTCTTTTTGTTATTATCTTTGCGTCGTTTTGATGTGAAATAGTTTAAATTTTGAATGAATGGTATTTTTATAGCTTTTCGTTTTCTTTTACCAGAACTATACATTTCATTCAGTTTTCGTACGGCACCACGTCGTACATTTTTAACAATCTCTTTACTACGATCTTGCATAACTTCTTTTACATTTGCACCAGATGCAATATTAGATAAAGCATTGATACCAGAGTTAATAACCTCTTTTTTCAAAATATCAGCGCCTGAAGTAAATAATGGTTTCAAATATCTAAAAAGTCGCCCAAAAAAGCTTCCCAATCCACGACCTCTTTGAAAAGGTACGGTTGAATGTAATAAAAGGCCGATATCATCAAGTCCTCTATCAGATTGAATTAAATAATACTTATAGTATACTCTATCCATAATGAATAAAATAAAATAATATATAGTTTTGTAAAATCGCTTTTATTTATACTTTTTTAAAATGTAATACAATTTTTGTTTTAATTGAACTATTGTAAAAGTTTATTTTGTATCCATATTTATCACATAAAAGTAATGAAATGTTATTAAATGATTTCTGCACATCGCAATATTCAATATTACTGAATTCTTTTACAATATCATTGAAAGAATTTTGTATATTAACAGATCTTAAACACCTTACATCTTTATCACCTATTTTTTGCAGTTCAATTATGTCTGTTATTAAACTTATTATTAAACCAGATATGTATTTAAAAAGCAATTGTAATCAATTGTACACTATCTATAAAAGTTTTGAAAGCTTCTATTACACGTTATTTATATTTTTTAAAATCTGTAACTTTCGAAGATACTTGATTGAAACATGTGGTCAAAAGTCTTTCGAGGGTATAAGTGAAATTTGGTCTTATTTTTATCTCTATTTTAGACCTAGTGACACATATTGTGGTGTAACTCATATTTTTAGACATCTCCTCAGCTTTTGCTGGTTGTGTATATCGAGCTTCATCGTTTATAAAATTAAAAATTCCCCAAATCAACTGTCATTCAACTTCTTTTCTTGTAAACCTATTAAGTGGGCGTATATTTTGAATTAGTGTTGGTAGTAGAAAAACTTTCCAGTCGCATATCATTTGTTTTTCTATGTATGGAATATATGATGTTCCAACTCCTATCATATCTTTTTGCATACCTTTAATAAATATTTGAGTACTTTTTTCCCATTCTTCACCATACACTTTTGGAACGAAATCATTAACATACATTTTTGAAAAACCGACTTTCTACCTTGAATCACACATGTATTTATTCATTTTATTTGTAAAAGATGATAATGAATTTTCTGGATAATAGTTCATAGATGAATCACTGAGTAAAGTGACATAAAATTCATCATTTACTTGTATGTTGTCCATGAGCTTGCGGATTTATTCTGACGAATTGGAAAATTAAGTTCTGTTTGAGTATTACCTGCTGCTGACCTTAAAACACGTCTTGATGAATTATTCAACTCTTTGCTATTTACAGTTTTTTTCTTTTTTCGTTGGTGGGCTTGGGCTATCTAAAGGAACAGTTATAATGGCTCCTGTATCAGTTTCAAAAATTTGTACATTTTGATTTCTAATTGATTTTCTTTTTCTAAGACGTTCTCCAACTGAAGCAGCTGACAATGTTTTTGTTAAAACATTTTCCTGAATTTCATCATCAAATACTTCGTCATCAGCTTCTTTTTCATATATTTCTTCTTTAGGGACAACTTGTATTCCATTATTTTTATATTCAGGGAAAGGCGATTGAGTTTCCGCATCTATATACATTGGTTTTGCACGTACCTATTGTTTCCGTAATTTTTACTTTCTCCTCTTTATTTCTAAGAAGTTGTCGTTTTTTGTTTCTTATTTTAAATAGATTTTGTCTGTATAAATACCATTTTTGAGTGTCCGTAAGATGTTTATTTAACAATATTTTTTTCATATTTTTATCCAACTCATTAAGTTCAACGTCCGCATTTTGCTTCTCATAAATCTTAGGTTTTAAAATTATAATATTATTTAATGTTGTATTATTCATTTTATAAAATTTCCGATTATCGCTGACAGTATTGCACCAAGAAGTGTAGGTAAAAATCCACCACGTTGAATAATGATTTTTCTTTTGCTATTTATTGATTTTTTCCGGCAAATAAATGATCTTAATTCTTTTTTATACTTTCGTAATTGGGTTGTTGCTTTTTTACTCAGATTACAATTACCTTTTAAAATACTTAAAGAGATTTCGCAAAATGTTTTTATTACTTCAGAGTCACAGTGTTTTATAATTACTTTCTGGAATTTTGGTTTAGAGGTTTTTAATAGGTGCAATATATGTCGATTGGTCTTCAAACGTTTCATATTCCTCCCCAAATTGTTCTAATTGATCTCTCGTACAATAACACAAACCTTTCCCAAATATATCACTTCTTAATCGAAATATATCATTAACGTATATGGGGCTGACGTCACATCATTATATACTTTTTCAAATCCTTTGATTTGATTGGGATATATTTGCCGAGCTAGAGGTAATATCTGCGATTTATATTTTGGATTTTTGAAAAGTACTAAATATTTACAGTTAAGTGAAATATCTCTTGAAAATTTACCGTGGTGAAAAACATTTTGTGTTACAAATATTACAGATAATTTTCTATGATGTGATCCTCTAGTAAATAAATCACATACATATTAATATGAGAATTTAACATCATATCATCGATAAAAATTAACAAAGGTTTTTGATTATGATTAAAATCTAGAATAGTGTTACTATATTCTGTATCTTTGATATATTTTGGAACGGAATTTTTGTCTGGATTACACCAAATTATTCTATTAACATGTGGTTGTATATTTTCTTTTTTATATTTTATTAAATTATGAATAAAAGTCGTTTTACCACAACATGATGGACCCGCCATCATCATAGTAAATGAGTGAAACAGCATAGTTGTATTATTAAAAACTAACTCTGCTAACCTATATTTATATGAAAAGCTCTTTTCCCTAAGTGAATATAAATATAAATTTAGTTATTCTATGGAACATTCTTCCATAAAGCTTCCACATGGTTAAGCAAGTTCTCATAGTTGACCTACAATTTTTACAAGGAAATGAAAAGCAATATTTCCTAAAAGAGTTGGCCATACTTGAAAAGGGAAGTTTTATTCCAACTGTGTATCACTTCAAAGCACCGTACCTGGCAGAAGAACTTAGTCATGATATGAAATATAATAACCAGTATTGCGCAAATAAAATAAATGGACTTAAATAGAATAACGGCTTTGTTGAATATTTAGATGTAAAATGTATATTAAAACACTATTTAGAGTCAGCTGAAAAAATGTATGTTAAAGGAGAACAAAAAAAACGTTTTCTTCAAAAGTACATTGACAATGTTAAAATAGAAGATCTAAGCAGAAACTTGCCGTCATTGCAAAAGATTGATAACTTTAAATCAAATTGTCCTATACACTTATCAAACAACAATTTCAGACGTGCTGTTAAAAATTGCTATAATGTATATATGTATCTTTTAAAGGAAAACATGCTAGATTAAGATTTTCAATTTTCATACTTGCAAGATATGAATTTAAATAACAAAACAAAAAAGTTCACTTCAACATTAAACAAAAATCAGCACGGAAAGATCATTGGGAAGAATACGCATGTGATAGAAGTAGATTACAAAAACGTATAAAAAAAGTTGGTCTCACTATTTCTACAATTTTAACACATGATAATCGTAAAAAAATGTTTCAACTTAGATTTAAATAAAAATATAATAATAAAAGAATTTAAACATAAAAATAAATGTCTTTTATTTTTATCTTATGTTTTTAAAATAGATACCATTTAACCATTCTTTGTTGATACTCATTCAACCAATCATTTAACCTATCTTTGAATTATTTTTATTCCATACAAAAACAAAAAAAATAAACATAAATGCATATCAAGAGTAAAGAGTATATCTTTAGTTTAATCAGTTCCATATTTATGACTTGCTGTTTGTTTTCTTTTTATTCATATTTTCTGAACATTCTTAATTAAAAATAAAAAAAAAATATCTTACACGACATGCAGTCAGTTAATTAATGATTTTCGTTTTCTCTTTTCTTCCATAAATTCTTAACGTAGAAAAACACAAATATGTATCTATTCAGAAGAGACCACATTTTTATAAAAAGCATGCTAAAATAAAGAACAAGTTATTTTCATTTTTTTTTATTTTCATTTCCTTCAAATGCAAAATTTTTTTCTTATCAATTTTAAAAATGCTCTGTAGATTTAAAAATAAAAAAATATTTTCTGTTTTTAATTTTCACATAAAAAATTTTCTTACTACTTTTATATGTGCGCCTAGTATTTAAACTTCAGTTATACAATTTTGTTTATTAAGGGCCGACCCTACTTTGAATTGCTTAACACTTGACTTCCTTCTATACAACCATTTGGAACTTATAAGTTAACAACCCACACATACAATTTAACTTAAAACCTAAACCAAAACAAGTTATTGACCTACTAACCAAGCTTGACATACATTAAACGCATAAATCAAAATGTAGGTCAGCATGTCGTGCGATATGGGTACATTTTTTTCCCATCCCAAAGTGTAGGGTTACCTACTTTCGTCGATGACAACCTAGCCCAGCATCCAAAAAAGGAAACAAATCCGGAGCAATATAAACAACTTTTTACAGCAATCCAACAACAACACAATAATAGATTAGAAATTTATACTGATGCCTCAAAAACAGAACTTGGAGTGGGTATAGCAATAACAATTGCTACCCAACTCATAAAAATTGGCATACTCCCATCACTACGCGAAGTTTACAGGAGGAAATGGCAATCTGGGAAGTCATCAAACTTTCAAACAATATTAATGGAAAAATTAACATATAGCTTAACATATAGGGAAACTACATTTAGATATGTTTAACCAACCTACACTTCTCATAAACAATGTCGATGTTCGAGTTATCCTAACATTAGAAAAACCAGATTTTTACCTCTTTGCAGATGATACTGATGAATCTCAACTGAAAATTTCAGAAGCCACTTTATTAATGAGACATGTAGCACATAATGCTGTATTGGAAAAAACTAATGCCAAATACAATTACAAACGGGTAGAGGTAAAAACTTTTACCATTCCACAGAATAGTTTATCAATATCACTTGATAATGTTTTTATTGGACAGTTGCCAAACACAATCATTTTTTGCATGACAGAAAATACGGGTTACTCTGGAAAAAAGTCAAAAAACCCATACAATTTTAAACATTTTGATATTTCACAATATGTGTTAAACGTAAATGGTGTTCAAATACCTAATTCAGCAATTGAAACCAGTTTTTCAGATGAAAATAATTGCTGTACAAGAGCATACAGTACACTTTTTTCAGGAACTGGAATTTACCATAATGATAAAGGTCATCAGATAACAAAAACCATGTTTAGTAATGGGTTTTTCATTCTAGCTTTTGATTTAACTGCAGATGCATCAGGAAATGAAGTGTGTCAAGATCTACTAAATCAAGGTACAGTTAGAATTGAGGCAAGGCTATCAAAACCACTTACATCTACACTGACTGCTATTGTTTATGGAGAATTTGATGCAAGTTTACAAATTGATAAAAACCGAAATATATTCTCAAACCTATAAATAGCATATATAAAAGTAAATTTGAATATTTGACAAAATGTCACTGTCTTGTGCACTTCTGGATGTAACATTTTGTAGTGATGATAATAATAACTTGTTTGCGAAAGATATTTGTATAGTTGGTTTTAAAGAACCTTCTAAAAAGTTTGTAAAAGAGCTCAAGTATAAATTTCCAACTCGGGATTTTATAAATGATAATTTTGATAATTACTCTTTTGGAACTGTGTACAACGATAAAATAAATAAAGAGCTCTGTCAAATACTAGAAAAATTTGAAGTTATTATAACAAATAAAAAAAATTAAAAAAGAGTTTTTATCAAATTATATTAAAGAAACAACTAAAGTATATGACTTGAGTCAATTTGATTGATGAATACCCTAGAGATAAGTGACGTATTAAGATGTAACAAACACACACGTAAATTTTTTAAAGGAGTTTTTGCTCTGGATCAACTCCCCAGAATAATTGAAAAACAAACTTTTTTAATTGTAAACACTGATAAATCAAAAGATCCGGCAACACATTGGTTAGCTATTTTTAAGCCGAAGAATGGCTGTGTTGAATATTTTGATTCGTTTGGTAGAAAACCAGATAAATTAGAAATTTTAAGTTACTTAAAAAACCAATGTATAATTTTTAACAAGAAACAGTTACAAAGTAACTATTCAGATGTCTGTGGGCTATATTGTTGTGTTTATAGGTGGTATAGATGTTGCGGTTATAGTATGAACGCTTTTTAAAAAAAATTTAATAAAGGAAATCAACTAGAAAACGATAAGTATATTTTAAGTACCTTTCAAAATGTATTTGGAAAATATAACTCATTAGAAATGTGTGTTCCTAAAACGTAAAAATAATAAAAACAATATAAACAGGTTTTAGTAAAATTAAAGGAATGGAAGCACCAAGTCAGAACACAAATTTATTGCTAAGTTACACATATTTTCTCAATAAGAGTCATACATTAAAAATTGCTGTTGGATTTGACTGTGAATCATTTGAAGCCTAAAGTATAACTCACCGTATTGGTAAAAAGTCAATTGTCTTAAAATATCATGAATGGAATAAATTTTATTACGAATTTAACAAAAAACTCGATAAACTGATAATAAAAAATATAAAACAGAACTTTCATCATGGACTAAAATCAGCGAACGGGCAAAGTATAAGTATTAACAAAGAAGAAGCAGAGCAGTTTTACAATTTAAGCGATTTTCTTCACGCAGTGATGATCTATTATAAATCTACTGAGTTAAATGTAAAAGACTATGTTCGGGAATATCTAAATTTATGTGTCGAACAACAAGTATTTAGGTTAAAAAGAGAAATTTATGTACCAATACAACGTTTTAATGTACACTGTAATTATTCAAGGTTATTTGTTGAAATTCCTGTAATTTTAAAGGAACAAATCTGTAATATACTACATAAAACAAACAAAATAAATCACAACAAATAATATAAAAGTTTTTATTTTTTATTTATATGTTCTAGATAGACAAATATTTTTCTGTACACCTTTCATTAGATTATTTAATTAAAATTATTTAGGATTATTAAATCATTGAAATAATCAAGATCTCCCTGCTGATTATTTATGTCCCAAATTTCATTAAATAGAACTGCTTCCTCATATTCAACAATTTCTTCTTCCACTTCTTCTTCTTCGTCTTCTAATTCAACTATCTGGAACGGTGGTATAAATTCCTCAGTTTCTGCTAAATCTTCATCGTCCATGGTGGACGTAATTTCATTTTCTTGTATCTGACCTTGTGTATTTACATCATCTACAGTTTCTTTAAATGGAAATGATGTGGAATCAGGCAGCATTTCAGCGAGTTGTTGAGCAGTCAGAATGGAAATGAATTAAATTTGAAAATAAAAGTTGAGTTATATACTCATGTAGAAAAGTATAAAAGCAAATTAAACTCAATTAGATGATTAGTTTAAACCATGCTTTGGTCTATCATTTTATGTATAATAATTATTATAACATTACCTTTAACATTTTTAAAACAAAATGTCAAGAGCTCAAATAGTGACTGAAATTCATAGACAGGCAAGACGTAAATTTCTTAGAAGAAAATTCAAACAGAAAGGTCTAAATGGCACGTGGCAAATCGATTTAGTCGAAATGATACCTTATGGAAAATTTAATAATGGTTATAAATATATGCTGACGGTCATTGATACTTTTTCCAAATATGCCTATGCTGAACCTGTGAAAACAAAAAATGCTGAAAATGTTTTAAATGCCTTAAAAACAATTATTGTTAGACCTAAAGTTATACCAAAAAATATTCACTCCGATCAAGGTAAGGAATTTTTTAATTTACAATTTCAAAATTATATGAAAGAAAAATCAATCAATCATTATCACACATTTAGCGAATTAAAAGCATCAATTGTTGAACGATTTAACCGTACATTGAAAAATTCTATGTGGAAAAAATTTAGTTTAAACGGGAATTATAAATGGTTACCTATTATACAATCATTAATAAAAGAATATAATTCAACAAAACATAGCACAACAAAACTGCCTCCTGAAAAAATTACAAAGAAAAACGAAAAAAATATACTGCGGAATGTATATACTGAGCCTAAAATTTTTCAAAAAAGTAAATATAAAACTGGAAATTTTGTAAGAATAAGTAAATATAAAGGTCATTTCGAAAAAGGTTATCAACCGAATTGGTCAACTGAAGTATTTAAGATTGATAAAATCAATAATACTTATCCTGTTACATATCAATTATCGGACTATACTGATACGCGAATTTCTGGGCGTTTTTATCAAGCTGAGCTTACACCTGTAAAATACCCAGATACTTATCTTGTAGAAAAAATTCTGAAAAAGCAAGGAAATAGAGTTTTTGTTAAATGGCTAGGTTTTGATGATACACATAATACTTGGATAAATTCAACAAATAATCTTTAATATCTGTAAAATAAAACTCTAATAAGCACCTGAAAATAAAACTTGAAAACATCTGAAAAATGAAATAAAATGTTAACATCTGCAAAATGAAAATAAAATTAAAACAGTAAAAAATTTCTTTGAAATAAAATTTTTTTTATTAAATAAAATTTTTTATATAAAATTAGTCTAAAACTATTACTGATTTGTGGCGAATTCAAAATCACCACGTTCTTCTTTTAAATTTAATTGGCTTTCCTCATTTATGAGGAAATATTCATTTTTTTCGATTTCCTCACGGAAATCATTATCTTCAAATACCCCAACTTTTTGATGCGGTATAAATATAATTTTATTTAGGGTCTCGAAGACCCATTTTTCACCGTAAACGGTTTTTAACTTTTTAATTTTATTTATGTTATAGAGCCTACTTGGCTCCATATCTTTAACTTTTAAAAATTTTTTAAATTTTTTTTTTTTAAATTAAATAATTCCGCCAGTTTTCTTTTTCTGATGGGATTTGATGTTGCCTTACTCTGATAATCTTGTTGTTGGCTCCATATCTTTAACTTTTAAAAATTTAAAAAATATTTTTTTTTAAATTAAATAATTCCGCCAGTTTTCTTTTTCTGATGGGATTTTATGTTGCCTTACTCTGATAATCTTGTTGTTGCTGTAGTTGCTGTTGTTGTAGTTGCTGTTGTTGTAGTTGCTGTTGTTGTAGTTGCTGTTGTTGTAGTTGCTGTTGTTGTAGTTGCTGTTGTTGTAGTTGTTGCTGTTGTTGTGGTTGTTGATGTTGTTGTTGATGATGATGCTGTTGATGTAGTTGCTGTTGTTTTTTTTTTCAACATTCTTACATAACAATAAAATCTTATACGGTGATACTAAGAATTTTTTTCTTTCCTCTTCTTTAAATACTTCATAGAAAAAACTATAACAAGAAGAAATAAAAGCATCTCAAAATTGCATCAATTTTGTCAAGGTTGAATCTTTATGTAACATTTAAAAACCAGTTTGCACTTTTTCTTTTAATTTTTTTAAAATTAGTTTTAAAATTTTAAAGAAACGTAGTTACACATCTTTTTCTTCTGTTTTCATTTTTCTCTTTAAATTTTATAAAGTATTTTTTCTTATTCTTTTCATATATGCCTATTACTTAAGCTAAGTATACATCAACAAGAAGTATACCTGTACCACGTTAGATATTTTTGATTTCTTGTTGTTTTCTTTTTATTCATATTTTTTTCTTGAACACAGAATAAATCTCTTTTATTTTTATATTCTTGTTTTCAAAATAGGTGACAAATGCAATTAATCTGACTTGAATTTTTTTCTTTTTTTATTTTTCGCAGATTATGCAACATACAATGCACTTAAGCAACATGTTAGTCGTTAAGTACTTCCACAGCTTTAATTTCCTGCTTGTCTTCTTTTCATTCATATTTTTTTTAAACATTCTTACAAACAAAAAATATCTTACATGACACACCGACAATAATCATTAGTTTTTTTCTTTTAACTTCTTTAAATAGTTAAAGTAGAAAAAAAAAAAAAAAAAAATAACACAAATACTTAGGTACATCTAAAAACGCATAATTTTTAGCACATTTCCAAAAAAATTTTGAAAAAATGTGCTTATTAGTTTCACTCTGTACGTCCGTCCGTCCGTGTGTTTACAAAACTTCTACACCGTTAAAGATAAAGAAAAAAAATTTTAACCGTGGGTAGGTCTCATAAGAAAAATAATTTTGTGGAACAACTTTTTCATGTAGCCCCTTCCATTACGGAGCTACACCCCCTCAAACTTTGAAAAAGCCCTATTTTTAAATACATATATCTTATGTTCTGTTTAAGATTTTTGCAATCTAAAAACGTCATTCGACAGGTATTTCTTTTATCTTTGTAAATTAATATCTAAATTATACAATTTTTTTAAATTTAGTATTTAAATTTACCGTTATGTGAAAACCAAATTTTGCATGATTTTTCTACTTTCATTACTCCGGCACGCTTCTAGATAGAGGCTTGAAATTTTGAGGCAAGAAAGAACTTTTAGAATTAGTATAAGTTTGCTCAGAAAATTTTTTTGGACCACCCCCTGTTTATGAGATATTAGGGCTTAAAAATTGAAAATTTGCTATTTTTAAACACCTGTAACTTAGGAACCTGTACACATTTTACTTCTGCAAGATATAAAATTTAAAGCTACAGTAATATATTTTAATGTGTGTTAAAGGTTTGTTTTAGTTGTAAAGGGTTCCAAAGTTGCAGCTCTTCAAAATTGCGAAAAAGTCCAATTTTCAGATGTATATATCTCAGGCCCTGCGTAATAGTTTTGCAATCTAAAACCGCCAGAAGATCGAAAATTTTGTTATCTATATAAAACAATATCAAAATTGTGCAATATTTTGTAATTTACTATTTAAATTTACCGTTATGTAAAAACCATATTTTGCATGAAATTTTTTTTTTCATAACTCCGGCACGCCTTTAGATAGAAACCTGAAATTTTGAGACAAGAAAGAACTTTTAGAATTAGTATAAGTTTCCTCAAGCACCCCCCTCTTTAAGAGTAGCATCCCCTCTTTAAGAGTTATTACGCCTCAAAAATTGAAAATCTGCAATTTTTAGACACCTGTAACTTAGGCACCTGTAAAAATTTTTCTTCGGCGAGGCATGAAAATTAAAGGTTCAATAATATATTTTTATGTGTGTTAACGGTTTTTCTTAGTTATATAGGATTCCGGACTTACGGCCCCTCAAAATTTCAAAAATGTCCTATCTTCAAGTTTTTTGTTATTATATGAAATTTTCAAATTTTTGTGCAAGTCACAATTCTAAACAGTTTGTATTGATTTTGGAAATATGCGCTTTTAAAAACCGTTGGTTTACATTCTACCTTGTTTTTCAATGGTTTGATCATTATGTAGACATAAAAACAGGTTTGCACTTTTTCTTTATGAATTTTAAAGATGCGTTGTACCTTTTTAAATTGTTCTATCTTGTACGTTTAAACTTTTTTTTGTTTTTTTCCTTTTACATTCATTAACCATTTTTTTGTTTCTACTTTTCATATGCGCCTATTACTTAAGCCAAGTATACATCAATAAGAAGTAGACCTTTACCACTTTAGATATTTTTGATTTCTTGTTTTTTTTCAACATTCTTACATAACAATTAATTAATGGTTTTTCTTTCCTCTTCTTTAAATACTTCATAAAACAAAACGAAAGAAAAAAACAACAAACAACAATATCTTAATATTTTCAAGCATAAAAAAAATATTTCGTCTTCCTTTTTCCATGTTTACCTATTACTTAAAACAAGTATACAATCCTTATAAACAACAAGAGTTGTCTGACGGTCGCCGCCGCCTGTCTGACCTAATTTTATGTCGTTAACCTACTCCTGTCTGACCTAATTAGCTTAAGTTCAATTAACTCAATCAAAAATACAAACAACCTAGCTGCAGCCATAATAGATATCAGGAACAAGATAATAGCAATGGTAGAATTCGGCTTACCTGGATTCCCGGTCACATGGGGATCCCCGGAAACATTTCAGCGGAAAAAGCAGCCAAATAAGCCACAACCAATCCCACTTTAACCATCAAACCACTATCTACATCTTTTGCAAATCATAAAATAGAAGAAATAACCAGAAAAAGAAGACAAAGAAATTACACCAACTCACTCAACTTTAGAACCACCCATAGCCCAGACGTAACCCAGACACACTTGTTCAAATTCTCCAGAAAAATAGGCATTAAATAAGTAGAATAAGAATGAGAACTACTCTCGCCATACACAAGCATCTTTTCGACAACTCCACCACGCCGACATGCCGTATTTGCAACAACACACTTACCATACAACACATATACAACACGTGCTCAGAGAGCGGCGCTTCTGGCCGTTCCACTAAATACGCTCAGGAAAAGTGACGCTATCTCGCTAGCAAAAACAAAAGCGCTTATGGAACACTTTCATATCTGGAAGAACATATAATCACCAAAGCTAATAGCATTAATTGAAATAACCCTCTATAAAAACAAAAAGTACGTTCAAACTCACAGCTTAAGAAAACTGACAACTAAAGAAATGTACAGCTTAAGAAGGCACATACGCCTCAAAGGGGGCAAAACACAACACTACATAGCGAGCCTGGGTCAAACTACGTAGAGCATATTAAATATGCTAAACAAACAAATGGAGTCGCAGTGGACACCGACCCAGACTCTCATCTGGATTATGGACTCCATTTACATCAACCAAAACAAGACAAACAAAAAAATTATAATTAAACCAGAAGCACATAATAATACACTATAAAATCAACCAACACAAGAAAATACAAAATAATAAACATAATAATTAAAAATATTAGAGATGAAGTAACAAATAATCTAAACCTAGCCAGTAAGAAACAAAATCCTTAAGCTGGCCCACATGCCAACCTGGCAAAGGGCCCTAAATTTGTGTGCAAATATTTATATTTACAGACAATAAATAAATAAATAAATACTCTCTTTAAAATTGTGTATTTTTTTTTTCCTCTTGAGTCTCGAGTCGACTCCACCTCAACGGCTCAACTATTCTTTGGTTATATGTATGTAATGTAGTATGTACTTTAACTTATGCATGTAACTTATGCATGTATATAATGTACTTTAACTTATGAAGAAAAAAATTTAAAAATTGATAAAAATCATCATTTATCACAATATGCATTGAAATTTATATATATTGATCTGATATTAATAATCAATATGTATCTAAGTATGTATGTAGTATGTACTTATGTATGACCAGTGGGCAGAGTTCTCTATAAAATTCAAATATGTAATTGTTTTGGTTTTGTACTTTTCTATTAAATTGTTGCATTTATGTACCTATGAATGTTTGTTTATTATTTGAAGCAATTAGAAAACTTTTCTAAGTGTATTCTTTTTTCAATTCAATTTCTTCTCATATAAGTACTTAAATTTTAGTATACAGCAGTTCTTACAACCAAAACTAAAATTGAATAAATTTTTATTTTTAAATATTTTGTATGTCAATTTTATGCAGGGTTACCATTTATACAATTGTGGTAATATTTGTACGGTTTTCTCTCCCTCTGTACCATGTTCAATCTTAATCACGGATTGTACGCCAAATATACGGTCCTTTCAGATTTTAAATTGTTTACATTATGGCAAGGTAAAGCGAACAACGGCAATATTGTTACAGACAACGTGGCCTATAAAAAAATTTAACTGAACTTTGCTCCATACTTTGTTTGTGCATTTTACGAATGTTTTAGGGATTCCTATTCTGTTTTCCCCACGTACCTTTAAAACTTTTATTTCGAACTCGATAAATAAATAGAATCTAAACATACGTACACCAACTACAGGCTCTTTATACAATTTAATTCTGTTTTGGCGTTATTTTAAAAATAATTTCAGTTAGTGTTCAGTAGTGTCTAATTTGGTTTTGCTTTCTTTCGGTTTTTTACGGATTGTACTTTTTCCATAAATTCTATTTTTCTAAACTGCAACTGTCTTATATGAATTGGGATTAGACATAGAATTTGACTACACTATTAATGATATTTTGACAATCAGAGTGATGTCTCGTAAATAAGGTGAATAAGTAATGTTTGGTTGGAATCTAAATAGTTTATCTTTTGTCTTATTTCTTTTTCAGCTGTAGTACATATTATTATTACTGATGTAGAAGGAGGCTTAAGATATCCTTTAGTCTTATAGGCTAGAAGTGATTTTTCCAAAATTGGAGCTGTTAGAACCGATATACATTCAGAACACTTTAATTGCTTTTCTAATTTAAAAATGACAAATCCAGAAATATACTCTATAATATGCTTAGCATATTCTGTTAAATTTGATGGATTTAATATGTAGTCGTGCTCATTTAGAAATAATTGTTCTTTAAAACTATTGATATTTTCTGTATTACTTTGCTCTATATTTTCAGAAATCATGGTAAATCTTTTGACAGTATTATTTAATTCCTTGATTGGATTATATGAGCAGTGGAGTATAGGAATATTTTCTAAAACTGTACAATTACCACAGCCATTTTCTCTAATTTGTACACGAACTAATAATCTTTTATATGCAGAAATAAATTGTCTTACAGAAGGATTATTATTATATCCCAATGAAGACCGTATTGAGCTAAAAAATAATTCTATATGATCTTGATTAAGCTTATAAAATGGAATATACTTTAACAAGCCAGTAAAAATAAATTTTTGATAAAGAATGGTTATAGCTTTTAAACCATTCAAAATGCCGATAAAACCTGTTTTGCGGCGGTGATTTATTAAGAACTCCCCTTCTTTTGTTTATAGTTTAGATATGTAACTAATAGCGTTATCCGCAAATCCTTTAATTTCACTGTAGTTTTCGGTACAAATTGGCTTATAATAACTAAATTGGATTAATGGACTATTATTTAAAATGTCAAAAATATTATTAAAAATTTTTAAAAATTTAGATGTTGCTTCACTATTTAAAAAATCGGGTAGAATTAATACCTCCCTACAAAAATCTATAGCATCTGAAACAGATTTACTTAGAGTTTGAACTGCAACTTTAACATTCATTTTTTGGTTAAAGAAATGAACGTGGGCTTTCCTTAATTTATTTTCTAAATGCAATTGTTCATTTTCTTGTAAATTATTCAGGCTGATTAAATATTTCAATTCTCTAGCATTACCTTCATCATCTATTAAACTACCTATTTCTGGTAAGGAGTTTCGAATTAATTTTAGCATATGGCAAGGATCTAAAATTATAGTGTATTTATCCTTCCTCCCTTTTAATTGGAAATAAGGCTCTTTTTCGATGCTAAACAAATCACACCATAAATGTTTTGCCGTTGTAATATTAACTGTGCTGCCATCAAAAGTAACACCAATTATATCCGGTCCAGTTTGTAAAATATTTTTAAAGCAATGCTCAATTAAATTTTTTTTTTGAACAGAGTCAAGTGAAGCTATTGGAAAAAATCCTAAAGGAATCTTCCAACTGCTGTTCATACAAACTGCTATAAAAACTAATATTTGTGTAGCCTTTATGTTAGAGTTAATTCCTCTCCCAATATCAACAAACCCGTAACAATTATTCCCGATTCAATCAATATGTTGCCGTATATAGATTTTTATCAAATACTACATTTAAAAAAAGCTTATAACCTTTTTTTTGTGCTTCCTCAACAGCATAGGTAATTCCTACAAAAGCTTCGGAAGTAAATCCCTGTTTACAATTTATGGATTGGTACCAGTTACTGATAGTTCGCGGATGAGGAAGGCAATTTTCAAAAGAATTTCGAACAAACGAATAAGCTTTTGGAGATAAAAAATTTAGATTCAAAGCAAACTTTTGCAGCTCAGGAGAATAGTTTTTCGGTAGTAATTTATTATGTCTTAATATTTGGCGTTCTAAAATTAATTTAATAGGTCCAGAAATTTCATCTAACATAACTGATATTTGATCTGAAATTAAATTTTTATTTTTTAATGATTTAACAATATCTTCAAAATTTTTTAATTTTTAATTTTTCTTCTATTGTTTTGTTTTAATGTTTTAATTTTGCTATCCTTATTTTTAATTGTTTCTCTCAGAATTCTTCTTCTCGTAATTCTTCTTTAAACTTTTTGGTTTTTGGACTACAAAGAATAGATTCTTGAGATGTTGTGACTATTGTTCGGTTTAAAGAATTTTTCGAATTTTCGTTATTTTTAATTTCATGATTATATGAGCTAACAGTTGAAGGGATCGGAAACTCTACCTAGAAAAATCAATTTAATACAATAATACAAAACGTACAAGCAATTTTATTTTAATATTTATTTATTTTATAATTTTCATAATATAAAAATCCATGTTATGCGATTTAATTAAAAGCAGTTTTATGAAAAGCAAGCTGGAAATGAACATGTCAATTTTATCAAAAGCAAGCTGGTCACCTGAGAAAGGGTTAACTGCAAAACACTTGACAGCAGCTATACGTTTAACACGTGACTCATTGGTAGCCCATTGTAACTGGTTCTAATCCATTTAAAACTTATTGCATAATGCGAATGTGTGCACAAATATTAAAGTTTTGTATTATATTATATTGTGTTGTGTTTCGTGTTGTCTCAACATCAATTGGAATACTAAAGCACTTACTTCTTCTTCTTCGTTTGGAAAAAGTTGCTTCTTAGATCCTAAAGTAAGAATGTCCTCAGATAAAAAATGTTCTAATCATACAATGGAACTGCTTTTTGATTGCCGATTATTCTTTCCAATTGCTACTATCCACTTTGATTTAAGCCCTTCATTCTTGGGAAATCTTATATATTAAAAAAAAAAATTTTAAATAAATATTTAAAAAATGAAAATATGAACAAAGTTTACATTTTTATAATAATAGCACACGTCACTGATACAAACATTTTTTCATCATGGTTTTTGTCAAAATTGCAATTTTTTTTGCATTATTTGTAGCATGATTGTAAATTATTTAGGTTTTACACATTGTGTTATTAATTTTTTTTATTATGATTTACACTTACCTGTAAAACGATAATCCTATTTTTCGATGTTTTCTAGCATTTTCGCATCCTTCCACAAAACATTTCATATTAAGGTTTTTTTAATGAATCGCAAGTTTTTTAACACAAATTTATAAATTTATTTATAATTAAAGCTAAAATGAATCTACAACACTAGTTTAAATTAAACAAAACTGAAATTACTATATAAAATTTGAATTTTAAAAATATTTTATTGTTCAAGATTGTAAATTGTAAACAAACAAACAAAATAATTATGTTGTCATGGAAATTTAAATTTTTTTTGACAATAACAGGCACATTTTGGCAATTAAAGTTAAATGATTTGGCTTCACTAATTTTTATATACGTATACAGAATTTTCTATTACTTTATTCTAAGATACCTACACAAAAAAAAAAAAATAAAAAATTTTTTAAAAAATGTACAATAATATATACATATGTACATATCTTATACACACGTATATAATTTTTGTTTTATGATTTTTTAAAATAATTTTTATTTACATTTTTTTTTTTTGTAGGTATTCAGATAGATTGAAACACATTCCAAACATATTTGCTGGTGTTTGTATATACAAAAGCTTTTCATTTAATACAAAAATTTGGATTTGTTTTCATTATTTATATGCAAAAGCTTTTGTCGGTTAATAGAAAAAAAATATATCTATTTTTATATGGAAATGAGACATCTGTAAGTAGTTTATTATCTGTCCATTTAGTTTATACATTTTTCTTTTTCATGAAACACACACACAAAGAAACGGTAATCATTTAAAAATTTTTGTTTGTGGCCTTATACATATGTATATTATGTAGATATCTGATATTTACGTTAACAAGAGTAATAGATTTTTTGTTTACATGCTATTTAAGTACCTTTATTAGAATTCGATGATAGGAATCCAGAAATGTAAATATACGTATACATACATACATACATATATGTAGTTAGCATTGAGCTTAATATTTAAACTGTAAATCATAAATATTAGAAAGATTAAAAAAAGATATTCACACATAGATACATGTATACTTTTATCCAAATTCACTTTTTTCTTTACATTTAAACGCCATGGCAAAGGCAAAAAAAAAAAAGTTTTGCATGTCATGTATAAGGTAAACATTAACATGCACTATGTGATTTTCATAAAGTAAACATATAAAATATGTATGTATAATGTATATATACTCATTATTCAATTCTTTGGAATTTGTACTCTTTTTCTTTGCTTCGCTTTTGTATAACACAAAATTCATTTTGTTGCTATTTTCTTCTTTTTTTTTAGAACATTCAATTCAATGTAAAAACAATAACAAATTTGTGGATAATATAAATATTATACACATGTATGTAAATTGTTGAAGTGCCGAAAAAAAGAGAAACACAAACAATCAAAAATAAAAAAAAATCTTATCTCAAAAATAATAATTTATGGATACCATGGATGCAAAAGTCACATAGTCTTAGAACATAGCGTATAAGAAAACGTAAATCCAAAAAAAAGTGAGGCAAATTCTCATACAATTACAAAACACTACTACATCGAAAATATTGAGTATCGTTGCTACGAATTTTTCAAAAGAGCATTGCTGACTGAATATATTTTTTAAGTTTCAGGAGCAGCACTTTTAATATTTTAAAAACATCATTTTCATTTTTATTCCAACTGAAATATAAAAATAATATCATATTATTTATGTTTTGTATTTTTTTATGTTAAATTATATTTATGTTAAATTATATGTTAAATTAAAATAATTCTAGATAACTTATTTGGGATAGAATTATTAAACTAATAATGACAACTAATTCCGAAAGTAATCTTCCTAATGTTCATACAAACTGCAATAAAAACTCGTATATGTATAGCCTTTATGTTAGATTTAATTCTACTCACAAAATCAACAAAACCGTAACAATCATTCCCAATATATATACGGCAATCAATCAATATGCTGCCGTATATAGATTTTATCAAATACTACATTTAAAAAACTTATAACCACATTTTTTTTTGGCTGGTTACCAATTACTGAGATAAAAAATTTAGATTCAAAGCAAATTTTTGTAGTTCAGAAGAATAGTTTTTGGACAGTAATTTATTATTTTTTAATATTTGACCATCTAAAATTAATTTACTGGGTCCTGAAATTTCTTCTAACATAGCAAATACTTAATCTGAAATAAATTTTTATTTTTTAATTATTTAACAATATCTGGGAAACTTAAATTTTTTAATTTTTCTTCTATTGTTTTGTTTTAAGGTTTTAATTTTCCTATCCTCCTTTTTAATTCTTATTTTCAAAAGCCGTAATATTTCTTTCTTTCTCGGTTTTTAGACTACAAAGAATGGATTAGATGTTATGAATAATTTTCGTTTTAAGGAAATTCTCGTGTTTTCGCTATTGTTAATTTTATGATTATATGAACTTACAGTTAAAGTAATCGGAAACTCTACCTAGAAAAGCTAATTTAATATATTATGATATACAAACAATTTTATTTTAATATTTATTTATTAAATAATTTTTAAAAATCCATGTTATGCGTTTTGTTTTAATTAAAAGCAAACTGGAAAACGACACGCCAATTTTATCAAAAGCAAGCTGGTCACGTGAGCAAGATGTTAACTGCAAAACACATGACTGCAGCTTTCCCTTCATTCTTGGAAAATCTTTAAATCAAAATAATAAACTATTAAATTTTTGTTGGGAATTATAAATTTATATATTAAAAAAAAAATTTAATTAAATATTTAAAAGATCAAAATATGAACAAAGTTTACATTTTAATAATAATAGCACACGTCACTGATACAAACATTTTTTTACCATGGCTTTTGTCAAAATTGCAATTTTTTTGCATATAGAATAGCATGATTTGTAAATTATTTATGTTTTACACATTGTATTATCAATTTTATAATTTTTTATTACGATTTACACTTACCTGTGAAACGATGATCCTATTTTTCGATTTTTTCTAGCATTTAAATTGTAAACTTGTAAACAAAACTAAACAAAACAAACAAAATAATTATGTCGTCATGGAAATTTAATTTTTTTTTGACAATAACATTTTGGTAATTAAAGGTAATTGATAATACTTCACTAATTTTTTTTATATGTATATATTTATATCTTAGAACATAGAGTATAAGGAATAGGAAATTCTGTAAAAAATTTAAATTTGTGGATTGACATAGTTTTTTTAATTGCTGCGGTTAATTTGTTGTATTACTGGTACATTTTTGAAATGGATGATAATTTAATTGAAAAATTATCAGAAGGTAGGGATTTATCTGATATATCAGATGATGAAATCGATAATTATAGGGTAGAAGAAACTGAATTTTTGAATGAACTAAAGCAAAAGAGCTAATCCAAATTTTGGGAACACAAGGTCGCGAAAAGGTTTGTGCTGATTTAAAAAAAAATAAATTTTCACTTATTGTGGATGAATGCACAGATATTTCTAATTCAAAATTACTAGTAGTAATAGCTAGATATTTCGATTTAAAACACCGTCAAGTGAAAGATAAGTTTTTTGCATTAACCTTATTGACATTAACCTTATTGACAAGTCCAATTTCTTGAATGTTAAAGATATATATACCGGAATAAAAAAGCAATTGTTTGAAGAGAAGAATCTTTCTGAAGGAACCTCAATTAGAGTCAAAAATAAAATTCTTGATTTTCTAATTAAATTATCGCAACAAATTTTGAAACGTTTTGATTTTAATGATATTCGTTTGCAGAGCTTATCATTACTACAACCTATTAAGGCTGTAGATGCACAAGAACCAACATTTCCACTTCTAAACAGCTTTAAAACACCAAGGTTTGAAAATAGAAGCTTCAGAAGATATTGAGCAATTTTGGTTTAAAGTTTATTCCATTACAAAATGGAATTGGAGAATCTTTATTTAAATAACTTACACATTTTGTTTTTGTTGCTGCTGCAGAAAGAAAATTTTCGGATTCAAACCTAATTAAAACCAAAAGAACAAACAGATTAAGTGACGAGCTGATAGACTGCATAATGTCAGCCAAAGAATTGGCAAGCGGTAGTTATTCAAAAATTTGGCAAGGAAAATTCGGAATTAATTTCCTTGTAATTTTGTGATTTTTATTTTGTATTTATATTGAACATTTGTGCAATGAATAATGAATTAAAGTGGCACATACCTCTTAGTTTTTAAAGTTTTTGTTATAATTTATTATAGATAGTAAATAAAATATATTAAATATGGTAAATATGGGAACATTCCCCGGTGGGTAGGCGATAAGAAATACCCTCAGTATGCTTGTGGTACAAGTTCCCTAAAATCCAATGAAAAATCCAGGAGCAACTGTTCCAGAATGGACGGCTACCTGGTCTGCGTCTGATCCCAGAGGGGCAGCAGTAAGAAACCCTGGCTGTAGGTATAAAAAGCATATTAAAATAAAAAATAATATAATGTCTTATAATAGTAAAAATTCGGTAGGGATATCTACCAAAGTGTCGGCAGAGACCACCGCTGCCGGAGAGGGCTTGGGTGAATGTTTAAGACGTTCAGATGAGTCGCCAGTGGTTTATAATAATAATAATAATATTAATAACATGTATAATTATGATAAATAATAAACCCTTTTGTGAAGAGCTCGAAGATTCAAAGAAGTCCACCTAAAAAAGGTGACGAAAATAAGAAAACCGAAGAGAGTAATAAAGAAAAAATAATGTTCCATGAAGGCAATATAAAGAAAACCCACGAGGGTAATAATAAAAATCAAAGTTCGTTACTGCAAGACAGTAATATTGAAGTCAACTCCAGAATAATTGAGTTGGAAATCTTGTGTAAAGATTTACAAAGAGAATTCTCTCAACTTAAGGCAGAAAATTTAAAAAGGAAAAACATAGTGTGCCAAATGTATCCACTGATACCAAAGTTGGGACATACGAAACGGATGAAGAAGAAATAATCAGAGAAACTGATTGGATTCTGAATACGAAAATAAATCCGAAGAAACGAAAAGCGGTTAAGTCTCCAGATGTTAACACATCTTTGGAACCGCAAAATAAACCTCAAGAAGAAAAATTTAAAGAAAACAATAAGGTCACTAAAAAATATAAACCTCCTCCGGTAATTTTGAGTTATACAAAAAACTATTCTCATATTATAAAAATAATAAAAGAAGAAATTAAAGTCAACATGATGAATAATGATCAACTAAAAATTAATGTTGACAAAGAAAATGATTATAGAGTTTTACCAAAATCTATAAATAAAGCGAAGTTGGAATAGCATACGTATGAAAACAAACTGACTAGACCAATTAAAGTTATGGTAAGAAATCTTCACCCATCATGCGAGCCAGAAGATATTAAAAAAGAACTTCTTAATAGAGGTTTTAAATGATGGGACAAATAAAATTAAAAAAACTAAAGATAAAAATATAAAGATTGTAACAAAGCTTCCACTGTTTATGCTATCTTTTGACCATTCGGAGGAAATAAATGAAATATACCAAATAGAATATTTACAGCACATGAAAGTGAAAATTGAGGCTCTCAGAAGTAGTAAGTCCATTCCTCAATGCAAAAGATACCATAGTTTTGAACATACACAAAAATTCTGCCAAAGGCAGGCTAAATGTGTAAAATGTGCTGGAAATCATATGACAATAGAATGTAGTAAAAAAGAAAATTTTCAAGCCATATGTGTAAACTGTACAAACATTCAAATGTAATAAAAACACCGAAAAAAACTACACCATTTATATCTAATAAAGTTGTGAATGGAGTTTTATACTCGCAAGCCTTAAAATCTAAAACAGAAGAAAATATTCTTACAGAGAAATAATCTAAGGTTATGAAACCTAAAAGTAATGACAAGGATGTGATGAACATGATGCAAAACTTATTGCTAAAAATTGATGAAATCTCCATAAGATTAAATAAAATAGAAAAGAAATACATTAATGTATCATGAAACCCCTAAAAGAATTGTAAAAAATGTATCTAGATAAAATACGTACTGCAACTTGGAATTTGAATGGTGTCCTAAATAAAAAACATGAACTACAAATTTTCTTAAGGTCTAGAAATATTGATATATGTCTGATATCAGAGACTCATTTGACAATAAACTCAAACTTTAAGATACTAGGTTATGAATGCTATAAGGCAGTTTATCCTAGTAATCAGCCGAGAGGAGGTAGTGCAATTCTAATAAATGGCACTATAAAACTTAATGAAGAATTCAAAATTGAGTCTGAAGAAATACAGCTTTCTAAGATCAAAATTTCATCTACTAAACAAGACCTTAATATTGGTGGAGTATATTGTCCACCAAGATGCAATATAAAGAAAAATATTTTTAAAGAACTCCTAAATGTCCACGGACATAAATTTTTGCTAGGTGATTATAATGCCAAACATACTGATTGGGGTTCTAGAACAACCTCAACTAGAGGTAGAGAGCTAAAGAAAGCTATTCAAGAGTTAGGTTGTTGCCATCATTCGACTGGCAAACCAACTTATTGGCCCACAGACACCAACAAGGTTCTAGGTCTAATTGACTTCTTCATAACCAAAAGAATTTCAGGCAACTATATAAATCTAGAAGATAACCATGATCTAGATTCTGATCACTCTGCTGTTATACTAGATTTGAATGAAAAAATAACTAGAAAACTAAATAAGCCCACACTGACAAATAATACAACAGATTGGTTAAGCTTTAAATATGAAATCGTAAACAACATTAATTTAGAAATAAATTTACAATCAAAAGAACAATTAGATCTGGAACTTGAAGGCTTCATTAATATGATTCAAAAAGCTGCTTGGAATAACACAAAAATAATTGAATATAGGCGAGCAGCAAATATTTATCCCAGAGAGATAACTGATTTAATAAAACGAAAAAGAAGGGCTAGACGTAGATGGCAACAATCTCGTCACCCTGATGATAAGAAGATTTTGAACAGATTATCACAATCTCTTAAAAGAAAAATCAAGATTCTAAAGTCAGTATCATATGAAAATTATATAAAAGGTTTATCGGCAACAAAAGAATCAAATTACTCGTTGTGGAAAGCAACGAAGAGTGTAAAAAATCCGATTAAGCACGCGCCGCCGTTCATGAAACTAGACGGTTTTGTTTTTTTTTTATTAACCTTTATTTATTCCAATTTATCAAATTTACCTTAACTTAAAAAAGTTTACAAAAAAAAACGTTTCTTATCAATATTTTTTTTTTTAACATCTAAAAATTAATTTTTTTTTTTATGTTAAGTTATGTCAATGTTAAATTAGCTTTTTCTTATTTTTAATATACATACATTTATATAATTTCATATCTTCTTTGAAAAAATTTTTTGTTTTAAAAAAAAATTGAAATTGTTTTAAAAATCAATGTTTTTTTCTTTTTAATTTTTATAAAACAAGCCTATACTAACTTAACCTAAAGGGTGTTCAAACTTGAGGTATCATTTTAATTTTAATAAAAAGAGACTTTTTTTTTGAAATATTAAATATATTTTTATTTTAATTTATTACAAATAATGAAAATAAAAATATATTAATGAAAATTTATGAAAATTTATGTTATGTGAAAATTTATGTTAATAATGAAAAATTATGTCGGCCAAGTGGCCCCCTCTACTACATCGGCAGGCTTCCAATCTTTTACCAAAATTCTTAATCACGTTGTTCAATAAACTGTTCTCAATGGTTGAAATCTGCTCGATAATGTTGTTTTTAAGCTCTTGAATTGTTGTGAGATTATTGCTGTACACTTTCGATTTCACAAAACCCCACAAAAAAAATCCAACGGTGTCAAATCGCACGATCTTGGTGGCCACATCACTCCTCCTCTACGAGAAATAATGCGATCTTCGAACTTTTCCTTCAAAAGATCCATTGTTTCTCTTGCTGTGTGGCAAGTGGCACCATCCTGTTGAAACCACATATTCTCTACGTCCAAATCATCAATTTTCCGCCACAAAAAGCTTCGGATGATCTCCCTGTAGCGATTTCCATTCACCGTAATCGCATTTCCATTTGCGTTTTCAAAAAAATATGGTCCGATGATTCCTCTTGACCACAAACCACACCAAACCGTAACTTTTTATGGATGTACTGGTTGCTCTAAGGTAACCCTTGGATTCTCTTCACCCCAAATGCGGCAATTCTGTTTATTGACTTAGCCATTGAGCTGGAAATGAGCTTCGTCGGTGAAGATTATTTTGTTAAAAAAATTCTCATTTTCTTCTTGTTTTTCGATTGCCCAAGAAACGAATTGCCCACGCAATGCATGGTCAGTTGTTTTTAATGTATGGGCCGACGTAATGCATGGTCAGTTGGTTTTAATTCTTGCGTTAGCTGGATCTTATAAGCCTTTAAATGGAGATCACGATGCAAAATGTTGAATAATGTGGATGGTTTGATGTTTAATTGCTGCGAACGATGACGAATGGAAGTTTTTGGATCTTCTTCAACACTTCTGCTCACAGCTGCTACATTCTTGGTTGAACGGCCACTACGTTGATAAATGTTGCCTCTGTTATCAAGAACAGATCCAGTTTCTAAAAATTTATCAACCATCAGCTTGATGGCACGATTTGTTGGAGCATTTTCTCTACCAAATTTTGTTCGAAATTTCCTAATTACATCTTGAAAACTTTTACCATTTTCAAAAAATGTTGTAATAACAAAAACACGTTGTTCCTTCGCGTAACGTTCCATATTAACTAACCGGAATGTATTTAGAATATACCTAAAGAAACCTCGTATAAAAATTCCAGGTAGGAAAAAAATGGCGGAAAAATGAAAATAATACCTCAATTTTGAACACCCTTTATAATTTAAAATCTTATCCTACCTTACACTAATATACATACTAAAAATATGTTTCCATATATTTCATGCTGCACCTAACCACAACAGTTTTGCCTAATTAATGTATCCTTATGAGGAATACTCATGTCATACTTCAGGAGATCCCTGTTAATGTTACCAGGATCATATTCAATATTTTTACATGTAGCCCGTCTACTATAGTGATATGGTATAAGGACACAATTCAGGTTTTGAATATAACCATTTTTATCTAGGGGCTATATATAATGCTCAGGGGCTATAAAACCCGAGAGCAAAGTTTTTTTAATGTACTCCTCATTGTGGTAAAATATATGGGATATTAGACCATTTCTGGAGTATTTTTTGCTCTAACATAATGATTTCGAATTAATTTTATCATAAAATTATCGATTATGTTTATGTTTGATTCTTTGTACAAATATTTATTTGAATAAAAACATTTGTAGCCAGATTCTGGTTTGTGTGATTTGTTAATACATACTCTTATGCACTTTCTTTCCAATTTTCTGATTTTTTCCATGAGACTGGCGCTTATATTATACCATACTGGTATACCATATCATAATACTGGTCTGATCAATGTAAGGTATACAATGATTTTCACTTTATTGTTGAGTGCCTTATTATAAAATAGTTTTTTACATGCATGCATAGCTTTAGTGCCTTTTTCTGTTGCGCTTTTTACTTGTTGTGTGTAATTAAGATTTCTATGTAGGTGAACTCCTAGATACTTCACCGTTTTTTTGTTTGCTATCGTGTTACTGTTAGGTGCTTTTATAATGAACCTTTTCCAGTTTTTCTTATAATTGTAATTAAGGTTATTATACGTGTTTCTAAATAATATGCTTTCGCACTTATTAAAATTAATTTTTAACAGCCATACTTTACAGAAATCTATGATGATGTTGAACATTTTTTGAACTGAGCTTCATCTACCCGCTTGCTGAGCTTCATCTACCCGCTTACTGGCAGAATAAATAATTATGTCATCCGCAAAAGCTATAGAATAATTACACCCTTTAGAAAATTCTAGCATTTTTAACATGTCGATGATATAAATCGAAAATAGAATCGGTGAATTTACTGCGCCTTGTTGAAGTCCATTGCATAATTGACTAATTTTTGGAGCAATTTCGGTTTCATGTGTTTCTATATAAAATTTATTGTCGCTAATCATATCTTGTATCAAAGCTACTAGATGTTGTGGGAATTTATACTTGTATAGCGGCTTGTACATTAGGCCATCAATCCAAACAGAGTTGAAAGCTTTTTCTAGATCGATGAGACACGCTCCTACTCCATAATTTTTGTTTATATGCCAACAGATGTCGGATGTTAATTTTGTTACTGCATGTATTGTTGAATGTTTGAATCGAAATCCGAATTGGTTTTCGGGTATAATGTTTTTTGTCTTAAGATGGTTTGTGATTTTACCATTTATTAGGACTTCATAAATTTTACTTATGCTTGGTAGTAAGCTTATCGGCCGGTAATTACTGGGGTTAGTTGGATCTTTGCCCGGTTTTTTAAATACCATTACACGAGCTAGTTTCCAAGTTGCTGGATAATACGAGTGATTTAGCGCGTTATTAAATAATATCACATATTTATTCATTATTTTATCGCTCAAATTCTTTATAACAAGATTTGGAATTCTGTTTGCACCATGTGAGACTTTGTTTTTTAAATTTGTCATTATCAAGACAAAGAAAAATCAAGATTCTAAAATCAGTAATATATAAAAATTATATAAAAGGTTTATCGGCAACAAAAGAATCAAATTACTCGTTGTGAAAAGCAACGAAGAGTGTAAAAAAACCGATTAAGCACGCCCTCATGAAACCAGACGGAACTTGGGCAAAGGATAATAAAGATAAAGTCGAATTATTTGCAGATCATTTAGAAAATATATTCAAACCAAACGATATAAATTCTGATCTTTGTTTATTAGACGATGTTATAATAGAAGAAAACACTATTAATCCATTTACACAAGAAGAAATTAGTGAAATAATAAAAACTCTAAAGTTGAAAAAAGCTCCAGGTTTTGATCTTATTACAGCTCAGATTATAAAAGAGCTTCCACAAAAAGCCCTAAGATTTTTGAGAAAAATCATAAATGCGGCAGTAAAATTGAAGTACGTTCCGAGCGCTTGGAAAGTGGCAGAAGTTATTATGATAGCAAAACCAGGGAAGCCATTAAATGAGGCGAAATCTTATAGGCCAATATCTCTGCTACTCATTATGTCAAAACTTTATGAAAAACTGTTGTTAAAAAGGCTGAAGCCAATTATAGAAAATAAAAATTTAATTCCAAACCATCAATTTGGTTTTAGATCCAAGCATGCAACAATTGACCAAGTTCATAGAATAACAAATATTATAGAAAAAGCATTCGAAGAAAAACAAATATGCTCCACAATATTTCTAGACGTAGGACAAGCGTTTGACAAAGTTTGTCACGAAGGTTTAATATTTAAATTAAGAATATTGATACCGTTACAATATGTAGAGATACTCGAATCGTACTTGTCTGAAAGATTATTTAGAATTAAACAAGATGAAGAGTACTCTACACTAAGAGAATTAAAAGCAGGTGTGCCTCAAGGCAGTATTCTAGGTCCTATATTGTACTTGCTTTATACAAGTGATCTACCAGAAGTAGAAAATATAACTGTAGCAACATTTGCTGACGATACTGCAATATTGCCAGTAGGATCGAATATTGCCGAAACTACAAAAAAATTACAAAAAGCAAGTGAAAAAATATGTTACTGGACTATCAAATGAAAAATAAAACTAAATGAATCTATTTCTGTGCATGTTAATTTTTCTTATAGAAATATAAAGAATCCACCTAAAATAAATTTAAACGGTGTATTTGTATCAATCCAAAATTCTGCAAAATACCTAGGAATGACACTGGATGTCAAGCTAAGGTGGAATGAACACGTTAAAAAGAAAAAACTAGAACTTGAAAATAAATATTGAGAAAATTACTGGCTCCTAGGGCGTAAGTCTAAACTACCAATATATAATAAAGTGTTAATTTACAACCAAGTAATTAAACCTATATGGTTATATGGCATTCAACTTTGGGGTTGTGCCAAGAAAACGCATATTGAAAAAATACAATCTTTTCAGAATAAAGTCCTACGTAACATAGTAAGTGCTTCCTGGTATGTACGTAATAGTGACATTCATAGAGATTTACAAATTCCCTAAGTTATAGATGAAATAAGTAGATATGCCATAAAGCATAAAGCTCGTTTAGAACAGCATATAAATATTGAAGCTGCTCAATTAATAAATAATCAAATTATTATAGAAAGGCTTAAAAGAAAAAGACCTTTAGATATAGTACGAAGTACAGATTTCCTTAGGGAAAGTACATAAAACCTATATTAAAAACAAGATAGCAAAAAATTAATGGTTAGTTAATAAGGGAAGGGTATGGTTTAGTCAGTAAGAATCCGGCATACACTTCTGCTACGGGGCGGTCCGTATCTTTCGAAGATTCCACACCAATCCACGTAAAAAAAACAAAAAAAAAATATGGCTCATTTTTTTTTTTAATTCGGCGCATTTTTTCTGAAATTTTGGTGCATAAAATTTTTGGCGAGTGGCAACCCTATACTTAAAAATTATTATTTATATAATAATTTTCTATATTTTCTACTTGCATATATGTATCTATATATGTATGTATGTATATATTCATATACTTATATTTTATACTTGTAATTTAAAACTTCAGGTCTGAGGTAAGCAAATTTGCTTTAAATTTTTGAATTAAAAGCTATAATAAATAAAAATGAATAATCAAGCTGCAAAAAATTCTACGAAACACGTAAAAACTGCGACTCAAAAAAAGAGAAAATTAGGAAAGAAAAGGCAAATATATAGAACTTATTTAGCTATTATTATAAGTTAAAAATAAAATTCAATTTAAAATAATAAAAAATTTTTTTAAAAACAGCTTGTTTTGAACTAAAAAGTAGAAAATAAATTTTTAATTGAGAAATTTTTCTCTAATTTTCTAAATTATATTTTTACTATGGATGTTCCTTTAAAAAAATTTATCTCAATATAGCAATTATATATGTGTCATAAAACCCGTAAAAATAAATAAAAGCTGGGGGCAATATTTTCAAAATGTAACTTTATAGTTATGCTTTTAATGCCTCCAGCTTTTATTTTACTTTCACGGGTTTTATGACACATATATAATTGTTATATTGAGATAAATTTTTTTAAATTTTATTTTTATACAAAAAATTAAAATTTTGACAATTTTTTTACAATGAAAATCTTAAATTATTAACTTTTAATATGAAAATTTAAATTTTTTAAAGTTGGTGGCTGCCCAAACCCCGCTAACAATTTAAGAAATCCTCTTTTTAAATTTGACAAGTAAATCCATACGGCAAGCATCTATTGATATTTTTTTCCTTGCTAGAAGTCAAAAAAAATAAAAGTTAACTTTCTTATATAAAAAATAATATTTTTTATAGTCCCCTGCTAACAATTTAAGAAATCTTCTTTTTAATTTCGGCAAGAAACCCTTGCAGCAAGCATCTATTGATATTTTGTTCCCTTGTTAGAAATCAAAAAAAATAAAAGTTAACTTTCTTATATGAAAAATAATATTTTTTATAGTTGGTGGCTGCCGCCCCTAAACCTCCAATCAATATTTAAAAAATCTTCTTTTTAAATTCGGCTTTTTAAATTTGCCATATGGGTTTAGGCAAGCATCTATTTCATATCTTTTTCGCTTGCATAAAATAAATTTTAATAAATTTTGTATTGAATACATTATCTACAATTATTTTTAAAAATTTGTTATTTTATATATTAAAAAAATTTCAATATTTTCTATTACTTCCTATTATTTATAAGATTTGTTATTTTATACAAAATCCAAATATCCAAATAAAAAATAAAAACACCTAAAAAAATTTTAACAACCCTTTTTATGTTCATTTAAAAACGCTTTTCAAAAATTACTTAAAGAATTCCACACAGGCAACAAGTTTCAAAAAAGCATGAGTATTGGAACGTCATGCGCCCGTTTAATAGAATTAATATTAAAGTTTTGTACAATTGTATGGAAAGTCGGAAATTTTAAAATTAAAAAAAAGTAAAAATAAAGTAAAAAATTTAAAAAAAAAGGACACCCAACAGACAAGGAAGAAAAGGATTCATTTAAGAAAAAAAATTAAGGATCATTTTTACGTTAATTATTGGATGACAGACATAAAATATAATACACTGCCCCAATACAATAATTTAATTATTTTTATAAAAAAACACAAATTTATTATTTGTTGATTATTTAATTTATTTATCAAATCAAAAACTTAAAGCGTTAAAATATAATTTAAATTATTAAACTTACATTCAAAACTCTTAAGTTCAGTTAGTATTTTTAGACTGACTTCTTTTTAATGAGTTACCAGTATTTATACTGATTATTATTTACAATATTTATTTACTTCTTAACTTATTCAAAGTAACCTCTTTGTCTCAACATATAAGTTAATGTTAACGAATTGTTAATTAGAAGTGAAGTAATATTGACAAAACATTTATTTTTATGCTTTAATTATTTAACTGTTCTGCTGACATCGTATGATGCACTTCCTAGAATTATAATCACACGTTGTAAGCTAAACATAAGATAATTATTCAGAGATATAGTGATTCTCTGAGGTGTGTTAACTATGTTAAATACTCCCCATCTTAAAACCAGAAAGTCCTCGTTCGTTCATTGTTCCCAATCACCACCTCTCTTCTTTAAAAACAAAGTTTATTTTTGTTATTATTTTTTCTTACAAAAATGTTTATATATTTCCTCTAAATAATTTTGTATTTTATTATGTTTGTAATTGTTTATGTTTATTTTACTATGTTTATAATCTGTTCAACAACACATTTGTAAATGTAAAATCGAGGATCGAATCCAATTCATATCCAACTTTTTTATTTAACTCCATTTTTATAATATATGTATATATAGTCAGAATGTAGAAACTCTAAAAGAAGTTTTTTATCAACTTTTTTTTTTTTAACTAAGTTTTATTTTTATAGTCAGTTTTATTTTTATATAAACATATATAGTCAGTGTCGAAGGTTTAAAAGAAGTTTTTTACATGAAAAAATGGAATTTTATATATGAACTGGTTAAAATTTTGTTTTAATTTTTTTTACAATTATGAATATATAATATAACCAATAATTGCTTTGATTTTCTATTGTTTTTTTTTATTCCTTCTTACAAAAACTTTTTATTTTTATATAAAATATTCTTTCGTTTTTATTCATTATTTTTTCTTCTTACAAAAAATTTAATTTTATATTTACATTTTATATTTATATTATATTTTATATTTATATTTTATCTGACTCATGGCATTACTCGAAGGGTCTTGGGTTTAAACCCCCGTCAGGTCATATAAATAAAAATATGTAGTACTAAACACGTAATAATAATAATAATAAATAATAAATAATAATAAATAATAATAAATAATAATAAATAATAATTAATAATAAATAATAATAAATAATATTAAATAATAATAAATAATAATAAATAAAAATAAATAATAATAAATAAAAATAAATAATAATAAATAATAATAAATGATAACAAATAATAATAAATAATATATAATAAATAATAAATAATAATAATAATAATAATAATAATAATAATAATAATAATAATAATAATAATAATAATAATAATAATAATAATAACAATAATAATAATAATAATAATAATAATAATAATAATAATAATAATAATAATAATAATAATAATAATAATAATAATAATAATAATAATAATAATAATAATAATAATAATAATAATAATAATAATAATAATAATAATAATAATATTAATAATAATAATAATAATAATAATAATAATAATAATAATAATAATAATAATAATAATAATAATAATAATAATAATAATAATAATAATAATAATAATAATAATAATAATAATAATAATAATAATAATAATAATAATAATAATAATAATAATAATAATAATAATAATAATAATAATAATAATAATAATAATAATAATAATAATAATAATAATAATAATAATAATAATAATAATAATAATAATAATAATAATAATAATAATAATAATAATAATAATAATAATAATAATAATAATAATAATAATAATAATAATAATAATAATAATAATAATAATAATAATAATAATAATAATAATAATAATAATAATAATAATAATAATAATAATAATAATAATAATAATAATAATAATAATAATAATAATAATATTAATATTAATAATAATAATAATATTAATATTAATAATAATACCAATAATAATAGCCGCTACAGTGACAATGGGGGTTGCCTTCAATAATTACCTCATGTAGTAAGGTGTTATATACTACTACATGCTGTAACTGTTATAGTCACTGTTTGCAAATAGTAATAATAATAGGTGGATTCATTGTTTCCTTACAGTCCCACTCCCAATTCAGTATTTCCGTATCCATTCCCTATCCTTTCCTATCCCTACTCCTTAGCCAATATACTGCGTTCGAAGGTAAGGGTTTCATCCCATTATATTGGCTAAAGGGGGAAGTGGGTTTAGTCAGTAAGAATCTGACGCTACCAAGGGGGAAATTCTTGGTGTCTTTGGAAGATTCCCACCTCCCTTAGGAAAAAAAAAATTTTTGGATCCTTTTCAATTTTAGAATTTATTTCTATCGAGATTAAGGAATTTTC